>OW285236.1:152994410-153594410 GCA_935421215.2 Melolontha melolontha | reverse complement strand
TTTAGTTTACTAATTATAGGTGATTTGAGCGGGGAAGGCATTCACCACCAGATAACTCCATCTACAGAAGTACAAAGTGCAGTTATGACAACACCAATTAAAACACGTAAAGGTATTAACATAAAATTACTTATACCTGTATCTGTACAAAATTATTGATTTAGAGGGTTTTAGATATAAGAAGAAGGCAGAACTTGCTTCCTGCAGTAAACATTGAAAGGCGAGTACAGTTATCAGAAAATCTCCTAAGAATATCAAGAAGATTAGATGAAGAATGTACAGATCTAGTTCAAAGATTAATGGCAGCCAATAAATATCTCAATTCTCCAGAATATGTTAAAGAAACAGTAAATGAAACAACTTAAAATTTTAGTGTCTCAATTAAAACTTCAAAAAGTTAAACCATATGCAAGACGTTTTACATTTGAGAACAAAGTATTTGCTCTATCATTAATGAAATTGAGTCCTCGCAGTTACAGATTGCTTCAAAAAACATGAAAGGCATTCAAAATATGTTAAACTTAGAGAAGCTTTGAAACAAAGTAAACAATTAATTTAATTTTTAATAGAATTCTATTCTAATTCTAGAATTAATAGAATTTAGATACATTTTATTTTAATAAAATATTTTGCAATATGTATTTTACTGTTTGTTTGATACTTTTCCCATTCTAACAAAAAAAAAAGGATTGAATTCCTTTAATTCTTTTATTGATCATTGAAAAAAGCCGTTGCATCGATGCTGTGTTAACTTGTGTTTTTGTCTAGAAATATAAATGTATTCTAGTTTCATTCCTATACTATCATTATATTCTAGAAACATCAAATCAAAAGTAGCAAATACAATTTAAAATGTTCAAATATTCACATTAAACTTAACTATTAATTACGGTATTGATTAATCGAGAATTTCGTAGGAAAAGGTCGTACTAACTAATGTAACAAATGACTACAAATAGTTTATACGCCTTTTTCTGTGAAATATCCGAAATGTTTAATAAAATTAAATCTTTCTATAGAGACTGTGGTTAAATAAAAATTTAAAAAAGGTATATAACCCCTTACCACAATTATTAGTCGTATCCTAAATACGTATTTCGACAACTAAGTTGTCATCATCAGTAGGTAAAAACTACTAATTAAAAGTCGCACATGGGGCACAGTAAAGTAAGATAAACGCTTCCGCACAACTACTATACACTGCAACCCTGTAAAGACTGTCTTTACAGGGTATCCTAAATACGTATTTCGACAACTAAGTTGTCATCATCAGTAGGTAAAAACTACTAATTAAAAGTCGCACATGGGGCACAGTAAAGTAAGATAAACGCTTCCGCACAACTACTATACACTGCAGTCTTTACAGGGTTGCAGTGTATAGTAGTTGTGCGGAAGCGTTTATCTTACTTTACTGTGCCCCATGTGCGACTTTTAATTAGTAGTTTTTACCTACTGATGATGACAACTTAGTTGTCGAAATACGTATTTAGGATACGACTAATAATTGTGGTAAGGGGTTATATACCTTTTTTAAAAAATTAAATCTAATGGCTGTATTACACTTATCAATTTCTTGACCAAGTTATTGATCAAGAAATTGTCGTCAAGTTCTTGCTCAAGTTATTGTTGACCTTGACTGTTTTACACTTATCAATTTCTTCACCAAGTTTTTTGGTGAATTAGTAGTACCAATAGCGCAAAAGTAGTATTGACAAAATAACTAAAGAATGGTTGCTAAGCCTTAAGGTTTATTTATTTCAGGATGATGGTCAGTGAAATGCGAAGGATAAAAGATCCAGTTCGTCTTCACAAATTAAAGGCTCAAATTTTTAATTTAATACAAGACAATTTATTGCAGGATTTGTAATATACTCGTATTAATTAATATTATTTTATGTATTTCTATAGTAATTAAATATATATAATATAGTATACAGTAATTAAATGTTTAACTTTATAATTTTTTATATAATTCCTTCATTATTAAAATAGTGCATAAACTTATTTCGAATTTCCTGTGCTTCATTTGTTGGATGATTACCTCTCTGCTGCACTAGACCAAACAGATAGGTAGGATCTTCAATGTCTTCATTTTCTGTAATATAATTAACATTTTCTGTTCTCAAAAAATTATGTAATACACAACAGGTCAATATTATTTCTCCACTTTTTCTGGACTTAAATTGATAGGTGTGAGAAATATCCTAAACCTATTGGCTAGAATGCCAAAGGCATTTTCAACAACCTGACGTGCTCTACTGAGTCTATAATTAAATATTTGCTGTTCTGGACTCAGGTTACGGAATGGGTAAGGCTTCAAAACATGTCGATTTAGAGTAAATGCAGCATCAGCAACAATAACATAAGGTACTGCTTTATGCCGTCCTGGCAGAGGCTTATCTTCAGGTATACTTAGTTTATTTTGTATAACCGCTTTGTATAAGGTGCTTTTTTTAAAAACTCCTCCGTCAGATACTCTCCCATTTGTTCCGACATCCACATATATAAATTTATATTGTGAATCTACCAAAGCAAGAAGGACAATGCTATTTTGCCCTTTATAATTGTAGTATGTAGATCCAGCACTTTTTGGAGCATTAAATACAATATGCTTCCCATCTAACGCTCCAATTGCATTGGGAAAGTTCCATCTTTTTTCAAAATCTTGGGAAATGTTCAACCAATCTGCTGCAGATTTTGGTGCCTAAATAATAATATCAAAGTAAGATAAGATGAATTATTATAATTACATTAAATTCAACTAGCCTGTAAATAATCCTCTTTCAATGCTTCATAAATTGCTTTACATACAACCGGGATAAACAATGAAATTGTTGATTCTGCTATTCTAAATGAGTACATTAAACTTCTGTATGTTTCCCCTGTAGCTAAAAATCTTAGAGTGATTGTAAGTTTACCTTTGGCTGATATAGTCTCTCTCATGAATGTATTTTTCTTGTTTATTCTTGCAGACACTTTTGATAAAGTGTATTAAATAAATGGTCATCCATCCGCAAGAAATTCCGAAATTGCTCTGGATCACTTGCAAAATCTTTTTGAATTAAAGAGAGGTTGCCTTTACTTCGGTCCAACCAAGGTCTGGTCCACCACCTCCGTTTGGTCTTATTTTCTACATCTGCACAATATCTGGTTTTCCTTGTTAATATTATTATTGCAGCTTTCAATTTCTTTATTCGTGATTTGCGCTTGAATATTTTCAAAGATGGCATTTTGTAAATTTGAATACTTCACACAAAATAATAAAACGTTAATTTTGGTGGATTTGATTTATTTTCTGTTAATACTTAATATGTGATTTTAACAGAAATGTTAAGTGCAATTGTATTTACATTGTACGCAGTTGGCAAAAAACTTTATAACACACATTTTACTAGAAATCACTAAAAACTTGGTCAAGTTGAAGAAAAAAATAGAACATGTTCTAAGCCAACAAGTTCTTGGTCAAGAAATTGATCAAGTCGACTTGACAAGTGTAATACAGGACTTGTCGTCAATTTTCACTTGATCAAGTTCTTGGTCAATAACTTGGTCAAGAAATTGATAAGTGTAATACAGTCTTAATATATTACAAGATTTTAATTTGCCGCCTATTTGATAGTTCGCGACTCCAGTACTTTAGCGCTATTATGCAAGGCTACCTTCCCATCTGTTAACGGGTGTTTAGAATCATTCAAAGTCAAAGTAGTCTTGAAAATATGAAGTCATGTCTGAGATAGATTGATTTTTGACAGACAACAGTTGACATTTAATAATTATTACAAATCAGATACTTAAGTAAAGATATACGATTTTTTGTTCAGAGCCCACTTCATCCACTTGACTTCGAATGTTTCTGAACACCCGTTATGTTTTATCTATGATCTATGGGCAGACTGGGCAGTACTGAGTACTGAATTCTAGAATCATAGAATATGTTACAATACCATAAATATGTATGAAATTCCAAAAATCTATATCAGTTTGGTAAATTTTGTATACTATGCCCTAAACATATGTGATAATTACGAATATACTTGCAGTTCTTTCTGAACTGATATTAATCCAATTACATATAAACTTGGCAGTTATACGAACGGTATAGCGTTATAATGAGCAATATCTATATTTTAGAGCCGCCAACGTCAGGAAAGGTATTTATTTATACCTATTAGGAGTATATTTTAGTCATATCTATACCTGTTTAAAATGAGAGTTCTCTACATAATTTTATTTAAGAGTAAATTAAAATACCATTAACAGACATTTAAGATAATTAAGCATTGTTCCTTTGAAAAATAAAATAAACTCAATGTAAAACATTTTTATTATTTATTTTATTACTGCTACTAATACTGATTCTATTGAACGCAAAAACATGTTAAGTGCTAATTTGATTACAAAATTAATTTTGACATATTTAATTTAATTTTGTATTACTAAAACTAACACAAGTACAATCTATTTTTGTATGTATATTTACATAACTCTTTCTATTAATTTTATTATCACCTTTGAGTAGAATAAATTCTAATAAGAATTACTTTTAGGTTTTACTGAAAACAACAGTTGGAGATATCGACATAGAACTTTGGGCAAAAGAAGCACCAAAAGCTTGTCGAAATTTTATACAGCTTTGTTTAGAGCACTATTATGATGATACAATATTTCATAGAATTGTCAAAGGTTTCATAGCACAAGGAGGAGATCCATCCGGAGATGGTACTGGTGGTGAATCAATTTATGGAGAACCTTTTAAAGATGAATTTCATCAGAGACTTAAATTTGTTAGAAGAGGTCTTGTGGCGATGGCAAATGCTGGAAAAAATGATAATGGGTCTCAATTTTTTTTTACTTTAGCCGCAACACCAGAGTTACAAAATAAACATACTATTTTTGCTAAAGTATCAGGAAACACAATTTTTAATGTTCTTAAATTGGAGGAAGGTTTAATTGAAGATGAGAGACCTCTTTATCCACACAAAATTTTAAAGACAGAAGTATTGAGCAATCCATTTCCTGATATTGTACCTAGAGCTAAAGTAGTAACCATAGAAAAAAAAAAGAGAAAAGAGCGTAAAATAGGAGTCAAAGATTTTAAGCTTCTGTCTTTTGGTGCTGAAGCAGAAGAAGATGAGGAAGAAACATTAAAGGTCAATGAAAAATTTGCAAGTAAAGGAAAATCTACACATGATGTTTTAGGTAAAACACAATTGAAAATATATAAAATTTAAGGTGTAAATAATTATTTGTATACAGATAGGTGTCAATAAGATATCAAAGAACCAGTCAGAAATTTTTTAAAATTGAAAGCAATAAAAATACATTAACATATTTTTAACTTAACTGCAGAAATGTGCATACCAATAAAGTTTATGTACTTGTTCAAGACATTTGAGTTATTTAAAATGTTTTTAACAGTTTTGTGATATTAGAGAAAGCATACAATTTTATCACAAAAATTTTGAAAGAAAATTAAAATTTTGAACACATACTGACAGTTTAAGATTAATGTTAGAACAGGTTTTATAAAAAAAATCCCTTTTTATCTCAAATTATAAATTTATATCAATAACAATAAATATTTAAACAAATTTAACAATCAGTTGACAAAGTACTCAAATATATATATATAATTTAAAAGAAATTATCGACCGTACTATATTGGATAAAATAAATTAAAAGCGGGCAAGCGGTCTGTCAATTAAAAACTTATTTCTTATCTCTATATTTCGCAACGACTTTGTTGCTTCTTCAGGAGATAAAAATGTAGAGTTAAGAAATATATATAAAAGTGACGTACACGGACAATAAAGTTGCCCGCTTTTAATTTATTTTATCCTACACCTATATAATTACTAAGGCTAGGATTATATGAAAATGCATATTTTTTATTTATATGTTTACCAACATTCTTGCAGATCTATACGAATCATGTAAAAGGAAAGCATTTGCGACGACTTTTGTTTTGCATATCTTGCATATAAATACTGCTTTGAGCATATTTCATATAAAATGCACTGTAAAAAATATATAAAACCATTTATTCATAATATGTATATGAAAATTACACTAACAGTCAAAATTTGTGTTGATCAAGTCTGGGAAGTTCCAGTGAATCTACGAGCAATGAGGTTGATCTACAGGTCAGTCATATCGCCAGTTGTGTTTAGTTAGTTCTCGATAGTATATGTACACGTAATTTTACCTTGTTATTTTTGATACGTCGAACTCACATGTGTCGATCTGGATAAAAGATGATCCTGAATTTTGTGTAGATAATGGCGGAGTGTTTTGTAGATATTGCAGTAAAATTGTAAGTTTATATTTGCTTACATTTAATTTCATATTTTAATGCAATTAATTATTGTAGATTCGATGCGACAAAAAATTTCAATTACCGCACCATGTAGGAACTGATTTAAAAATGCACCACAAGCTACTCTGAATCAATCGTTTACTTCAACAAGTAAAAATATAGAACAGAATAGTTTCCATTATGACTTATGTAACGTCTTCTTAAGTGCAAACATTCCACTTTCAAAGTTGAGTAATCCAACGTTTAAAAATTTTTTGTAGAAGTATACGAAACTGTCAGTTCCTAGTCGCTCAACTACAAGAAAAAAGTATATTAATCTATTGTTTGAGGAAACTATGATGAAAATTAAGGAAGCAATAGGTGAAAATTATATTTATTTCATAGTCGATGAGACAACAGACAGTTATATATATTGCGAATTTATTTTGATTGGCATTTTAAATAAAAATTGCACCGGCCAATCCTTTTTAATTGGTATAGAAGAATTGAAGAAAACAAATAACTACAACAAGATTTATAAACGATAGTTTAACGAGGTTTTATTTGCCGAATACCGCTCCAAGTGACAAGGAATTACTCATGTTATCGGATGTTGCGACAAATATGGTAAAGAATTTGAAGATTTTTTACCTGAATCTGATGGACGTAACATGTTTGGCCCATGCTGTTAACAGAGTAGCAGAATAAATATGTTACACATTTCCAAGATATTAATTCATTGATCAAGTTAACAAAAAAAGTATTTTTTAAAGCACCTCTGAGGGTTCTAGCATACAAAGATAAGATATCTGGTCTGGCACTGCCATCACAACGCATAATAAAAAGATGGGGCACGTAGCTTGATGCCGCTGTATTTTATGCAGATACCTTAGAGCAGATAAGAGAATTCATTCTCTCTTTTTCAAACGACTTGATAGTAATTGCTGATTGCAAAGATATACTAAATAAATCGCAAAAGCGCCAACAAATGCGAAACACTACGAGAACTTGAAACTCAAGGTATTGAACTCAGTGATTCGATAGAATTGATTCAAAGTTTCAAGAATAAAATTTATAATGTGAGAGGTACCATAGGAGAAGGGTTCAAAATTAAATTATCAGAAGTTCTAGAGAAAAACGAGGACTTTAATCAGCTTAGTAAAATATCCAGTATGTTGTAAGGAAACTACGACGAAACTATTGAGATGAGTCCTTCAATTATCTGCAAATATAAATATGCGCCTATTACATCAGTTGACGTTGGGCGAAGCTTTCTATTATTGACGGATCGCAGATCATTTTTAGTTGAGAACTTAGAAAAGCACTTAATTGTAAATGTTTACAATACTATGTAAATAAATACAAAGAGTTATATTGTTTAGCTTACTTATTATTATACATGTATTTTGTGAAATTTCGAATAAAATGTTGATATAGTACATATTTGTGGTTCTACATTTATATTGACATTATTTAATATTTTGGAAATATTGATTCCGCTGGGCCGTTCCCAGAAAATGAAAAAGGAAATAAATACATTATAGTGGTGATGGACTATTTTACCAAGTGGGTCGAAGCTTATGCCTTGCCTAATCAAGAAGCTGGAACCGTGGCGGATGTGATCGTAAAAGAATTCGTCAGCCGTTTCGAAGTACATCTGGAACTCCATTCCGATCAGGTCCGAAATTTCGAATCCAATCTTTTCGAGAAGATGTGTGGGCTTTTGGGCATTTGAAAGACAAGAACAACTCCCTTGCATCCACAATCAAATGGAATCATAAAGCGAATGAACAAGACTGTGATAAGTGGTCTCCGAACACCAGCGAGATTGGGGCGAACACTTTCCATGATTGCTAATGGCGTACCGGGCATCTGTTCAAACGACAACTGGGCAATCACCAGCGAACGTGTTGTTTAGCAGGGAACTCCGATTACCCTGTGACTTGAAGTTTGGGAGCAAGCCTGGTGAAGATCTCGCAGGGGACGATTATGTCGGTACTCTTCGACGAAGACTGGACAATATCCATGACCAAATACGACATAATATACAGGATGCCAACAACATGATGAAAGAGAACTACGATATCAACGCCGAGAAGAGTGGTTACAATGAAGGCGATCGCGTTTGACTTTACAATCCACAACGTCGACGAGGCCTGTCTCCAAAACTTCAAAAGCATTGGGAGAGGCCATACGAAGTGGATTAACAATGTAATATACCGCATAAGGCGAACATCTAATACTAAGCCAAGAGTCGTATATTTTAATCGATTAGCCTCATACTCTGGAGACAAAAATGACGAAGCCACTGACTTGCGCCGATTGGATAGCCACTACAAGGAACTAACCTTCAAAGACTTTATGGAGGAGTATTCTGGTTCGAGAAAATCTCGATTTGGGGTGACCATCGAGAAACAACAAGATTTGTGTACGGTGCCGTCAGGCTACAACCTTGCTCTTTGCGTAGCCCGAGATCTGCGATTGTCCAAAGGAATTGTCAAAGAATTTAAAGAAAGATTTGGCAGAATTAAGGCAGCAGGGACCGCCAATTGGGAAGAGTCTCCAAATAATAAATAAGGAACAGTCCATTTTCTATTTGGTCACGAAAGAACAAACCTGAAGCCAACCTATCGTGCCTATCGAGGCCCTGGTCCATTTGCGTAAATAAATGTTACAACAAGACATTTTGAAATTAGCAGTTCCAAAAGTGGATTGTGGATTGGACCGCCTGGACTGGAGAATTGTAAGAAGCATGTTAGAAGTAATATTCCAACATACTGGTATGAAAATTCTGGTATGCAGTTGCCAGCCTGGGTATTTCCTTACATCCAGGCAAGATAAGACCGTGGATTGTAACTTCGATATGACGTCGCAATGCAACAAGGGCCCTATCTGTCGATTTCGTCATCGTTTGAGGGAACCAAAGCATGACATGTTTCGGGACGAAACAGACATCATTTTTAAGAAGGGCGAACAATATCACGCGCCGAATACGTCATCAAGTCTCCCGAACCTGCTAGAAAAGAGCTACTGAAAGGCTCTCGATTGAGATATACACCGGGAAAACTCGAGAAGACATAAGCGGTTCATATATATATATATACCGTTCGGAAAGGAGACAAGGTAATCAACGAGTAATCGTCGTCGTGTGATATTATATAAATGTAAATACTCATAATATATATTGTGAAATAAATGCTATTATTGTTAGTTATTAGTTTCTAAATTTCTGTTTAGTGCGTTTTCTTGTTCAAATAGTGTGTGTTTAAATTACCGATAGTTTTATTTAAAGGATCCCAGAAAGACAAATATTTTACAATATATAAAATAAGAAGTAAGTGTTTCTTGGGAATAGCGGCCAGGTAACTGAAGCACTTGCTTTTTATTTTATATTATAATTACGGTCAAGAAAATAAGATGATTCTAATACATGGAAAGATGTAATTACATAAAAAATGAATCCAATCATAATTCCCTCTCACAAGCGAGAAAAAAATATTACAAAGATATTTATAAAATATTTGTCACGCCACTGTGTGACCGACTATATCATAAAGAATGGGTACCCCTACTCTTTATATTATTGTTGGTCAGCTTTAAATATCGAAACAATTGTGTCTCCGATTCATTCTCACTACGATCTCCGTTACAGCAGCATCGTAGTTGAGAGAACCTACGACGACATTCGTCAAACGAACTCGGAAGAAATGGCCGGAGAAGGAGCAGATAAAAACATTATTTACATTACTAACTTGGCGCTGAGACCCAACTTCAGAAGAAGATGTACCGATCAGCAACTAATAGACGCTGAAACAATAATTCACAATACCACTGAGGAAGAAGACATCCAACGTCTTTTGCGTAATCAATCCCAAATATTTATGGTAGATCGCGACAATCCGACAGCAAAAATTGAATTTCACACAGAAGAAACAAGCCCAATAAAACCGACAAAAAGCCAACCGGAACTGGAAAATGAAAACATAATCACCGACGCATTCACAAACCCGAAGAAGACAGCGAAGAAACAGAAAACAGAACACGCAGTTACACCAATAGAAATAAAAAATTCATACGACGCCCTCGATACCAAAACCGAGGAAAAAATGGAAGAAGAAACCTCCGAATTCACTCCACAACCGTCAACATCAAACAGTACACCCAGGGTAAGTGACAAAACCAACATCACACATAACACAAAAACTGAAACACGAAAACCACACAAAATTGCACCAATAATAGTAACCGAAAAAGACAAATGGGCACATATATGACACATACTCAAAACACACAGCATTAACACAGTACAAAACAAACTCGTGAAACCAGGCATACACATCGAACCGACAACTGACGAAGACTACCGAAAACTTAAACACATACTCGACAATGAACAAATACAATTTTACACTTTTCAACTGAGAAGCGAAAAGACACTAAAGGTAGTTATGCGTGGCATTCCTACCTTTATCACAGACACTGACATCACCGACGACTTGACTGACCAAGGCTACCCGACAATAAAAATAAAACGCATGAACGGCAAACACGGAATACCAGCACCACTTCTACTAATAGAACTGACGAGACAATACAAATCAATTTACAACATACACGACTGCTGCGGACTCACAATTAAAATCGGACAGACGGGCAGACATAATACAATGCCACAAATGTCAGACATTTGGACACCCCAAAAAAACTGTAACATACACTACAAATGCATGAAATGCGGAGACGAACACTCAACACACCTATGTACAAAATCCAAAACAACCCCACCAAAGTGTGCAAACTGCTGTGGTCCTCACTTATCAACTTTCCTTAACTGTTCTAACAATCCAAACAACCCTGTAAACAAAACCACACCCAAACCCGAAAACATACCAGCACCACCCGCAACAACGAACCCATGGACACAAAAACAAAGAAACACAACACCTAACACAACTGACGAACTAGCACTTGCCTTAGGCAATATGCTAATAACATTACACTCCACAAACGCAACAACAGAACAGATACAATACTTCGTAACGCAAACACAGAAAATAATCACACTCTACAACAACAAACATTAAACACACACATGACTGAAACGCAAAAAACCGATGACCATTGACTTAAACGCAAAAAGCGACAAACACACAGACTACACATACGCAACACAGGACTGCACAAAAACACAACACACGATTATTTATTAATCAGACACAAACACGTCACAACCCTGGGAAATAGGAAACAATGGAGTGGAAATGGAGGCAACTCCGACCACAACAAAATTTAAGTCTCATATAAAAAGTCTCCGATTCAGTCAGATGTCGATCGCTACATGTGTGCATGTGAATGTAGATTGATTTACATGTGTATAACGTGTGTTCATTTGAAAAGTCAATCTAGGTTACTTTGAAATTTTGATAGAATAAGACGCATATATATTAGTATGTGTTTGGTGTTCCGTAAACGTAAATCCAAATGACATTTGATAATGTCAATCACATTTGTTATTTATTTGTATGTATGAAACTGTCAAAATATACGACTTCATAGGTTAAGTAGTAAATTTTAATTTACGACATACTTCAAAATGTTCTCAGTAAATCACAAGCTACTAGATTGACTTTTCAAATGAACACCCGTTATATATATATATATATATATATATATATATATATATATATATATATATATAGCATTTGATAAAATATTGGAGGTTTTCGGCTTTTATATGAAATATTTACAAATATCAAGTTAGTATGTAATTGCAAAGTAAGGGGGGATGCAAACATTGCTGTCTACAAATTACAAAGCAAATCATACGAAATTTTTAATTGAAAAAATATCTATGTTGGGACTCGAACCCAAGTCTACAGCTTGCCGGGCTGTCCTCATTACCACTAGACCACAATAGACCCAGGTTCAAGTTATTCAGAAGTGCATTATAAAGTAACAGTGTTGATGAATCAGATGTCAGTTATTGAAAGTAGATGACAAGTTGAAGGCAGAAGTCAGTTTTGAAAGCTCATGTCAGTCTTGATAGCAGATGTCAGTTAGTGAAAGCAAATGTCAGTTACTGAAAGCAGATGTCTGTTTTGAAAGCAGGTGTCAGTTATGAAAGCAAACGTCAGATTAGAAAGCAGATACCTATTTTGAAATTAGATGTGAGTTATTGAAAGTAGATGTCAGTGTCCCAACATAGACATTTTTTCAATTAAACATTTCATATGATTTGCTTTGTAATTTGTAGACAGCAATGTTTGCATCCCCCCTTACTTTGCAATTACATATTAACTTGATATTTGTAAATATTTCATATAAAAGCCGAAAACCTCCAATATTTTATCAAATGTTATATTTAATGAACGGCTAAGAAATTATCTAATCACTTATATATATATATATATATATATATATATATATATATATATATATATATATACAGGCTGTCACACAAAAAACGCCCCAAGCTGTAACTCTGTTATTTATATTTAGATTTTCATGAGATAGGTACCTAATAAATGGTTTTATGAGTACTATGTTTGAGGCTACATTTACTTTTTTCCAGCGCCATCTTCAATTCCTAGCGATTGTCAATTTTTTTTTTCAAATTGGACGGTATATATTTTTTTTGCATAATTGAATAGAAATTTTTTTCCTGAATCCATTGATGTGCAATACATCAATTTTAATTAAATTTCGAAGAAACAAATTATGAAAACACTGTCCGTATAATGCTCTTAGTCACTTATGTTACATACTGTAGTGTGCGATAGAAAAATAACGCCTTACACATATGTAACTGTCATATTTGACTTTTCTGTACTAAGCAAGCATATTTTGACAGTTTTGACATAAATCATGAATTTCAATCAACTTCAATCAACTGACAATGCTACAAATTTATTTTGAGTGTAATAAAAACTCTACTCAGGCGTTGCGAATTTACATGGAACGTTTTCCGGAAAGAGAAGTTCCAGAACGTCGTAAGTTTAGCCGACTTGAAGAAAATTTAAGAAGATTTGGATGTTTCAAGAAAACGAAAGTAGTACGCAGGAAATTTTCTGAAAATGTAGAACTGGACGTTTTGTTAGCTGTTGAAGAAAATGCCAAACCTCGCTTCGTGAAGTGGCGAACATAGTTGGTACATCTCGAAGTACTGCGTTTGCAGTACTTAAAAAGCACAAATTTAAGCCGTACATTGCCCAAAAAGTGCAAGCAATAAATGAAAATGATCCAATTCGAAGAACGCAGTTTTGTAATTTTTACTTAACAACTTTGCAACAAGACCCGTTGTTTTATCGCAAAATTATTTGGACAGTACTTTCACTAATTATGGAATTTGTAATCGGAACATTCATCGCCAATGGAGCCAAGAAAACCCTAGATACGTCGTTGACCGTTATTTTCAACGTCGTTTTAGCTGTAATGTTTGGTGTGGCCTACTCGGAGACCGCTTGATTGGGCCATTTTTTATTGACGGTTCCTTAAATCAACAAAGATATCACCAATTATTAAGCGAAGATGTTGCAAGTTTTTTGGATGAATTACTGCTGGCGGAACTGCATGAAGTATATTTTCAACAAGACGGTGCTACTCCCCATAATGCACGAATAAATGTTCGCTGGTTGAATAGAAATTTTAATGAAAATGGATTGGCACATATGGACCTATTCGTTGGCCTGCGCGTTCACCTGATCTTACGCCTCTAGATTTTTGGTTTTGGGGATATCTGAAAGATCGAGTTTATCTAACAGTGCCACAGAATGTAAACGATTTACAAAACCGAATAATTGAAACTTGTCGGGAAATACCTAATAATTTCGTTTTAAATGCCACCCGTGGTGTTATAAGAAGATGCAAGTATTGCATTGAGCATGCCGGTAATCAATTCGAACAATATTTGTAAAATTTTTTAGTTTTGAATTTATTTTTTAGTTTTGTTATGTTTTTTTTTTGGAAAATAAAATTAGTTACATATGGATAATGCGTTATTTTTTACATTTATTTTTTCATGGCGCACTTCAGTATAATACAAAGTCACTTTAAGAGAATGTTCGCAAAATCTTTTAATTTTTTATTTTCTAAATGTACAATTAAAATGGATGTATCGTATATCAATGGATTCGGGAAAAAATCTTTATTCAATTATGCAAAAAAATATATACCGTGCAATTTGAAAAAAAAATTGACAATCGCTAGGAATTGAAGATGGCGCTGGAAAAAATGTAAATGTTGCTTCAAACATAGTACTCATGAAACCATTTCATTTGGTACCTATCTGATGGAAATCGAAATATAAATAACAGAGTTACAGCTTGGGGCGTTTTTTGTGTGACATATATATATATATATATATATATATATATATATATATATACATATATACATACATATATATATATATGTCACATGTAAATCAATCTACATACACACAACTACACAAACAATTGTGTTTCCGATTCAGTAAGATGCCGATCTACATACACATGTGTGCATGTGTATGTAGATTGATTTACATGTGACATATATATACATATATATATATATATATATATATATATATATTAACACATTTGTCCCTCCGTAATATATTATATAAAAAAAATTTTTGTTTGTAATTTTTTTAATTTTTGTTAAAACTTTTTTATATAAAAAAAATTAAAAAAAATTTTTTTTTTCATGAGATTGTACTTGTAATTCCAATCGTTAGAGTGAACCGTTTTTGTAACAGCACATTCAAGATTTAATATGGGACTTTTTAACGTCATTGTATAATTTTCGTTAACCTTGACATTGGGTCTTTTCACCGACGCATGTTTTTTACATCTGTTTCACATAGAATGACAAACTGCATTGAATTTTAAATAAATTCCATGCAGTTCCTTTTAATTTCCGAAATGACAGAGTGTATTATTACATCATGAGTGAATTGATTCACTACACGTTGCTCATGATTGTTTTTAGAGTTGTTGTTATATTATAAATTATAATAGTTTTTTTTTTTAAAGAGTTTAAATTAATTATGACGTTTTGTTTGTGTTACGTGGGACAATTGACAAATTTATCGACCTATCATGTTTTGTAATATATAATATTCGCATAATAAGTGTTCACATTTGTAAGTCGAATTTTTCTTATGATTGACTAAATATCTAAGTTATGTACATTTTTTTCTTATTAAAGTGACCCCCGAAGAAGCTCTAAACCTCAGAGCGAAATATAGGGTAAAAAAATAAAGAACATTAACTAATTAATGGTTTTTTGATTGCCGGATTCCCCAACAACAATTGTTTTTCATATATATATATATATATATATATATATATATATATATATATATACATATATACAAAGAATTCAAATAAATTTTACCTCAAAGTAGCCCTTGGAAATTATGATTATGTCTTAGCTTGTTACTAATTTTAATAGGAATTTTGTTGGTTATGAGATGAGATATTTGATTGAAGAGAATACTGCCATTGTCCGTCAATCTTACGTCCGTTTCGAAAATAAGATTCTAGCATGAATGATTTGTGTTGTATAGTAAAAACCATGTTAAATCAATTTTAAATTACAACGCAATTTTTGTCAACTATGCATCTGTCTAATTGACAACTAATGCAAATTTAAATTATTAATAATCATACGTTTTTAAAGGAATGGCCTACTAGAGGCAAAGCTTATTTGAACGCTTTTTATATATATACATGTAATTCAGTCTACATACACATGCACGCATGTAACGATCGACATCTGACTGAATCGGAGACACAATTGTTTTGATATTTAAAGCTGACCGACAATATATATATTGTAATGTTTTTCTTTTCTGAATGTAAAATGTTTGCTTTTCTGCGGGGTTCTTAAATAAAACTAACGATAATCTAAACACACACACACAATATTAACAATATAAACGAAATAACAATTTAAAACTAATTACTAACAATAAAAAAAATAAGTATTTATATTTATGTAAGATTACTCGGCGATTATTTGGCATCAAATGAATCTCTCCCTCCATTTCCAGCCCTCTTATAGTCTATAGACCTTCGAGAATATCCCCAGAGTTCCTAGGTCTTTCTAGAGACGGGTGGTATGTTCGCGCATGTGAGTCATCGTTAGACTGTTCGTGAATGTATTGCGGATGACTGACATCACAATATATATATATATATATATATATATATATATATATATATATATATATATATATATATAGTCTGTGGTTTTTGTGACTGTAGTTCTGTATTAGTAAACGGTAGTGGGAATCGCAGTCAAAAGGCGGAATTAAAGTAAACTTTTTTATTTATTCCAAGCTTTCGGTGAATTTGTCACCTTCATCAGGGAAAAAAAGTTAAGTTGAATAAAAACAGCATTAATACAAACAGAATGTGTCGGCAAAATAGACAGAGGTCATGGCCGGTCGGAGCTAGAAACCAATTTAAAGCGTATAATGTCTTGTGTCCCAGCGATAAAACACTGTACACTTCTTTTAATTATTAAAAAAAAAACAAGATGAACGAAGTAAAATTAGGACGCAACATCAAATTCAAGAATTATGATAATAATTCTGTGATAAAGGTAATACTTAACCAAAACATGTAAGAGCTTATTTTAAATATATACATATTAACGTAAAACAGCCCTTCAATCGCCGAATATCTAAATCAACTATATTGTACAAAGGTCAAGAAATAATTATCTATATACATATACAAGTGTCCCGTATCGTTATGTTCAAATTTTAGGAGTGTAAAGTAGACTTCATTTCAAGTAATAAAAACGCAAAACTTATATATCCATTTTTATTTGCTTCAAAGTTACAGATCTATGAATGTGATTGTCAGATCATGAAAAAAATGTAATCCTAAAGTCAATAAAAACTGATTTTATTTAAAAAAGTTCTATTAATAATATTTTCGAAATGTCCACCTCCTTGTTGAATGCAGGCTTGTGCCCGTAAGCCAACAGAAGAAGTACTAATCCGAATTTCATACTTGTTTTGTCGGATTTGCTCGGAGCCAGGTGAATACGATCTAACAACTCTTCTCTTGTGTTCGAAACTTGTGCGTAGACTAAATTTTTCATGTACCTCCATAAATAAAAGTCAAGGGGATTAAGATCGGATGATCTGGGTGGCCATGCAACAGGACCACCTCGACCAATCCACTTTGGATAATTGACGTTAACCCAATTTCGGACAGCAATTCCGAAATGTGGTGGTGCCCCATCCATGTGAAACCACATATCTCGTCGAACATTCAGTGGGGCAGCCTCTAAAAGACCTGGCAGTTCGTCAATAAGAAATTGAAGGTAATTGTCCGCATTTAGCCTCCCAGGAAGAACGACAGGAACAATCAATAAGTCATCGACTAGGGCCGCCCAAACGTTAATAGAAAATTCATGTTGAAATTTAGATGGGCGTATAGCTTTGGGATTTTCTGATGACCACCTGTGCAGGTTTCTCAGCTTTGTAAAACCACTTCTCGTGAACGTAGATTCATCTGTCCAGAGGACTGTTCTGCAGAAATTAAAATGAAGCCGTGACTGTCTTAATGTCCAGGTAGAATAAACTAGACGAGCATAGTGGTCTGCTTCAAGCAAACCGTGTCCCCTGCGATAGTGATATGGATATAAGCCCTCACGTTTTAAAATTCGCCAAACTGTCGTTCGTGGCACTCCTAGTTGTCTAGCCATTCGAGGTACACTGATAGTTGGATCGCTTGTAACAATAGCTACTGCTTCTTCCTCTAAGTCTGCTGGCAAATTTAGTCCTCGGTCGAAAAGATAATCACGCAGTCCGCATTCCGAAAATTGTCTGTGTACTTCCAGAAACGTTCTGTAATGAGGAATCGGGAAACCGATGTCGGTATTCAGTAACTGCTTGACGTGCACTGCCATTACAGTAGCCATACACAAAATGCATGTCCGCATACTCTTGAGAAGAAAATCAGTAAGGCATTTTGAATAAAGAAAACGTGTCCACTCACTAATAAGCTGTTGTATGAACTGAAACGTAATGTAATCCTTTATTAAAAAATGCAACGTTAACAGTCATCTGAACATTTGTTTATTGTATGATGTTCATGATTCAGCACTTACGAAATAAGTAAGAACCTTCTTTATCATAAATTAATTTCCAGTACTCTTTTTTGTAGAGCTCCAAGAAATTACTGTATGCACTACAACACGTGTTTATTTATTTTAGGATAACATTTTATTATGCGACGTTAATAATCACAAGCCTGTTATTGAATCGTACAACTTTTTTGAAATAAAATCAGTTTGTATTGACTTTAGGATTACATTTTTCATGATCTGACAATCACATTCATAGATCTGTAACTTTGAAACAAATAAAAATTGATATACACGTTTTGCGTTTTTGTTACTTAAAATGAAGTCTACTTTACACTCCGAAAATTTGAACATAACGATACGGGACACTTGTATATATATATATATATATATGGTAGATTCAATTAGTTGGCGATTTCAATAAATTTAAAATATATTTTAAATTCTTTGAAAAAGGCATCATATGGCGAAACATGTAAGATTATTTTAGATGTACGTATACATTTTGAAGTAAAACCGGACCTTAAATCGCCAACTAATTGAATCTACCATAACATACAAAGGTCACGGAATAATTATCTATCTATCTATATATATATATATATATATATATATATATATATATATATATATATATATATATACACTGCTCCAATAAATTAACGCACCACTTACTATAAATAAAAAAATTTGGATTATTTTATTTCCGATTTTTAATAGTTGGTATTATTTGTAAGCAACATCATTTCTAACCTTAACTTATTTGACATTTGTTGTCATATTTTCAGGGCTTAAGTTAAAAGTGCACACTTAACTTAAGTAAGGTATTTTGGGACATTTAAATTTTGATTTAACTGTTGTATTAAAAGTGTTTCCCTTTGTGAAACAATTTATTCGTTTATTTCTTTGACTTGTGTGATATTATGCAACGTGAAACACGAAACTTAACAAGGGAGGAATGCGCTCAAGCAGTGATTTTACAGGAAGAAGGTTACAGTTACCGCAGAATTGGAGAAAGGTATGGTGTGTCGCATACAACGATATCACGGATAATTGGACGATATAGGGAGACTGGTAATCATTCTCGAAGACGTGGTCAAGGAAGACATCGTGCAACAACGCGTGTACATGACCGTTTTGTAAGACTGCGCATTAAGGCAACGGTTTGTTACATGTAGAAGTCTGCAGGCTCAGACGAATCCAGGTTTTGTCTGCACAACTGCGACAGACGTATTCGTGTATACCGAACGCTATGCGCAATGCAATATTACAAATACCACGTTATTTGGTGGCGGATCTCTAATGGTTTGGGGGGTATATCTTTGACAGGTCGCACGGACTTGGTGGTATTAAATAACATAACTTTAAACGCTGATCGCTACATAACAGACATTCTGGAAGATCATGTTGTGCCATTTGCACCTTACATCGGCCCAAATTTCATGCTAATGCATGATAATGCTCGAGTACATACTGCGCGGATAGTCAGAAATTACCTTCAAGAGGTCGGAATCAATACAATCGAATGGCCAGCAAGAAGTGCGGATCTTAACCCTATCGAGTACATCTGGGACATGCTTTCTAGACGGCTGCGAAACTTTCCACACCCGGCCAATATCCTGGAGGAAGTAGGAAGGCGGCTTGTGGAAATATGGGACGGATTGGATCAAAACGATATAAGGTCGCTTATTTTGAGCATGAATCGTCGCTGTCAGGCTGTTATTCGAAACAGAGGCGGAAATACTCAATATTAAATGTATCTAAATGCTTTTTTTTAAAAAATACAAAACTAAGACTTACAGTTTATGTAATTAAATTTCAATTTCCTTGTTTATTTTTTAAGAATTTTTTATGTTGTGTTCACCTTTTTCTACTAATCAAATGACAAGAAATAAAATATATATATATATATATATATTTACTCATTGTAGAATTTTTTTCAAAATTATAATATGGTGCGTTAATTTATTGCAGCAGTGTATATATATATATACAGGGTCCGGCAACGAAGCGGGGACGGAAGATTACACGCGTATTTGAAAATTAATCAAATACTTAGTCATCGGATATCCTTCCGTACCATCAAGCGCACGTTTTAAAAATATTTTGTTTTATACAGGGTGTTCCAGATGGAAATGCCAGACTAAAGTTGCATTTTTTTAAATGGAACACCCTGTATATTAATAGATAAAATGATCCGTGCTTGAAAGCTGGTTACACCGATATAACGTTGTATGGGTCTAAAGTTGATAGTTTCTGTGTAAATAATTATTTTACTTGATAAATTGATACATTTCAGTAGGCTATTCTGCATAAGAAAAATCAAAAGATCCGAAACCAATAGAATAGAATATTTTCTACTAGTATGCACCTTCGTCGGTACGTGAAATAAATTCTGCAACTGCCCGCGTTATACAGGGTGTTCACAATTTCGCAAAATCGAAGAAATCTCGTAATTTTTAAATGAAACACGCTGTATGTTTTTAGCTCATTGAAAAGCCCTTTTACTACGCTTTCTATTGATACCTCATTTGATGCACCTAGGATGGATCATTTGCTAATTATTTCTTTTTATAGTTGAATTAATGAAAAATGCTTGTATTTTTAGTAGTTAATTTGCGCTTTTAAACCTTCTGTAAGATCGGATATTCAACAAATTATCCGTAAATGGTCTATAACAAGAAGAAACCCTATTAAGTACGAGAAACAGATGATTTTCACTCAGCGGTGAAAGCAAACATTAAATTAATATAAAGTAATATAGCATTTTCAATAGATTCACTGCTGATCAAGTTATCTGGTGTCAGTTTTAAGCTTGTATACTTAATAACCAAGTTGTCCAAAATTTCGTTCCATTTTACACAGTATTTCGTTCAATCTTTAAAAAAAATTGCTATAATGACTAATTTTAGTATTCAAGAAATGGTGAATATGATATTTAATCTTGGGGAGTGTACAAGAAATTGTCTCCTAGCAAGTAGAGTATATGCAGAAAGATTTCCAAACCTTGAAAGAAAGCCAAGACCGAAAGCATTTGAAAGGTTATTAGAGAGATTTACAGAAACTGGTAGTGTAACCTAGAAGAAGAGAGAAATAAATAAGCCGGTAATCAATGAAAAAAGCGAATTGGCCGTATTATTAACAATACAGGAAAATCCACATATAAGTATAGACGGTATTTCAAAGGTAACAGCTATTGAAGATAGGAGCGTACGAAGAATTATAAGAAGTCATAAGTATTATCCGTACCATATGGAATTAAATCAGGAATTGCATGGTGATGATTTCATTAAAAGAACAGACTTTTGTGGTTTGTTAAATAAAATGCGAGAAATGCCAAATATTTTAACAAAGATTTTGTTTAGCGATGAGGCTACTTTCAAAAGTAATGGGGCGGTAAATAAACATAACATGCATTATTATGCAACAGAAAACCCGCATTGGATACGTCATGTAGACAATCAGAATAGATGGTCTCTTAACGTCTGGGGAGGTATACTTGGTCCATATATCATTGGGCCGTACTTTTTCGATGGAACCGTTACAGGCGATATGTATTTGGCATTTTTGCAGAACGAACTGCCTAATTTACTTGAGCATGTGGATGCTGACACCCGACAAATTTTCTGGTTGCAACACGGTGGTGCACCTGCTCATTACAGCCTTAACGTTAGGGAGTTTCTAGGGCGATGGAAGGAAGACAAATGGATAGGACGAGGTGGTCCAATCGCTTGACCTCCACGAAGTTCAGATCTTACTGTCATGGACTTCTACTTTTGGGGATATGTCAAGGCTCTAGTTTATGTGGAAGTTCCTACAACAAGGGAAAATATGATGTAACGCACAAGAGAGGCATTTAGAAATGTTCGCCAAGAAACATTACAGCATGTTCAACAGAATTTCACCAGGCGGCTTCATTTATGTATTGAGAGACAAGGAAGGACATTTGAAAGTTTTCTTTGCTTTATTTGCATTTACTATTTACATTTACTTTATTTTTATTTACTGTGCTACTACTTTTGTTAATTAAATTTGATGTTGTGGTTAATAATTAGTATTTATTTAAAATAGTGCAAACTTTTAATACTACTCGTACTTGATTCTTTCCTACATGATTTCATTTATGTTAAGCTAATTAGGTATGTATTATTTCATATTAGGTATTCATAAAATAGTTGGTTTTACAAAATTCTTTAAAATACAAATTAATTAGTGCAAATTTTTTATTAAACTAACACCAGATAACTTAATTGGCAGTGCATCTATTGAAAATGATATATTACTTTATATTAATTTAATGTTTGCTTTCACCGCTGAGTGAAAATCAACCGTTTCTCGTACTTAATGGAGATTTTTCTTGTTATAGACCATTTATGGATAATTTGTTGAATATCCGATCTTACAGAAGGTTTAAAAGCGCAAATTAGCTACTAAAAGTACAAGCATTTTTCATTAATTCAACTCTAAAAAGAAATAATTAGCAAATGATCCATCCTAGGTGCATCAAATGAGCTATCAATAGAAAGCGTAGTAAAACGGCTTTTCAATGAGCTAAAAATATACAGGGTGTTCCATTTAAAAATTACGAGATTTCTTCGAGTTTGCGAAATTGTGAACACCCTGTATAACGCGGGCAGTTGCAGAATTTATTTCACGTAGCAACGAAAGTGCATACTAGTAGAAAATATTCTATTCTATTGGTTTCGGATCTTTTGATTTTTCTTATGCAGAATAGCCTACTGAACTGTATCAATTTATCAAGTAAAATAATTATTTACACAGAAACTATCAACTTTAGACCCATACAACATTATATCGATGTAACCAGCTTTCAAGCGCGGATCATTTTATCTATTAATATACAGGGTGTTCCATTTAAAAAAATGCAACTTTAGTTTGGCATTTCCATCTGGAACACCCTGTATAAAACGAAATATTTTTAAAACGTGCGCTTGATGGTACGGAAGGATATCCGATGACTAAATATTTGGCTAACTTTCAAATACGCGTGTAATCTTCCGTCCCTGCTTCGTTGCCGGACCCTGTATATATATATATATATATATATATATATATATATATATATATATATATATATATATATAAACGAAGTACTGCGACATACTTTAATATGTAATAGTTGTAATAATATTAAGCATGAAATACTAATGCACGAAGACGAGATCAAAGAAAAAAAATTAATAAATGCGCGTGGCTCGTCCCAACTCTGGTAAATTGAGTATTCCTTTATAACTGAAGCGTTATGGTGGGAGTTGTAGATGCGATGATACATATTGTAAGTCAGAAGTCAGTCTGTTATGAACTTCTGTGAAGTAACGTGTGTTCATTTGAAAAGTCAATCTAGGTTACTTTGAAATTTTGATAGAATAAGACGCATATATATTAGTATGTGTTTGTTGTTCCGTAAACATAAATCCAAATGACATTTGATAATGTCAATCACATTTATTTGTATGTATGAAACTGTCAAAATATACGACTTCGTAGGTTAAGTAGTAAATTTTAATTTACGACATACTTCAAAATGTTCTCAGTAAATCACATGCTACTAGATTGACTTTTCAAATGAACACCCGTTATGGCTTATTCAAATCACGAATTAACAGATATCGTCTTACTATCCGGCGAGACACTTGGAAATATTAGAAGTATTAATGAAGGGCGGTTTCCGAACCGAAGATGTCCATCAAATTATTTAATTTTACAAACCATGTACAGATTGAGGGATCGCGGTACATTGCATCCAAGTTATGAAGGACGTAGCCATGAAAGACAAACTTCGTCAACGTATTTTTCGAGCTGCGACCCATATCCGTGACGACCAAGCCGTGTTAAATTGTGTACTTCGAAAGTTTACCGATCGGTTAGAAGCTTGTATTTATGCAAATGGTAGCCACATTGAATATAGCGTAATGGTGGGAGCTTTCCACCTGTTTCACACAAATCTGCCCTTTGTAGGGAAAAGAAATTGTCGTTAAAAAAAGAGGCAAATAGAACATAAATATGAACTTTCAGTTAAAAATTATAAATGTAATTTATTATTTCTCGGCGTGAATTTAATATTAAGACATTTAAAGAAACTCGATCTTGTATTTTTTCAGGATATTACAAACGTCAGGCCATTGTCCTACTTATAAATAAAAATAGAACAGCTGATGCATAAGAAAATTTATATATGCTAAATAAACGAATATATGTTTATACACTTTTCACACAAACACGCATTACATCACTGAAATGTGAAGAGGATTTTTTGGTGAACTTGAACAAATAAATGACTATTGTTTGTTGAATCTACAACATATAAACATATATATTCCATTTATTTGTATTCAATCTGAATACAGGACCCTTTTTGAAAAGCTTGTGTTCCTAAAGTTCCGCAAAAATTAAAGTTTCAATAGAATAGATTTTTTTGTTGATTTGAGTTGCTGTCTTACGTATCTGTTATATATTAGCGAACGTCACCATATTTCATTTACACGTCTTTATATATAGGCTGCCCTTGAATGAAAGAGATAACATGACAAATGGAAAGATGTAATTACATAGAAAATGAATCCAAAATAATTTCTCAAAATTCCCTCTCATAAGCGAGAAAAAATATTACAAAGACTTTTATAAAATATTTATCACGCCACTGTGCGACCGACTATATCATAAAGAGTAGGTACCTCTACTCTTTATATTATTGTCGGTCAGCTTTAAGTATCGAAATAATTGTGTCTCCGATTCAGTCAGACGTCGATCGCTACATGTGTGCAGGTGTATTATGTCGATTGGTTTACATTTACGTCTTCGATTAAAGGAAGATAGTTATCAAATTGAACGTAAATTCCAGTAGAGCACACATCTTACATTTTCTTTAAAAATTCACATGCAAGTATAAATTTTTAACAGCTGATTTTTCGTACTAAGTTATCGAACCCTTAGTAAAACTGTCTAAATAATGTTATCTTCTACAAACATAAGCATTGCAGCGTGTGTTTGTGTGTAAATTCAGTAGCGGCATTCTGAATTAATCATATTAATATTTTATATTTGTTACTTCTCGTAACAAAAAAAAACATTCACGTAATACACAAGAAACGTGTATTCGTACATAATCGTATTGAGCTTACTGAGCCCTAAGTAAACAAAGTTGCTCCATTGTAGAGTTTTTATAACCTCAACAGCCGTCTAAACAATGTTATCTTTCAGAGTTTTTATAACAAACAATGCAGCATATATTTACGTATAAATTAAATCGAGGTGCGTGAATGCGTGTGTGTATTAGAATACAGCTCTCATCTAAATACTGATGATGTCGAAGATTTTGACATTAATGACAGAAGCATTTAACATAAAAAAAATTGTAAGTAACTGTTTCAAATCCTGGTTTCTGACGAATATCAATTTGAATTTGTTTATTATTTATTTATTAAATATATTTAAGAAATTAGAAACGTCTTGGAATACTATTCAAACCGCTTGTTTGAATAGTAATGTTTTTCTTATACAACGTGTTTCAAAAAGAATTACAGTACGACCAAAACCTCGTGATAGCGATGGGCCAGTCTGCGCATATTGTATTAGAGTGGGTGGAGTTATGCGATAGCCGGTTTACAGTATCGTACAAAAGTTACAGTATTTTTATAACTCGGTTTTGCTACAATCAATAACCTTCCTTAACACTTTATTCAGGCTTAGGACTGACAGAACTATTCTGGCGTATTTATAACTTGGAAATTGTTTCCTTTGTCATAATTTAATTTATTCTTCGAATTACCGATAATTACTCGTCACATTAAAAGGTGCTTATGGTAATTGTCTATTAATTTTTTAATACAAATTATTTCATTAAGTAATGAAGCAACGTCAATTCATGGATACAAACTATCAATAAACAAGTTTATAATAAAACTTTCCCATATTAGCCAAAATTACTTGAACTGTAAGCATTACTGGAAAATAAATATATAATATTAACATATTAATAATACGATTAAAGTGTAACTGAGGAATCGATACGTTAATTAAAATACGTTAATTAACGTTTAATTAATTTAAAAATGAAATTTGAAACTGCACAGTTACTTTATATTTTAAAAACTAAATAAAATAGTCTGGAAAAATAGTGAATAGTTAATAAATAGTCGTTCATAAACACACCGATTCCCCAATAACGCTCTAACCCTTACGAAGTACGGTCGATACTCCTGCAAATTATAATAAAATTGTATATAATAAACAAAAAAACTAAATATTGTTTAACTATTCGCAGTCAGAAGAAAATTCATCACTATCGTCACTTGAACTATGGCCACTAGAATCATCCCCCAAGTTGATTATAAACTCATCAACAACGGCATCAATATTTCCCTCGCGCTTAAGGAATTCTTCCTCACACTTTCTAGCGTGAGCACAACGTTTCGCCCATTCTACCACAGGAAAATCTCTGAAAAATTCTTCACACAATTCTTTAACGTGGGCTAGTCGAAAACGCACATTATTTTTCGCCACGTATTCTTTCAAGCTTGCCCACACTAGTTCGATAGGGTTTAAATCTGGGTGGTAAGGGGGTAATCGTAGAACAGTATGCTGGTGTTGTAGTAAAATGTCATCAATAACGTACGTTTTGTAAGTCGGTTTGTTCAATAGAACTAAACGATACAACTCGCTTTTGAGTAAAGTATTTTCAAAGGGTATGCCTTTTCTCTGTAGCCAGTCCTTAATTTCCTGCTTTGTGGACGCAGTAGTGGGGCACTTGTCTTTCTGCACGTTGTGATATGGTGCGTTGTCTATAACTAATACAGTTCGCGGTGGTAAATTTGGTATAAGCTTCTCCTGCAACCACTTAGCATAGTTTACAAAATTCATTTCGGAATGATAATCCCCTGTCTTGGTGCCGGATTGGAATATAAGAGTTGCATTAGGGATAAAACCGTTCTCGTTACCAGCGTTCACTATTATCATCCTCTGTCCTTTTCTTATAGGTTCCTTTAACCCCTCAGAGGAAGTATTCTCGTTCCAAATTTTGACTGTTGTATGCGAGGCATGGATGTACGTTTCGTCCATATAAACGATAGGTCTTCCCTCTTGGCGAAACCTTCTGATGTCTCGCAAATAATTTGTTCTCTGGAACCTAATTTCCTGGCGCTCCATCAACACTTTTCTGTTGGATTGTGTTTTCCTCCACCGAAAATCAATACCCTGCACAATTTTACGCAAACTCTCCCGACCTCCGTTAAAGCCGCTCACATCTTTGAACTTGGGTAAAATACTTTTCAGTGTAGGCACAGTCCTCTCAGTTACATGAAAATTTAAAATCTCGCGTTTCAGAATCGCCTTATCGGCGTCGTCAATCCCAGTTATTCGCTTAGGAGTATTTATGTGCTTCCTTGGAGAACGATATCTATGACATTCACCACTGTCTATTTTCTTTTTTTCACTGACAATTCTATAAATTGTCGCCATTGACACTCCCGTAGCCTTCGCAGCTTCCGATCTTATAGTCGAGACATTTTCTTCTGGAAAACGGTCACTTAAATAGCTAATAACATTAGCAACAATTTCACGACTTTGTGCATTAATGGCACGTCCGCCTAAATGAATAGATGTTCGTTGCATTTTGATCGGCAGTATACTTTTATTGCACTAAACCTACACTTATACATACATACACGTACTTATATATGGCACTGAGCTGTTATTAGTGAGCAACCAATATCAGACCGGCAATTAGGCTTATCTAGTTTTACGCCCGCCCCTTTTATCAGCGCGCCAATACGATGCGAGCAGCTCTATACGTTTTGCTACCGCGCAACTATCACGAGGTTTTGGTCGTGCAGTACATCTAGTTGTCCATAAATTTTTTTCTATAAATTATGATGTTCTGCATTCTTGAAATGTGGATATAGATTAAATGGTATGAAGGTTATCTACCTGTCACTGAGAGAAAACTTTAAAGATGGGATATTAATCAAACAACAAAGGTAAATAACTAATGTAGAAATTCTAATTATTATAATTTATAACAAGTGTTCAAAATGGTCACCATTCTGGTGACTGCATAATGCAATACGACGTTTCAAGTTGTCAAAAATATTCTGTAATCGTATATAGAACGATTACAGATGAGGCAATTTCTAATCGTGCCATAGGGTTTCCAAATCATGATTATATTTTTCTCATTAAATACGTTTTAGCTTATAGTTGATTAATTTAAATGGTTGAAAAGTAACTCGGTTGTATGCATACAAGGTGCTTTTCATTTGTTTTTAGCTATACATTTTAACTATTTTGCATTTCTGCTAATATTTTTAGATGACCCGAAATTAAGTTCAAAGACAGTACAAGATATTGAAAACGAATATCATAAGGACGAGGATGGTTCACCAGAAATAAACTATGCTGAACAATTAGAAAATATAAGAAAAAAATTGAAAACAGATAAAGGTGCAATTAAGAAAAATATAAGCTCTCATCTAAATACTGACGATGTCGAAGATTTTGACATTAATGACAGAAGCATTGAACGTAAAAAAAAATTGTAAGTAACTGTTTCTAATCCTGGTTTCTGAGGAATATCAATTTGAATTTGTTTATTATTTATTTATTAAATATATTTAAGAAGTTAGAAAAGTCTTGGAATACTATTCAAACTGCTTGTTTGAATAATAATGTTTTTTTTATACAACGTGTTTCAAAAAGAATTACATCTAGTTGTCCATGAATTTTTTTCTATAAATTATGATGTTTTGCATTCTTGAAATGTGGATATAGATTAAATGGTATGAAGGTTATCTGCCTGTCACTTAGAGAAAACTTTAAACATGGGATATTAATCAAACAACCAAACTAAATAGCTAATGTAGAAATTCTAATTATTATAATTTATAACAAGTGTTCAAAATGGTCACTATTCTGTTGATTGCATAATGCAATACGACGTTTCATGTTGTCATAAATATTCTGCAATACAAATATTTGGTGATTTTTCATTACATTTGATTGTAATTGTATTCATCAAGTGATTTAAGTTATTCATTCTTGATTTATATACTTCATTTTTTAGCCATCCGAAAATAGAAAAATCTAACAGAGTAAGATCTGGTGACTTTGCTGGAAACACTTCTGCTTATAACTTCATGAGGGAAGTAATATTCTAAAGGTGCTAAATTTTCACGAGTTGTATGTGCAGTAGCCCCATCTTGCTGCAAGTAACCAACTTGAGTTAAAAATAGTGTTAAAAACTGTTCTCGGTATCGTTGGTATGTTATTGTGAAAAAATGTTGGTCCTATTTTTCAACGACAAGATACAGCTAATCATACTCCAACTTTAACAGGATGTAAAGGAACTTCGATGTGACTGTTTGAATTGTTTATAGACCATGTTCTGTAATTTTATTTATTTACAAGCCCGCTTAAATGAAACCATGCTTCATCAGTAAAAAAACTATGATCAAAGAATTTCGTCATTATTTAAATTTTCGTGAAAGAAGTTGCAATAATTAAGCCTACTAGCTTGATCTCTAGGTAAGATGTGTTGAACAATTGATACTTTGTATGAATACATATTGCTATGAATTGTGGTTTATATATTTACTGCACCACCATCCACAACTAATCTACCCAACTACGATACTCAGCCAGTTGATTTTCAACAATGAGACTTCTTTCTTCTCAGGGTTCCAATCGGAAAAACGTGGAACTGCAATATTATTTAGGCGCCAGTCAATCGTACTTGACAAATATTATAGTTATATGCCTTATAAGTTACTTATTTTAAAAATTAAACAACAGGAAAGGTATATGGGATAAAAAATGAGCACAAGATAAAATTTAAATGAATATTTAATACAAAAAAATCAAAAAAGAAAAAAAAGCTATCTTTATAGAGTATAAAGATCAATATTGCATCATTCAACAATTCCTGAGGTAAAACAATTCACTGAATATGACAGCTAAGTGAATTAAAACTTCCTCAAATGACTTCCGAACAACTTATCTAAAAATAATAAAGATTATTTTTAATTTCTCCCCAGAGAACCACACTGTATAATAAAATTTAATACGCGACCAAATCTACGCATGTGCAAACATCAAACACATGAAAAAATACCCTTGACTTCCCAACGTGCAAAATTTTACAATTATAATTTTTTTATTACATAGAAATTTAAATAATACTCTTTATTATTTATTCTTACTAATAATAATAAATCTCTTAAATAACAATATTGAATACAAGATAAATATTCTTATATTAATCAAAATTTTATGAATTCATAAATAAAAAATTTACAGTTTTTTAGGAGACTTACAAGACACGTTGATTTATCTTAAAACCAACAAATTACGAGAATAGCGACTCTCTACAATATACGGGAATTTAATATAAAATACATCAACCAATTAACACAATCAAAATTAATCCGAACTAATTAAATATATATATTTTTTTTAAAGAAATTCAACGTTCTTGTCTAAGGTCAGAAGTAGGTCTCCCCCTCAAAATATCTCTATCGCTTTCACATAAAGACGACCTCCAAAAATCAAGTTTTTGCTTACGCATATTTTATCTAAATATATCGGATATATGTACACAGATATACAATCAAGTTCAAAAAATCTGTACAGTTATTTTAAATAAATTTTAAATATCATTTTGGGAAAAATCCATAACAATATATAAACGAGGCTTCAAAATTCTATGAGCGATACTAGAAGATCCGTTCGTTTTAACTGATAAACTACGAACTGATGTATGTGAGTTTTCTTCAACAAAGTCTTCAACAATATTTAGCTGTGTACGTGGTCTACCAGAACTTTTGCCTTTTAACATAGATCCTGTAGCCCGAAACTTTTCCACAACTAGAATGTGATAATGTAAAGGGGTATTATTCACAACTCTGTTAGGAAACTGCAAATGAAACTGTCACTTACATTCCGCGTAGGAATATTGCCGTTCTCCGTTAAGAAATTGTGCACTTCGGAAATACGCTTCAACAATAAAAATATTTTCTTGCAATGCATTATTTACTAGTTTTGTTCATTAAGTAAAAAAAATATTTGTAGAAAAAATTATATTGCTAGTCACAAAATGACAAATGTCAAAATCGCATTAGATAAATAGTTATAAATAAAAGGCAAGTGACTTATAATAATTTGCAAGTACTGCCTACTGAGATGAAGTTCTTTTTGGAACACGTACTTCTTTTTATACTGTTTTTTTTTTAGTACTATAATTTAGAATTACTTAAATAGATAATGTTTTTTTTCTTTTAATATTTACAAAATATGTTGTGTAATAAATAAATTGTAACGCCGAGTATGAGTGACATCTTTTGTCAACTTTGATAAAAATGCTACACTACTAAAATATTGATTAAAATTTTGATACCATGCACACTGCGTGACATAAAACCCGTAGACCAGGGATGCACAGATTTATAGGAACCAGGGGCCACTCGGGAAAATTATAAGCCAAGGACGGCCACTACAAAGAATACTTATTAATACAAAAGTATTTTTAATAATATAAAAAAATATTATTAAAAATGGGGTGTGAAGAACACAATACAAGTTCATTTATGTATTTTTGAATGTATCTTCTCCAAAGACGTAGATACGTATTTCACATTTCTACATGTTCGTCGGTACGCCCCTGTTGGAGAAGAGACACATTCAAAACAAACATAACTACGTTACTATCTGGCCGAAATTATTCAGACAGAGCGTGAAGGAATATTCAGCGCTGTCTATATAATAACAGTCGAACTAGACGTGTTTTTTATAGTCGGTAACCACCGTATCTATAAAAAACTGTAACGGTGGTTACCGACTATAAAAAACACGTCTAGTTCGACTGTTATTATATAGACAGCGCTGAATATTCCTTCACGCTCTGTCTGAATAATTTCGGCCAGATAATAACGTAGTTATGTTTGTTTTGAATGTGGCTCTTCTCCAACAGGGGCGTACCGACGAACATGTAGAAATGTGAAATACGTATCTACGTCTTTGGAGAAGATACATTCAAAAATACATAAATGAACTTGTATTGTGTTCTTCACACCCCATTTTTAATAATATTTTTTTATATTATTAAAAATACTTTTGTATTATACAAATTTAGTGAGGTTTTACCCACTCAAGTATGTTTCAAATTATGTTGTCGAATACTTATTAACACAAATATTTTTATTTTTAAATAGTATGATTTACTACAAATGATAAAAATAAAGGAACATTCAAAAATGTTTGTTGTAATTTTGTAATCGTAATGTAATCTAATCATTACAATGTAATATTTCATGTTTTATTATTTTGATGCATGACATTGCATTGACCTAACAATTTTGTTTATGTTTGGCTCCACATTACTTGTCACCATACTTAAAATTGCTTCCAGATTTTCATTTGCCAGACGGTTTCGATTTTTTGTTTTGTTAAGTTACATCACTGAAAACGTTTGCTCATAAATATACCTCTATCCAAATAAGCTTGCGCATTTCAATGCATTTATTCGCAACTCTTTATAAGCGGTTTTGTCAACGCAACGGTAAAAGTTGAGTAAATGGGTGAAATGTTGAAAGGATTGCTGAAAATATCTAATAGAGGTTTAACTTTTTTGAAGTCTAGAAAACGATCATGAAAAGCTTGTATTAAAATATCAACTTTTTCAACATAAGCGAAATTGACATCAGTTTTATTGAATTTCTCCATAATTTTTTTGTAGTTCGGAAAATGGCTGTAATTAGCTGAATTTATTTGTGTTCTGCAAAGACTCAATTTGCATTGAAAGGACGAAACATGAAAGTATAACTGCGAAATCAATTGATCTTTGCCTTGGAGTTGCGTATTTAAGACATTCAAGTGATTTGTGATGTTTACAAGAAACGCTAAGTCACAGCCAATCAGAGTTGGCGAGTTCAGAGACATCCTTTTTCTTTTCCACCAGAAATATTTTGATTTCTTCAATCAAGTTAAGAAACCGCTCTAGTGACAACCCATGACTTAGCCGCCTTACTTCAGTGTAAAACAGGAAATCACCATATTCGCCATAGTCGGTGATTGAGACCTCGTGATTTTATAAAGTTTACAGTAGTAGTAGTTTACAACTTTCATCACATTTTCAAATCTCAATAATTTTGAACAGAGGGCCTCTTGATGTATAATGCAATGAAACTACATTAATTCCTTGGTATCTATGTTTTTAGTTTGTAAATACTCTTTTGACATAGTTATTATCCCTGATTTACTTCCAATCATTGAAGGTGGTCCGTCAGTCGTAATACCAGATAATTTCGTTAAATCCAAATCCATTATAGAACATTTTTCCAGAAGAGCTTTGAGCATGTCACTCCCCTTGGTTTGACTTGTCAAAGAACTCATACCAATCAGTTCTTCACTCACTTCAAAATTTTGCGTTACACCTCGTAAAAATATTAAGAGTTGAGGAGTGGAACTTATGTCTGTAGATTCGTCGAGTGCTATAGAAAAATACTCAAAACTTTTCGATTTCGTAGCTAATTGCTCTTCTATATTAGCTGCTAATGTGGTAAGTCTTCTTTGAACAGTCATCCGATTTAGTTGAATTTTCTCAAACCTCTTAGCATCTTTCGGATACATTTTTTTTTGCGGCGATATCTAAACACTGCTTAACAAACTCACCATCTTTAAAAGGCCGACAAGTTTTCGCTATTATTCGAGATACTTCAAAGCTAACTTCAGTAGCTGTTTCAGCATCTTGAATTGGTTTTGTAAACATAGCTTGCTGGCCTATTAGTTCCCTTTGTAAAGTGGAAATTTTTTGCGTTTGATTTTCGCCGGTTAATTTGGTAAAAGTATGATGCTGGGTTTCCTAATGCCTTTTCACATTATATTCCTTCGGAATAGAAACACTACTCCTGCATATTAAACACACTTTTGTTATGCGATGAGATAAAAAAAGTATTTTTCGGTCCAAATATCTTGAAACTGTCGATTTTCATCTTCAACCTTACGACTACGTTTTTTACTGGAGCCTGGTTTATCCATATCAAAATTGATATTATATTGTTACGTAGGTAGATGCCAAGTTCGAACGACGAAATATTTATTCTTCACAGATTACAATTCAAACAATATAACGTTCGCTTATCCGTAGTTAAAACTTAACTGCCCCGATAGTGGGCGATGTGTTGTATTTATACGAGTTACCTAACATCGAGAACCTACCACATTGTTCGGGGATAATACCGACGTGTTTCGCGAATCTTAGAGTAATCTAGTTGGTTCGACAGCTTTCTAGTCTCGTAACAATATGCTTGGAACGACAAGGAGCATACTTGTCCTACCTAGTATACCTGAACGAGAAAGTAGTAGGTACTTAAAGATACATATCTTACTAACAATTACAAAAGTTAGAATAAAATAAAAAGTTAAGAAATATTGATTAGAATGGATTTTTTCCTACTTTTGTAGTTTTTCGAACAATTTTCAAAATTCGTTGGCGGGCCGCATAAATATCGACAGTGGGCCGCATGCGGCCCGCGGTATGTGCATCGCTGCCGTAGACTAACATATTATCAGTGTACGCCAGGCTTATCAAAATTTGACGTCTTAAGTTATAGGTATTAGCAATGTATGTATAACCTTCGAAGTTATAAGTGACAGTATGAATATATTTGTCCCGTTTACGCAACCTAAAAACTCTGATTTTATGCTCATAAGAGTTGTACGGGTTTTATATGTCGCGCAGTGTACCAAATGATAGTTTTGTGAATTTGTCTACGTAAATTTCATATTAGTGCAAGCCTCGCTCCAACTGAATTATTTGCAATAGACATATCTATATCTACAATAAACGAAACTTTAAAAAGTTATCTATAGCAAATGTAATGTGAGGTTACCTTGATAATCTTCATTTTCAGAAGATGAATCATCGTCTCTAGGATCGTAAGAACTTTGGCTATCTGAACCTTCCACGTCAGTAAAATCAGAATCTTCTAATATACGTCTAAGTTCCTCATCTGTAAGTTTCTTATTGTTTCCTGGCTGTATTTTACGCCTTTTGGCGCCAGAAGTACTCGGTGGATCCATTACACTAACACACAATAATCTACTATACTCTATTTTTAAAGTAGAGAGACGAATTTCTGAACAGACCACTTTGACAGTGAAATCACATTGGTTGAAAGCAATTTGGCCTTGCTTTCAACCAATGAGATTTCACTGTCAAAGTGGTCTGTTCAGAAATTCGTCTCTCTACTTTAAAAATAGAGTATAATAACTGAGAAAAAGAAACACCAATCGCGAGCCTATGTTAGAATGAACTAAATTAAACCTTTCCAAAAGTGCTGCAGGCGTCTACATATGAAATCTTAGAATGCTGAGTCAGGATCGCACATAATAAAATGAGTACGCTCATGACACGTCAGCGCGTCATGCGCACAGCTAATGGTAACACAATGACGCGTTTGCGCGTCATGCGCACTCAACGTGTTAACGGCGCACAAATATTTAAATATGTTAAATGATTTCATTATTCCTGCTGTTCGTGATCTTAATATTAATTTTGATAATGTATGGTTTCATCAAGGACAATTGCCCTGCACGCACTGCGAGAATAGTGAAGACTTTGTTAAATCAAACGTTTCCTAACCACCTCATAAGCTCTGAGAGAATTCAATGGCCTCCCAGGTTTCTAGATTTGACGCCGCTAAATTTTTTGTTGTAGGGTTACCTAAAACAGACTGTGTACACAGGGCTCATAACTTAGAACTTCGACTAACGATTATTGACGCCTGTAATAGCATTACAACTGATATGCTCTCACGTGGACTACAAGAATTCTTTTACCGATTAGTACACTGTCAAGAGCAAAAGGAGGGGTTACTTGAACATCTGCTATAATATTTTCTTTTTCAATAAAATTCTATTACAATTACGATTTATTTTTAGATATACAGCTGCGAGCAGTAAAATTTGAGGAAATTGGCACAATGTAAATTTTTGCCCTGATTAATTATATCCATTGTCAATAAAATGTCAATATAAATTTGCAGTTTGTGAAAATCTGAAAGATTAATCGCACAGGCACTAATAAAAGGTTTAAAGCCATATGTGACAGTGTCAGAACAAATGGCTGCTGAAAAAAATATAACAGCTTCTGCTATAATTCCAATATTCGAAAGTTTACAACAACCAAAGGAAAATGAAGATGACGACGAATTTACTTCTGACATTGTAACTCAAATCAATTCTGAAATTATAAAATATCTTCATAATAGATATTCCCGAGAAAACAATCCAGAAACAAATTTGTTGCTGAATATTTGCACATATATATTTAGATCCACGATTCAAAAAAGATTACCTCTCTGATGACACATACAGTAACGTGATTTCTAAATTTAAAAATGATATTGCTATTACAAACAAAGAAAATGAAGTTACAATACAATAAGAAACAAAAAGTAGTGGTCTATCTCTTATAATTAAAAAACGTAAGCACAAACAAACTTCGGTAATAAACAGCATTGAGCACAAAATAATGAAATACGAAGCATTTGATGTGGAAGATATATCTGCAAATGCCCTTGTATGGTGGAAGACCAATGCAGGTTATTTAAAAAATTTAGCTTACTTGGCTAAAAAATACCTCAGTGTTCCTGCCACTGCGTGCCATCAGAGAGAGTTTTCAGTTGTGGTGGTAATATTATAACGGATTTAAGAGCTTCATTATCGCCAGAACATGCAGAGCAATTAATATTTTTATCGATGAACAGAAAGTATGTTCCAAAATAAAATTCTATGTAATTGTTTAGAATATTGTTTTGTGTAATATATATTTGTACAATAATATAATAAACTATATTATTATTATGTATTTACTACATATTTAGAATAACAACATTTTTTACTTCATTGAGAATGTAACCTGCTAGGGCTGGGCGATACCGACGCTTTCGGTATCGGGTATCAATACTTAGCGATGTATCGAGTCTATGCACGGTATCGATTCTGGGTACGAGAATCGGTAGAGTATACATAGGTATCGGTGCTTTGGAATCGATACTTTGGAATCGATACCTTGGAATCGATACCTTGGAATCAGTATTCATAACCCGTTTTCTAGGTATCGATCGTTTGATATCGGTTTCAAGAGATATAAAATTAATTTCTCGGTTCTACCATGTCTACGGTTTGAAATTTGCAATATTGTGATATTTTGTTTTTTTTTTTAGTTTGTTAGTATCCCTATTTAGGGAGTATGTAAGTGACATTCGCATAAAATACATTTGTAAATCAAAACGTGTATGAAGCATTTTAAAGTGAATAAAACATCTTACAAGTTACAGAAGTTATTTCAATGCAAAGAAAAGTTACAAATCAAAGCAGGCACTTTACACTCCCGACTTGTCCCTATGCGATTTCTATGTGTTTAGCCCATTAAAACAATTTCTGAAAGAATAGCGATTCAATACAATTTGCTTTTAGAGAATGGTTTCGCAATAACTGTGGGAATTTTATCAATAAGGAATCCATAGATGAGTGCGTCATATGTTAACGTTAATGAAGAATTCTTTTTAATTTATTGAATAAAAATAATTTTACATTCTTGGAATGTGTACCTATTGAACAATGCTTAGTAGTTTACTATTTGTATGAATAGGTGACTTTTGGTTGCTTTTGCTTCAATTATCTACAATTTTATATGCATTTTTGTTACATACATTTCAAACATTGTCGAAATAATCTATGATTGTTCTAACTCCTTAAGCTTACATACAAAACATACATTATTTCGATTTAACTATTTAAATTTTAAAGTTTATATTTTTTAGTGATGAGATTCAGCAAGAAATACAAAATGTAAAACGAGAATATCACAAAAACAAACTAAAGAAGGAAGCTGAAATAACTGAAGAAGTAAAGGAACAGAAACAGCATAGTGAAATGTTCGAAGAATATAAAAATGAGTATGATAAGTACAAAATTAAAACAAAAGCTCTTCCTAAGAAAGGAGCTGGTCGAGAGGAATTCACGTTAAATTTATTATCTAAATTTAAAGATAAATTAAATTCAGTTAAGAAAAAAACCGAAGAAGAGACAAGCATAGATGAAGACATTAACGATGTGGATAATGATGAGTCATGGTAAGTTCACCAATATTTTTGCTTAAAAGTTACAATTTTTATAACTTTCTCTAGGATGTCACACAAATTAAGATTTAGTGAGGATGTGCCAGTTTTGGCTAAAGACGCAAATACAAAAGATGACAATTGGTTTGAAATATATGACCCTAGAAATTCAATAAATAAACGAAGAAGAGGTGAACTCCAGTTAAAAGGAAAAAAATCATAATTTTAAACCACGGGCACATGCTTTATATAAGTACTATCTAAACTTTAATTTTTATAAATTTATTGTATCAGAGTGATTTCATTATACTAAAGAGATTAATAAACAAATAAGAGAATTTTTACTCTTTTTGTAATTAATAAATTAATTTATTTATTTGCATTCACACATTCATAAATGCATAATTACAATATGTGTTAATTGCTTGGAAAATATTTTTATTGTAAATCAGTTAATAGATATATTCCTTGATTTGTTCTTCTGTATTTACAAACACAAATGTTTTTCTTCTTCTTCCTTCTCTTAATTTAGACCTTAGGCCTATATATCCCAACGTCATGTTGATACCTCATGAGTCTTTCCAGCGCTTAGGAAGTTTGTCCAAAGGTTATCGTATTCCAGGGATTCCATCTCGCGTGATTTTTGGTACTCCGGCAACTTCCATTGTGCTGATATACTTGTTCCAATGTTTTCGTCGTTGTCGCCCCCATTTTACAACGTCTAACACTTGACATTCATCTCTAATCTTGTTTTGGATTCTATCTCCTACAATGTGCCCCGATATGTTCCTCAGTATTGTTCGTAATATATTTTTATTCGTTTAAAGCCTTTGTTTCCACAACATATGAAAACAATACGATCGTATTTGATCGTACAATTCCTATGCTCTTATGTAAAGCCCCGCTTACTTACATATAAAATATATAGGTAGGTATAAAATATACGTCAAACCTATAATGACGTATGGGTCTGACATATATTTTGACTTTGGCTCGCTTATAAATTTAATACTCCTAATGACATTTCTGAGGCTCCTAATATTATGCATGTTTTATTGGTGTTTTTAACGCAAGTAATAGGTACCTCTGCATTTTAAAAAAGTGAACGAATGATGTGAAAGTCGCTCAATTACATTCACTTACTGGATTCGGTTCATGAAAAGTGTTAATAAATATACATATAGTTGATAAAGTATAAGTTTTAGTTCAATACTAAATTCAAAGCATATGATTCAAATCAGTACTACAGCGTCAAATAAAGTTAATATTCAATCGCGGAAATAACCGTTTGTCATCATAAAATATATACGTCATGTTTTGCAATACATATTGTCAAAATTTTAGTATGTTATTTGCAATATAGCCAAAGAAAGCATATACATAACCGCAGAATAACCAGAATGGACAACAGCTGATTTTTCTATTGTTATCGATGTAGCGTCGTTTGGGGACCTAGATTCCATTGTATTCGTATCGCCATGTTGAAAATAGTGTTTGTCTGATTTCAAATTTGACGTTTAACGTAATACAACTGATAGGTTAGGCAAATACAAGAAACTAGTTTTAAATTTCTAAATACGAATTACTAAATTGTAAAATTTACATTACAACTATTTGTCTTCAATATACAAAATGTAACTAGTTTCCTAGTATCAGAAGAAGAGACGGCAAAACAAACAAAGCATACACCATAACGATCCACATAGAGGTTCGTTAAACCTCTTCTATATGATATTTATACGATTGATATTGTCTGAGCATATTTAATAATCCTCGCACAGTGACAACGAACAATAATCAATATATATGTTTATGGAGCCAGTGTGATAATCAGCAAACCATGCTCAGATAAAATGTAATACTATATATGCCCATTGGTTTTGAAGTTTGGAAACATCTGGGTCTATGAACAACCCTGTCATGTTTTTGTTAAATTAGTGTTTAGAATAATTTTATATAGTATGTACACTTTATTACTGCATTAATACAATAATTTAAGGACTTACTTAAGAACTGATACACTTTGAAAATATTGTATACTTGGGAATTCTTAATTATTAATAATAAAACAGGCAATATTTATGTAATATACTTATTATTTTATTAAGAAACGCTTTTCCTATTATAATTTCAAGTGTAACAAAACTATAATGGTGATAACTAAGTGGAAACCTGATTTTCTTCAGTTATTTGTAATGGTGATGTATCGTTCAACGTTCCAATATTTTGTTGATAAACTATTAAAAGATAAAATAAAATCTGGCTTAAAATAAAGAATACATCTGCCACCGATTTTCCTAAAAAAATATATACTGGCGTTTAAAGAGCCGTTAATGAAGCAATTTATCCTAATAAAGTTATTCTAACAGAGGCACCCTTAATCCACAAAAAAATAAAAAACCTTCAAAAAAACAACTAACCTTAAACGTTACTTTTACGTCCAAATACACATGAAACATCTACTTTTTGGCCATTGTATGGTATTTTGAATTTATACTAATGCCTTTTACGTTTATATTTGTTGTGTTTTTGCCTTAATAATCTTATATTTTGCAAATAAACAAAATTGGAAATTTTACTGTCAAAATCAACGTCGTGTCACCATCATTGAACTGTAGATACTACTGGAACGAGCACGTAAATAAAGAAATTGTCGGGTTGCCGGTCCTCTGTGTTGGAAGGGTGTGGTTGCTGCGTAAGGGAAACCGTTCTCTGTCTGTTGCGTGGGAGTATATGGTGTGTCGGTTTGTCGAGAGAAGTTTTATTAAATTAATAAACATTTAAAATTAAAAAAATGGTGCAGTATTGTTGTGCATATGGTTGTAATAATCAGTGGACACCCAATGGAAAAATTAACTTTCATAGGTAAGCCATGTTTATGGAAATAATCAACTTAATTTAACCTCTCTACAAACATAATTGTAAATAAGTTGGTTGAAATCATAATTGAAATGAATGTGATGCAAAAAAATACTGTAGGTAACATTAATATTTAATTTGTAACAAAATTATGTACATAGACTTTATCAATATTTGACTTTTGCTTTAGACATATTATACTCTTAGATTTCCAATGAAACAGCCAGAGATAGTAAAATTATGGGTACAGGCAATTCGTAGAGAGAATTTCACTCCAAAGAGCACGACAGTTGTATGCAGTGATAATTTTACTGCAGATAGTTATCGGGAATCTTCTATGAATAAGAATCTTTTAAAAAAAGATGCTGTTCCATCAATGTTTAGTTTTAATAAAAATGTGAACAAGTATGCCTTGAGAAGACCACTACAAAAACACAACTTAAATAAAGAAAGAGGCAGTAGCAAAGTAAGTTAATTATTATTTTATGCAAATGTTCAATGTAAAAATAACTATAATTATATTTGTAGCTTGCATAAGAGATGCGAGCACTCAAACTTCTCATAAGAAAGTAAAACGATCTAAACATGAGATTTGTAGTAGCCGAAAACTAAAAATACTTCAACAAAGATTGAAACGAAGAGACAATTCTTTAAGAAATATGAAAGACTTAATTAAATATCTTAAAACTCAAAAAGAAACACATTTACAGGGTATCCTAAGTCAATATTTTGATGGATTTTCATTGGAATTATTTCAGTGTCTCAAAAAATTCAAAAATGATTTCTACGCAGCGACGGTATAGTGATGAGATGAAGCGGTTTGCTTTAACTTTATATTTTTATTCTCCAAAAGCATACAATTACATCCGTAATAATATTCCTCTACCACACAGTTCAATGCTGAGGAAATGGTTATCATCTCGAAATTGTGATGTTGGTATTTTATCAGAAGTAATGGAATTTCTTAAGGTTGAAGTACTTAACAAGGAATATTTAAGGGATGTGGCATTAATATTCGATTCTATGGCAATTAGATCACAAGTCACATATGATAAAAGTTCTGATAAGCATGTTGGGTATGTAGATTTGGGTGGTATCTCCAATACAGATAGTGAAGAGCTAGCTACAGAAGCATTGGTATTCCAAATAATGTCTTATAAATATAAATTTAAGTGTCCCGTGGCATACTTTTTATCAATAAGATAACAGGTGACTTACAAAGTCGGTTGATATTAATGATAATTGAAAGGCTATATCAGATATGTATTGTTGTACGATCAATTACATGTGATGGCTGTCACAGTAATACGAAGGCAATGCAGCAATTGGGATGTAACTTACATAGCGGCTGTCTGTTGCCACACTTTAAATACCGACAGCAATTTATATTTTATTTTAGATGCATGTCACATGTTGAAGTTATGCAGAAATGCATTTGCTGAAACGTCAATGTCATCAGACATGGGACAAATATCGTTTAAATATGTTGAAGAACTACACAAATATCAAGAGAAGGAAGATTTAAAATTAGCCAATTCATTATCTGGCCCCCATGTTCATTTTATGCAGAAAAAAATGAATGTTAGGTTGGCAGCACAAGCGATTAGTAGCAGTGTTGCTAATGCCATAGATTTTTTAAGAAATTCTGGATATGAAAGTTTTAGGAGCAGTGAGGCAACAACTGAATTTATAAGATTTTTTGATAGAATATTCGACGTCATGAATTCTAGAACATTATTTGCAAAAGGTTATAAGTAGAAACGGACGCAATTTCCATAAAACGCACCCGGCAATTGGAATTGTGTATAACGTCGCTCAGTACATCCTGGCGTAATTCAATGAAGTATTTGTTTGACTTACTCGGACACCTGGTCTCGCCGCGATAACAATGGACAAGCCAGCTATTGTATTCGGAGAATATAGTGTTTTTTAAAGTATTTTCATGAGCGTAGATAGAAGCGGGGTTTTTATAATGTATTTTATTTATTAGTTTATATTTCGTAAGATAAATAAAGTGCTGTGAGTAAGTTTCTTGTTTTCATAGTTTTAACTGTTAATTACATCGTAATTTTTGTGATAGATCCTGTTTAATATCGTTTGATTGAATCTATATCTACCAATTATTTCGACGTAAGTGTGCATTGAATTTCGTTCAGTTTCAATAACTTACGCACACATTTTTAGTTTTCATTTATTTAGATCTAGAGCATTGTTTAAGTTACTTTTTCAGACATGATATGGAAGAATGTCGTCAAAAATTCGTCACTTAGAATCGCGAACACATCTGAACTCTGTAAAACTTTTATGGCGGCTAATATTCCATTAAATAAACTTAGCAATCCCACTTTAAAAATATTTCTTCGAAAATATACTGGTCGAAATGTTCCTGATGAATCAACTTTACGCAAATATTATGTTTCTAGGTGTTATATGAGAACAGTAGAACTCATTAGAAGCCATCTTTTAAATCAATACATATGGATAAGCGCCGACGAAACTGTGGATATGTTAGGACGCTGTGTGGTAAATGTAGCTGGTGTACTACATCCAACTATTCCCTTTAACTCATATGTAATAGCAACAAGTGTTATAAATAGAGTTGATGCGGAAACAGTTGCTGAAACCATTAAGGGGAATATGCAAAAAATGCTTCATTCGGACGCCACGTACAAAGAAAAAATACTTTTATTTGTCAGTGATAGTGCTGCGTATATGTTAAAAACAGGCAGACTATTGAAGAAAACATATCCTAATATGCTGCATATTACTTGTGTAGCACATGCTCTCCACAGAATCTGTGAATATATCAGAGACACTTTTCCGGAAGTTGATAGACTTGTATCAGCTTTTAAAAAAGTTTTCAGAAAAGCACCATTGAGAGTAGCTCTTTTCAGGGAAAAATTTCCATCCCTGTCACTGCCTCCCACTCCAGTAATAACTAGATGGGGAACATGGCTGGAAGCTACTAGTTATTATGCTGAGAATTTCGATAGTCTAAAACATTTCGTAACACTGCTAAAGGAGGATGCTAGAAGTATTGGTGAGTGCAAGGAGCTCACACAAATCCCAAATTTAAAAAATCAGTTGTACTTTCTTCACGAACACTTTGGAAAATTGCCAAAACTAATCACTTATTTTGAAAATCGAAATCTCAAATTAAATGACGAATTAACCACATTAGATGTGGCTGTTAATAATTTGAAAAGTATTCCAAGTGACTTCGGATGTGGCCTTCGGCAAAAGTTTGAAGCAATTCTTAATAGAAATCCAGATTTAATTACATTGCAGCAATTATGTATGGAGACAATTCCACAAAATCTAACGGCTAAATATGAAGAAATAAAAGAATATTTCCAGTATGCACCTATAACCAGTTTCGATTTAGAAAGGACGTTTTCTATTTATAAGGATGTACTTAATTCAAAGAGAACAAAATTGACAGAAGAAAACCTTGAGAAACTATTGCTAGTCAATATTAATAGGTACTCCTTTACTCAACTTGAACGACAAAATTAACAAATAAAAATGTTCTAATTATAGAAATAAAATTAAAAACTTTAAAAATACAACTTTTCAACAAATCCATATGTATTTCGTAATTTTATAGATCACCACCCGTTCGTTTTCCAATTATATAAATAAAATTAAAAACTTTATAAATACAACTTTTCAACAAATAAATATGTATTTCGTAATTTTATAGATCACCGCCCGTTCGTTTTCCAATTATATAAATAAAATTAAATATTTTAGAAATACAGCCTTTCGCCAGTACTGCACTGGGTGGTAAGCGAGTCCGTTCTCTAGTTATAAGGCACCTTTATCTTTAAATAATGAGAACTATTGGCTAAATATATTCTCTGAAACTGAAAATTATATTAAACAGTTGAAGATTGGAGATATTGATCTTCTGAGCCATGTTAGAAAAACTTTTGCATTGGGTTTCCTAGTTAATATTCACAACTTTAAAAATTTAGCATTTGATCTTCTGAAGGACACCAACTGTCCGCTAACTTATTTTCTCACGTACAAGTGCTCTCAAGATCACCTTGAACTTTTCTTTTCGTGCATAAGATCGCATGGTGGTTGTAACAATAACCCCAATTGTCAGCAATTTCGTTGGACTTTGAGAAAACTATTATTCCGTAATAGTGTTGAAGCTAGTGTCACTAGTAACTGCATAAGTACAGATTCTGAAACATGCTCTATTTTTGAGTTTCGCAGTTCAAAACGTTGTCAGAGGGAACAAGTGGACAGTAGTCAAGAAATACCTACTATTGTTTTGGATTTAGTTGCAGCTGTTGATAATGTGAATCTTTCCTTCTTTCAAGAAAATGTGTTGTATTATATTGGAGGTTTTGTGATAAGACAACTACTGAAAAAAGATTTGTGTGATTTCTGCAAAAAAATTGTCCTTCAATATACGAAAGACCATACATATTGCTGTGAACTGTGTGTTTGCTTATAAGGTCAGCCCACAACAAAAGTCCGGACTAATTCAGACGGAAATTCTTCTTACTTGAAACTTCTTGCACCAGGGCTTTCCCTCTTTTTCTCGAGTGAAAATGTGGACAAATTCAAGAGTCAAATAAAAGTCACACTTATATTTAACTATTTTATTAAACAAATTAAAAAAAAACTCTTTTCAAAGTGTAAAGAGAGCTAATGCAATATATAACAAAAGCTTGGAGGGAAAGATAAAGACACGCACACAAAGAAAAACCTCCTGTGAAACGCGAGCAAAATTATAAATCTAATAGATTGTTAAGAAAATTCTCAAATTCAAAATCTAATTTATAACCCAAAAAATATTCAAACGTAAATAGACTAAACGTCAAACTCGTAATTTACTTTACTACTCGTGCGAACTTAACACAAGTACAAAAATCTCCCCTCCACCTTACTTTCACAATCTTCTAGAATATCTTGACAAAAAAACTCCCTCATAAAAATATGTTAATTTTCTTAGCTATCTATTTTATAAGCTAATTTAAAAATAATTCAAAATTACAAATGGGCACAAAATATCTTCAAATTATAAAGAATAGAATGTATATAAAACTATTGTAAAAAGTACTTACGTACGCAACACTTTTTATAAAGAAAAAACTAATGCGAGAGATATCAAATATAATATGAATTAAATAACATACGAGATAAACACCACTCGTAATGCGTAAACGAAATTTCATTATTGTGATTTGTATGACCAGCATTTTCCGATGCTACTGGAAGGCGTAAGCGGTCAATTAGCCAAAAGGACATTAGAAAACAAAATGGCGGATGAGGGTAAGTTTGAAAAACAAAAAAGAAATCACAATATTTTCCCAATATTATAAATAAAAAATGCTTACTGTGGTGTAATATGACACCGGATGTAATTCTAGCTTGTTTTTTAGTAGATTGTAACACGATATAATGAATAAGCTTTAATTTCTTGTTGAAGTGTTTATATCCGCGATGTTATATTTTTGGGTGTAGGCAAATATTTAAATTCGATATACAATTCGAGAATATACATGTTTCTGTGAGCGGAAATGTTAATCGCACAATTTTTACACTAAGAAGAGTTCGGAGAAATATCATATTACCTTACTCCGGATGTAATTCAATCTGCTTAGTGAGTGAATTTTGATTTTAAGAAACTATTACTAACAACATATTAGCGTTGTGGTCGGAATTATAAATAGGTCTATTACAAGAAATTCTGATATTTTTATCCTTCTTTAAAATAAAACTACTAATTTTAAATTAAATATTCTTCTTTGAAACAAACCTAGTATTAAGAATGATAGTCTAGATAGTTGTTGTTTAAATAAAGAAAAAAATTACAAAAATTTTTATTACATTTTGTTATAATTAAAAATCAATTTTAAATATTTTTTTTACCAACCAGTACGCGACCACCGCGAGATCTCACAAACAAATGTATCGAGCTCATCAAATAGATGAAGGGAGCTACTTACTGAGGAAACGTACTTATTCTTACCAGGTTAAATGGAAAATATTAAATCAGTGTTTCAAGACCGTATTCGAACTGGAGTTATTATTAATCTAAAACATACTGACTCGATATTATTTATGAAGGATACATCCATTCTATTTGAATGAAGAATCTTGAATGTGTTAAAAAAGGAAAAGGCCATCAAGGTTAACACAATGATTTGTGGTGAATTTAAAATACAGAAAACCGACCAAGAGATTAATGAATTAAAATATTTTAATATTAAAAATATACAAATTTTTCAAGACACCAACCCACAGGAATGATTCATTATCTACATACAACAACCGATTCTCGTTGATCTCGAAGAGTTTCAAGAAAGAGACAGCGGCTGAGCCTTATCAACTGTTATCAATCTCCATGTAGATATTAATAAATTTACATCTACAATTTTATATATTACGTATCTCTACTTATTTCAATCATTTAGTCGCACATGTACTTTACATCAAACAAAAATTAATTTGAAAGAAACCGCATTAGTTTATATGTATTAAAAAAAATTATACTTCCTGTTTATTTACAAAACATGAAATAAAAAAAAATACTTTCAAATCATGTAGATAACATAGCCTAATTATTTTAAAATGCTACCACAAATTCGCGGAGAGCAGCCATGTTGCTAACATTTTTTTGAATAGATACTAATATTTCACCTATCTTAACAATACGGTTTTTAAAATATTTAATTATAAATCTTTACTAACTTACTATTATCCATATGTCGGTTACATTGTTCTAACACATTCATCAACTCTCCTACACCACAGTATTTACTATTTAGTTATGCAAATGCAGTCATAAATAAACAAGTTGTATCCCAAACCAAAAAAAAAAAAGATTTAAATCATCACCAGCCATATATATAAAAAAATTAAAGAAAAATAAATATTCAAATTTTTATCGCCCGAATCAAATTTAAGAACTATCACACTAAGTTAATATAATAAAAGAACCGAAATTGCTTTACATACTGAATGTAAAAGTTTACCATCATAACGTTAATTTTTAAACTATCCCTCCCCACCTAACCATTCTACTACAGCGGTTGGCAATATTAATAATTTCTTGTGTAAGTTTTTCGTTTGGAGAAATATTTTGCAATATTATAAATAAAAAATGCTTACTGTGGTATGACTAGGCATTCACTTTAATTGTAGCTCATATAACTATCAAATATGACGCCGGATGTATTCAATCTGCTTAGTAAGTGAATTTTTGATTTTCATTTAAAACATTAAATGCATCGTTATATTTTGCTGTCGAAGTATCGTTAATATTTGTATATTTTAGTAAAAAATAAAACACCAGAATAAAATTTAATTGGCGCTTTATTAATCTATAACAAAAAGAATAAATAAGTATTTTTTTATAGTATAATATATTTAAAAAAAAAAATTATTTGTCAAATAGCGGTATCAAAGGTAAAATCCCTCCAGATTTCGGTATTGGTAATATTCTAGGTAACATTATGCGTCTTCTACCACCAACTATCTTAATGGCAATTCTGGCGGCTTTCAATGATAAACCCGCTCCTGCTTTAACTTTACCGCCTATATATCCCTTCAGTGCGCCTTGTCTTGAGAGAATATCGATTGCCCGTTTCATATAAATAGCAGTAGTTTTCCATCATTTTATACTAACAATAAGAGATAATTTAACGTTTATTGTTAAACGTCAACTTTCAATAATTTCTTATATAATCTCAATTTTAATCTCTCTAACATAAATATTGAACAACTATTTTTGACGTGTTATTAAATATTAGATTTTCGTAAATCATAACCTATGTACCTACACGTATGAACACATTTTAATAAATTTTACCATTCACATGCCAATGTATATTTTCACCTAGGTACATATACGGCATGTATACATACATGTAGGGATTGTAATGTAATGTACCTACATCATAGATATATTTAAGTTATATAGGTGGCTTAAAAATATAAATGCGGAAGAGTTTGATATCTAATAAGAGTAATTAATAAAAATTTCTAAAACATATTACAAGTTTAAAACGAGTTCATTCTTGTTTAAAGAAAAGATCGTGTAAAATTTGCAGAAATTGTTTATGCCTTTTGTTATTTATGCCGATTTTGAGTGTATCTTGGAACCAATTCACTCTTGCAGCAGTGATCCGGCTATTCCGTATACGAGGTCTGCTCATAAGCATTGGTACCTGGTACCAGGTGTAAAGTGCAAGCCACATCGTCTGATCTTATATTTTTTCAGTTACTTTAACAACTTAGTACAATGAATACGCAATTTGATTCGAATAACGAATTTGCTGAGTTTATACAGAGAATCGGGGTTGATTTACCTAGTGGGTTATGTGATTATATACTCTCTACAGAATTGTTTGATATTGTTTATTTATGGCAGCGTTTGCATTTCGGAATTCACAGTACTTTGATATTGATGATTTAGTTAATGTGCTATATTATTATAACCCGAACTTTGACCGGAATAAACAGTTTAAAATTTATTAAAATTTTGAAACAGTGAGTGAGCCAGAGGAGGAGCTTCGAGCTGAAGTTTTTGTTTTCGTTATTGACAAAAAAAACTCCCTCATAAAAATATGGTAATTTTCTTAGCTATCTATTTTATAAGCTAATTTAAAAATAATTCAAAATTACAAATGGCACAAAATTTCTTCAAATTATAAAGAATAGAATTTATATAAAACTATTGTAAAAAGTACTTACGTACGCAACACTTTTTATAAAGAAAAAACTAATGCGAGAGATATCAAATATAATATGAATTAAATAACATACGAGATAAACACCACTCGTAATGTGTAAATGAAATATTAATTACACATCAAAAAACACTCAAGACAAAATAAACCGAAGTTAAATCAAATATAGTTAGAAGTAAAAAATGATGTTTTTTACCCCCAACTGTACAATGCAACGAACCTGATATCTCTGTCTCTCAAACCGGCAAAATATGCGGACATCGGGCACATCCAGTTCAAAATAATACCGCAAGTCGGACAACTTCCGATACAATAATAACTATACAGTCCCGGTCATCACAATAAATCCAATAAACCTGTAAATATACTTAGATATAGAAAACAAATGTGCATGTTTAATAAATGTAATAAAATCTCTAATTGTTCATAATAATTCTTCGGGGAAAAATCCACAATAATATGTTGCAGATTTTCAAAAATGTTCGTCTTTCACTAATTTTGTTTCTAATGGAAATCTCCTTAACCCATCACCTGCTGTTTTTGAAATTATTAAGTATACAGACAGAGTGTTTCGCTTATTGAATACATTGGGAGCAATGAGAGAAGCTAATATAAGGCAAAAACTTGTAATGGCTGTGGTGCAATATTTTGCTCCTAAGGTTACATTATTTCAACTGCAACATCCTATTGTAGATTATGAAGAAATTCACGAACTTCAAATTATTAAATATATTTCCAACAGTTATTGCACATTAAGATTACAAACTAGTGCAAAAAAAAGAGTTTGCAAATGTTAGGGCAGAAAGCTACTATATGAGACTGGACGGGAAAGTACGCATATATAAGGCATGCATAAGACCAATACTTGCATATTCAATAGAAACGAGAGCCGACACAGCAGAAACAAAAAGGATGCTTAGAACAACGGAAATGAAAACATTGAGGTCAATAGCGGGGAAAACACTGAGAGACAGAATCCCGAACAATCAAATACGGAATCAATGTGGTGTACACGATATCGTACGGTGGGGTAGACAGAGGAGACGGGAGTGGAACCAGCATGTAACACGAATGGATTGCGAGAGCCAATGGGCACCAGACCACCGGGAAGGCCCTTCAAAAGATGGCGAGATAGTTGGCAGTCTACGTCACAAACATGACTGCAGCACTATGAAAGAGATCGGATAAGAACAGGCCTAAGGCCTAATATAAGAAGAAGAGGAAGAATCGTTTGAGTAACAGGCGTTTCTTGGCAGGAAGCAACCATTAGTTCAACAGTCGGGTGATCGATTTTCCAAGACGCTATTACAATCGTAATCATAAGATAGTGATCCATTCTTAACCCATAAGATATGAATTGTGTATATATATTTTTCTCGGAAGACTACAGACAGTCCAAAGTTAACTTTACGACAGAATTCGTTAGTGTCAATTCTATAAGATTATTATAAAGTAGTCATTAATTTTCTTTGTATATATTTCATTTAGAAAAATTTAAGTAATCGATACCCCTAAATTTTTGATTATACAGGGTAATCGAACTTTCATTACTACTAGGGTCGTTAAAATTTTATTTGATTAATTGTTGATAATGTAAAATTAATTATCACTATGTAGATGGGTATAGGCCAACGTATGTCTAAAACTTATAGTATATTTTCACTGTTCAATTTTCTTCATCACGATTTAAAAGTTGTACGCATATATTTTTTTTGTTTTACTAATAATTAATATTCTACTTACTATACTTAATGTACAAGAATCTCGATGTGAGATTTGTCCAAAGATCTTTAGATAAATTAGCCACCATTTATTTAGACTAAACATACTATTTACATATTAATGGGTTAATGATTTATATACTGAGATCCGATTGCATTTATAAATTAGTAGATAAGCTATAGGCGTTCTAGCGCAAAATCCCATGTATTTTCTTATGGAGGTTCATTTTGCATTTTTGAGGGTGAAACGTTAATGCGCATGCGCCAACCCCTGATTCTCATTATGCATACCCAACTCCTACAATATATTCCCTTAGGGTAAGAAATTATAATTTTATGTGGGGGGTGAGTTTTACATAGGGGTGGGTTTTACATAGGGGTGAGCAGCCTGCAAGGTGGTTGTCAAGGGGCGCTGCAGTGTTGAAAGTAACGTCAAAACGGCTCTAACTGCAAGGGGTAGCGAGATACCGCCCCTACTTAGGGATGACTCATGTTCGGTAATAGTTTCATACGCGTCCACCACGAGAACTGAGAGGGCGCTGAATCAAATGTTATGATTAGTTAATTGCGTATGTAAAATAATAAAGGCTATCACGTGATCATTATTATCTCATTAAATGAATATAATATATAGCGGAGGATATGTGTATGAGAGTCATTCAGTCAGTGTCCATCGTTATGCTTTTCACTATCTTGTTTTATTTATTAAATTATGCATCCAGAATCACCATATATTTACTAACTTGTTTTAACACATACATCTATATTCTATTGGGTACCGAACTCTATAATACCGGGAAGGAACAAATCGACGAACCAGCACCCCCAAAAAGAAACTGTTCAGGTTGTAAAAATAGTATTACCCAAACAATTCAAAAAATTTAGAAAACCGAGGCAGAAGAAATTGAAACATTGTTAAATATATTTATGTTATATTTAAATTTAAATAAAAAATTATTAAAATCAAATATAATTCGTTCTTTTTTCAATATCGTATATTGTACACAACATATATGCTTACACATAACAAATATATAATATAATATTATAATAAATCTCTTTTATTTAACCATATATTGTGGCTATTACCTAAACCTAAAAATTTAACATATATTTTCTGTCCCTTAGTATGCAAAATTTTTTCACTCAAATAAATATCCTTATGTTTAGCTCTCTGTAATTCTGGTTCATAAAAATTGCCAAGAATAGGCTTATTATTCATGTCTTCTAATAAATATGTTGCAGGGTTAGAAATATTTACTCTTCTAATACGAAACAGCTCTGTTGTCCAAGAGGGAAAATATGAATTACTAAACAGAGTCTTATATTTACTAATGCGAACAATATCACCCAAATTAAACTTATTTATTCCTTTTATTTTAATATTGCTGTATACAGTAGATAAGAGATGCTTTTCATCTTTTACTGTAACGTTGCGAGGTCTCATGCCAGTAGTTCTATGTTTAGTCTTATTATATTCATCGGCTATGGAATCAAGAACGTTAATCCATTTATAACTGCCAACAAGACTGAAATGTTTATATAATTTATTCTTAATAGTTCTAATCACGCTCTCCGCAATAGCGACTTTCTTAATGCTAAAAGTAGAGTAATTATTTATTTGATATGATCGCATCAGCTTTTTAAAATGTGTATTATAAAACTCCGTTCCGGCATCTGTTTGCAAATTTTTAGGCCGTCTGGGACCACTCAATATTTTTTCCATTGCATTCCGAACTTCCAGACCGGTTTTGTTCTTCAGGGGTTGTAACCATAAGAATTTAGAGAAGCTGTCAATAGCAACGAGTACATATTTATAACCAGCATTCTGTTTATAGTAAGGTTGGAATTCCAATAAATCACATTGCCACAACTCGTCAAAACCCTTAATAATAATTCGACGTCTAGGAAAGTTTTTCCGAGCAGGTCGATGAAGCTCGTTAACAACATCTGCTTTGACATTTTTTTTATACTAACAAAGTTGTATAAATCTGTTGGTATATATGCAAATAGTTGCATGTCTCGGTCATCCCAAATATTTTTTTTGTTTATTATATACCCAAAGAGGTATCTGATGTAACCAGTAATTTTTCGATATTTTGAATTTTATCGTTTATTTCAGTTATGGTCTTGGAAATATTATTATCAAGAGTTTCCACTCTTGTTTTTAAATTCTGATAATTATTTGAATATAATGAAACGGATATGCAAAATACATATCCGTAACTGTAAACATGGACATACACCTCGTATTTTTAGCATTTACTTCTGTTCAATACATATGTTTCAGCCATCTAGGCCTCATCGGTTGAACTAGTGAAGCAATGTATATACAAATTAATACAGATCTGTTAAACAACGGATCTGTATCTGTATCTACATTTACGCTAAAATCGTCTCCAAGCCATAACCAGTTTCGTTCTATCAGGCGACACCAATTTAATCAGTGACATCTGACGGAAGAAAGCGACTAGGCCAGAAAAGGCGACCTTCCGCTCGAATAGCAAGGCTATTAGAACGAAACTGGTTATGGCTTGGAGACGATTTTAGCGTAAATGTAGATACAGATACAGATCCGTTGTTTAACAGATCTGTATTAATTTGTATATACATTGCTTCACTAGTTCAACCGATGTGGCCTAGATGGCTGAAACATATTGCAGTAGATTTTCCCTGCAGAAGAAAATAAAATAGATATATGAAACATTATAAATTAGTGTATCCATGTATATTTTATTCCAGGGGAATAACTTTTAAAATTGAAAAATTTTATAATAATTTTATTGTAATGTATAATTTTGTCCACGTCTGTAGGTTGTACGAGCGTGGATTGATGTTTGTAGTACGCGCCAAGTGGAAGCTATAATCAAATATATTTATATATATTATTCTTAGGTCGCCAGTTTGATTTATATTTTTGTTAGGTGGGAGTAGCTTGCTGTTTCCAGGAAATTCATTGTCAGAGATTCGATAGAGTTTTTCGAGATAGGTTGTATTTTTTGTGGTAAATTAAATAAAACTTAATTTTATTTAATTCAATTTGATAGTTACGGTGTGTGTTTTTGGTTGAGTTGATGTTTTAAAATTCATTACGTTTACTTTGACGTGTTAAACTTATTAATTGATTTGTATAGCCTATCTGAATCTCTCGTGAAATAGTTTTTGTAGCGTACGTGAAAAAACTAAAAATGTATGTATTCTAATCTGATATATTTATAGATATAGTTATAATTATTATTCGATTGAAATTTGAAGCTTCTTAAATTTATAAATTTAATTTGTAATAGTGTTGTAATCAGTAGAAATATTAACAAAACGTATTAGTCTGTTTTTTTGAAGTTAGTTTTTTGTTCATTTAAATGATGTAGTATATTAGATAGGCGGGAAAATTATTTTGTCACAAGGTGGTCTTGCGCTTGGGTAATTTGAGTTGCGTGCGAAAAATAGAAAGTTCTATTTTTGACGTTTGAAATTTTGAGGGGATAAAGTAGTATATGACAGCTAATAAAGTTTGTTTATATTGTGTTTTGGATTATTGTTCGGGATTCATTCAGAGTTTTTTTTTTCTCTTATACAAGTCAGTATTTATAAGGGTTTTTTCTCTTTCATTAAGACGCTATTTAGTCAAAAATTCTGCTTTATATTTGGTAAAGTAGTTTTTTTTTTTTTCGTTTTTTAAGATAAAATATACGTTTGTGCTGTTAATGGTAGTTTTATTTCTTGAGTTTAATTTGTATTATTTCTTCGTTTAAAACACGACTTTCGAAAGAAAAAACCCTGACGAGGAAGGAGTTCAAGGAAGGTGCCCACCTGACTGAGTCTAGTTCGGAGAGATTGCTGTGTATTGTGAATATAAGCCATTAAGAAAAATTAAGATAACAATTCAAAAGCACAATTCACTGCATAATTGTGGCGCCCAACGTGGGGCGAGAATATCGTATAATTGGCAGAAATAAAGTAACGTAGGGGCGAACAAAGGATATAAATAATAATAAATAGAAAGCAATTACAAGCAAAATGGATGGTATTTCAAATGTAAATGAATGGAGACAGCCACCACTAATTGGCAGTCAAGAGTCATTAGAGGGTGCGAGTGCAGGAATAAGTAACCTTAATTTAAATCCCATACATGAAGCAGGACAGGATGGTGGTAGCAGTCAAAAGGTAATGGACATGATGCAAATGATGATGAAAATGATACAACAAAATTACAATGATATGGATAGAAAAATGGAACAAATGAAACAACAACAGGATATAGGGAGAAAATTGGAAGAGATAATGGATCAAATGGTACCAATAAATAGTAAACAAACAAATAATGATATAATAGATGATTCATTTCCTTTAATTAACGATCAAAGCAACCGACAAAACACAGTTAGTATGAGCCAATTCTTAGAAGAAAAGGAGAAAAGAGAATGGCAGGAACAAAAGATGACGTACATGCAAAAACAAATCGAACAAGTGAGAAAAGAGAAGAATGAAGCGAGTGTGCCTTCGTTCATCCCTGTACCAGTCCAGAATGAAGTATTGCCGAAATTTTATGGCATGGCAAACACCAATCCAATGGGTTTTCTCAAGAAAATAAAAGAAAGTCTAGAAGATGTGCCTGGGGACCAAAAGAAACTCCAAAAGATAGGGAACTGTCTCAAGGATGATGCGATGACCTGGTGGGACATGATCTCGGATGAGGTGAAGACTATGGAGGAGTTCGAGGTCAGATTTACCAGCCAATTCTGGGGGACAACAAGGCAAACAAGAGTAAGAAATGATTTATTAATTGGTAGATATAGTAATAATAGTAATGAGTCACGAGAGTCTTACGTTATGAGGAGACACTCAATTTTAAAGTATCTGCAACCTAAAATAAATGAAAGAGATCTAGTATGTCAATTAAGTACACATTTTGATGCACAAATAAGTCAGGCAGTAGCCATTCAGAATATTAGTGATATGCAACAGTTCATTGAACTGTTGAAAAGATTAGATGATATGGAATATAGTAAGAGATATCAGAGTAATTATATAGATAGAAATATTAGTAGAAATTCATATTCTAGAGTGAATGGTAATAATAATAATAATAGTACACGTCCAAGTCCTCTAGAGCAAATAATTATGAATATAGAAATAGAATGGCTTCACCAGGTAGAATAGACACTAATAAAGATGTAAGAAGGGAAACTACATCAGAGGGTAAAAATTATACAGGGACACGTCCTAAAGATATTAGAGGTAATTATAATTTAGAAACGCAAGATAAACAGGGTAAATTAGATTTAGCATGTAGTAAGGATTTTTAGATAGACCAACCAAAAGGAATGAATGTAATGCATTGTATGAACAGTCGAAATACGCTATAAACACGGTTTTACCTCATATAAAAATTAACATAGGTGATAGAGAATTAAGTTGTTTAATAGATTCAGGAAGTGAGACGTCGTTTTTAAATGAAAATGTGGTTGAATGTTTGATTAAAAATAATATAGGGAAATATATGCCAATAAGTAAGATTACAATAGTTACAGCGACAAAGAAAATTTTAACAATAGTAAACAAAATTTTTATTGTTGAATTTACAATAGATGATAATAAATTTATGGGAGAATTTATAATAATAAAAGGATTAGGAAGGGATGGAATACTGGTGAAGAATATGGTACATAATTCATATGTGAATAACACACACACACACACATACACGGGCACACACACATACACCAACACACACACTATTACAATAAGAGATGCCAACATAGAACACACATGATTTGTACTTACTTCATATTCATTAAAGATTACTGTGTTAATTATCAATTGTGTTTAGTTATGACTAAGTAGTAAATAGCCATCCATCTCGTAAACATAACATACTGGCGACGAGGATAAACAGTGAATACAGTGAAATAACAAAAAACATAACCTCAAGAAAATGGATAAGGATCAATTTGCTAAATTTTTAGAAATACAAGTCCAACAACAGCAACAAATTTCACAATTATTTCAAGCTCTGACATTAACGCATAGTTCAAATGTAACACAAAGTGATAACAGTGAGTATGAAGTAAAAAACATTATAAAAAACTTTAAATGTGAGAAATACGATACAAACACAGCTGCAGAAACATTTGTAGATTTTTTCGAAGCACAATGTAGAATGTGGGGCCTAGAAAACAAAACAGGTAATATAAATTACTTAAACGCTAAACGTGAATTATTTTTATCGTGCTTGAAACCGGATACGTATAAAGAATTAAAAATTGCTTTTGCTAACAGTGAAATCAGTTTTGAACAACAAACGTATAAAGACATCTCTAAGAAATTCCTAAATTTATTTCAAATCAAAACAACAAGATTTAAAGCTTTAACGAACTTTTGGAACTGTACGCGATTAAAAAACCAAACATTTGAAAATTATGCAAATAAATTAAAAGAAATAGCTCAATATTGTGGGTATGAAGGTGAAATAATGGACAGACAATTACGCGATCGATTTGCAACGGGATTAAATCATAAACGACTCGAAATAGAACTTATACAAAAGTGGCCCGATTTAAAAACAATAATAGACAATAAAGATTGTGAAGTAACATTCACACAAGTGTTTGAAGTAGCTCAGGCACGCGAAGCCGCGGAAAAAGACTACAACGATGAAAACAATGATGGTGTTAACAAAATTAAAACAAGAAACGTTTACGGAAATAATAAAAAACCAAAATTTGCAAACAACAATAAATTTATTATAAGTAGTAAACAATGCATGCGATGCGGAAAATTTGAACATTTAAATAACAAGTGTACAGCATACAATCACATTTGCAAAGAATGCAATTTAAAAGGACATTTTGAAAAATTGTGTATAAAAACAGGTAAAGCTCAAATAAAACAATTTAACAAAGGTAATCGATTTCAATCAAAAAACAAAACAACAAATCGTAAAATTCATAAAATGAAGAGCGATGATTCAGATATTGATAGTGAATACGAAGATATATTCAAAACATCCGCTACGTCACGAAGTAAGAAAATTAATGTAATAATTAATAACATTAAATGCACAATGGATTGGGATTCAGGAGCATCTCATTCTATAATTAACAACGAAATGTGGGAAAAGATAGGTAAACCAAAACTAACAAAACCTCCAAAACTAAAAGCATATGGTGATTTTAAACTTAACCCAAGGGGGAAGACAGAAGTCAACGTCACGATAGGAAAAGTTACCAAACGGCTTTCTGTAGTTATCATAGAGGAAGCAGATCCAATGTTATTCGGATTAAGTTGGAGCGAGGCTTTTAACATGCCTTTTCCAGAACACGTATATTCAGTACAGTCAACAGCTCAAGTACATAATAAACCACAGACGTCAAATAAAAACCAACTGGAACAAATAATTAAGGATAATGCGGAATTATTTGACAAGTCGCTGGGAAAAGTCAAGAATTACAAAGTAAAGTTACTTATTAAAGAAAATTCAAAACCAGTTCACATCTCAGCAAGACCTATCAAGTTTGGAATTCAAAAGAACGTCGAAGCAGAACTAGATCGTTTAGTTAAAGAAGAAATTCTATCTACAGTCGATCCTAATGAAACACCAATAGAATGGGCAACGCCTACAGTTAATGTACCGAAGAAAAACGGAGGCATACGAATTTGTGGTGATTTTCGTACAACATTAAACCCTGCTTTAATTACTGAGAAACATCCAGTACCTCTTTTTGATCAGTTAAGAAGACAACTGGCCAATGGATTAAGTTACTCAAAGATTGATCTGAAGGACGCATATCTACAGTTTGAAATAGATAAAGCATCACGCAAGTATCTAGTAATTTCAACGCACAAAGGTTACTTTAGATATAATCGCCTACCTTTTGGTATCGCGACATCGCCATCGATTTTCTGTCGATACATAGAAAAGCTTTTAAACGGAATCGACAACGTCGCAGTGTATTTCGATGACATTGCTATAACAGGCACAACAGATGAAAAACATTTAGAAAGTCTTAAGGAAGTATTTAAAAGGTTACGCGAAGCTGGAATGCGCATACAATTAGACAAATGCACATTTATGAAGCCTACGATTGAATACTTAGGACATGAGATTAGTAAAGATGGAATCACACCGTCGCATACAAAACTGGAAGCCATTGAAAATGCACCAACACCTACAAACATTACAGAACTTAAATCGTTTTTAGGACTAGTAAATTTTTACGAACGATTCATTCCTAATTTACATAGCATGTGTGCAGACCTACATAAATTAACTCGAAAAAACACTAGATCGAGTTGGAAACGCAAAGAAAATAGCATATTCAAACAAGTTAAAGAAACCATAATTAATGCAAACGCTCTTGTACCGTACGATGAGAACAAGCCATTATACCTCGCTTGTGACGCTAGTGAAAAAGGAGTAGGAGCAGTGCTCTTCCACGTAAATGAAAATGGTGAAGAACAGCCAATAGCTTTTGCGTCTAGAAAATTAAATGATGCGGAAGAACAATATTCTGTAATTGACAGAGAAGCACTTGCCATATTTTTTGCAGTTAAGAAATTTGATCAGTACTTACGAGGAAACGAGTTTACGTTATTAACAGACCATAAACCATTAGAACATTTATTTGGACCTAAACGCACGTTACCAAAATTAGTCAATAATCGGTTGACCAGATGGGCACTCTACATAGGTGAGTACAATTATAACATAATGTACCGACCTGGAAAAACAAATATCATTGCTGATTTTCTATCACGTTTTCCTAACCGAAAAGAAATTTTAAGCCACGCAGAACAACGTATATTAAAGGTTTATGACGATTGCTACAACACGAAACTGGACGACATGGACTTAACAGAACAACTATTACGTAGACGAACAATCACTGACAAACTGTTGAACAACGTGAAACAATTAGTACAGTCACGTTCTTGGAATCATAGCATTACAAAAGATCTTCAACCTTTCTATGCGAAACGTGACGAAATCTCTATTGAAAATGGTATATTGATGAGGCAAGGAAGAATCATCATTCCAATTACATTAGGAAAACATATACTGAGACTATTACATGATGGACACCCAGGCATTGTGGCCATGCGCGCATTAGCACGATTTTATATCTGGTGGCCATGTATGGATACTGATATTGAGAATTATATCAAGGATTGCAGAAACTGTCAAAACTATCGACAGCAACAACCAGAATTACCAACCTATTCGTGGTCTATACCTGAAAACATATGGGAGAGATTACACATAGATTTCGCAGGACCATTTGAGGGAAAATACTGGTTAGTTGTGGTGGATGCACTATCGAAGTGGGCTGATGTGAAACCAATGACGACAATTACTACACAAACCTTGTGTAACGCATTGGACGAACTATTCGTGAATTTTGGACTGCCACGAATTATAGTTTCTGACAATGGACGACAATTTACATCAGAAGAGTTCAGACGGTATTGTACAAAGAAAAATATTAAACATATTACATCGTCACCGTACCATCCTAAAACAAATGGACTAGCTGAACGTTTTGTACGAACATTTAAACTTTGAATGAAGGCGAGTAGAAACGACAATCAAACAGCAATTCAACGCTTAAGAAACTTTTTATTCAACTATCGTAATACACCCCATAGCACAACTCACAAATGTCCCAATGAAATGATTTTTGGACATCGATTGCGATCAGTATTGGATAATCTGAAACCAAATATAAGAGAAACATTGAAATACAAAAATCTAAAATATGAGATAGAACATGAAGGATATCGTAATAGACAATTTCAACAAAATGATAATGTGTATGTTCGGACCAACCTAGAAAAAGAATGGTCTCCCGCAAAAATTACCGAACGAACAAACAAATATTCATACAAACTTATTACGAATGATGGAGTAGAAAGAAGACGTCATGCTGACCACATTCGCAGTCGTAACGATGACTTACCATTTATTGAACAACCAATTGAAGTTAGCACACCAGAAGTGACAACACTTAATCATGAATCAAAAAAGAGTGATATTCCTAACACCCAAAACCATCCATCAGAAGAAGAAACGTTAGTTCCTATACCTAACCCAAATCCTATCAGACAATATCATAATGTAGACATCAACATTCCTTCCACAAGTCATACTTTCCACAATACAACATCCGAACCAGAGGCGATTCAACTTCGTCGAAGCACCCGCAACCGGAAAATTCCAAGCCGTTACTTAGAAGAGTGAAATTTCTCTTAAGGCCGGAGGAAATGAAGAATATGGTACATAATTCATATGTGAATAACACACACACACATACACCGACACATACACGGGCACACACACATACACCGACACACACACACTTACAATAAGAGACGCCAACATAGAACACACATGATTTGTACTTACTTCATATTCATTAAAGATTACTGTGTTAATTATCAATTGTGTTTAGTTATGACTAAGTAGTAAATAGCCATCCATCTCGTAAACATAACAACTGGGAATAGATTTATTAGATAAAATTAATGCAATAATAGATATACAAAAGAAGGATATAGTAATTAATAATACAAAAGTAGAATGGATTCAGGAGTGTGAAGAGGATGGAGAAAGGGTTATTAATAATATAGAAGAAGATGATAGAATTAAAGAAGAAATTAAAATTATGGAAGAAAAGGAGGTAATGATGATGGAAGATATGGTTAAGGATGAAAATGGAGAAGTGGAGTTTCCAGAAGATGTTGATTTGATGAAACTGGATTGTAAGGAAGAAAAGGAAGAAGAAGTCAAGTATTTAATAAAAAAGAATATAGAATTAGTTAATAAATTTCCCAGTATTGCCAGAAATTATCAACATTCGTTAGAAGTGGATGAAACGAGACCATTTAAAGTGAAAAATTATCCCATTCCAAAGAATATTCAATCACAAGTAGATGAAGAGATAAAAAGAATGCTAAGAGATGGCGTAATTGAAAGGGGTAAAACTCGATATGTTAATCCATTAGTGGTAGTTAAAAAGAAAACAGGAGACATTCGATTATGTCTGGATGCACGTCGACTGAATGAGAGAACAAAACCTCAGTTTGAGACGCCTATTACGATAGAACCATTATTGGCAAAATGTTACAATGCAAATATATACAGTAAGTTGGACTTGAAAAGTGCTTTTTGGTTGGTACCGTTAGAAAAGGAGTCCAGGAAATATTGTGGATTTATGGTAGATGGAAGAGTATATCAGTTCAGGACTGTACCATATGGGTTGAGTAGTTCGGCAGCAGCATTAATCAGGGCTATGCAACAAATACTTGAACCATATGATGATTTTGTGGTTCACTACGTCGATGATATATTAATATATAGCAGGGATGAGCAGGAGCACTCACAACATTTGAAGAAAGTTATGGAAGTGTTAGCAAGAGAAGGGATGAAGGTAAATTTGAGTAAATGTGAATTTTATAAGAAAGAAATTAAAATTTTGGGATATAATATTAGTACTAAATTTATAAGTGTAGATGAGAGTAGATTGGAACTTATAAAGAAGTATCCTCTACCTAAGAATATAAGAATGCTTAGAGGGTTTTTAGGCATGGTTAATTATTATAAACGTTTTGTACCATACCTGGCACGTATTAGTGTACCTCTTTATGAAATGCTTAAAAAGAATGAGAAATTTAAATATATTATTTATTGACGAAGGAAAATGTAGAAATAAAATCGTTTAATACTCGAAATAAAGTCATAACCCATGGAAGTAATTTATATGAGCTATACGCAGATTTTATTGATGAGATTAAGAATAAAATGAGTGAATTTCAGGAGCGCGATTCAGGTAAAATAAGATTATTGTTAATTCCTCACAGTGTTATAAATTACTATTTTTATTATATTTCAGGGTGGACATTGAGCAACGTTTTATATTTGGAAGTAAATATGAATAAGTTTAGTCCATTGAGAGGTTCCACTTATATGGACTTACCACCATCAATAAAGAAAAAGAAGGCTATAATAAATGTTCAAAATTCTGACAACAAATGTTTCGCTTGGGCCGTTACTTCTGCTTTAAGGGAACCAGTAGGACTCCCGCAAAGAGTTTCATCGTATCCACATTATAGTACAGTTGCAGATTTTACTGATATACATTTCCCTGTAAATTTAAAAGATATCCATAAGCTTGAAGAGCAAAATAATATATCCATTAATGTATATGGTATAGAAGAATGTTTTCAGAATAATGTGAGAGCTCAAAAAGTAGTGGGCCCATTATATTTTACGAAGCGGAGAAGAATAGCTCATATTAATTTATTATTTGTTACCTCAGAAAATGTAAATTCACATTACTGTTGGATAAAGAATTTGTCGCGACTAGTTTCGTCACAGAAATCTTTATCAGGACATCAAAAATACATATGTGAAGGGTGTTTAATTTTCTTCACATGTGAAGATAAATTACGAAGACATGAAAATGAAGATTGTAAGCAGGTGAAGGCAGTGTTTCCCGGCACAGAATTAAAAATCAATAAGTACGGAGAGGAACTACCAGAATATGTATTAAAATTTGATAAATTTGAACGACAATTAAGAGTTCCTTTTGTGGTTTATGCTGATTTCGAAGCAATATTAAAACCTATTGATACGTCAGAACCGGATCCTTCCAAATCATTTACTGTGAAATGTTTCGAACATGAACCATACTCTTTTGCCTATTATGTGAAATGTAGTTTTGATGATAATCTGAGTAAATTGCGTTTATATCGTGGATAAAATGCAGCCACATCTTTTATTAGAGAGCTAGAAACTGATGTTATTTTTTTATATAAAAATTATTTAAGTAAAGAGGTAGAAATGAAACCTTTAACTGATGAGGAGCGTGATAAATATGAGCAAGAGACAGTGTGTCATATTTGTGAAAAAGCAATAGCAGTCCCTGAAGAAAAAGTTCGTGACCATGATCATATGACAGGATTTTATCGGGGTGCAGCACATATGGTATGTAATATAAATTATAAAGAGCCCCGATATATACCTATTATCTTTCATAATTTGTCAAATTATGATACACATTTGTTTGTAAAAGTGCTGGCACTGGAAAAGGAGGATGTAGATGTTATTGCACAAAATAAAGAGAAATATATTTCATTTTCCAAAAAAGTTCACGTGGGAGATATAATAGATTGTAATGGTAAGAAAAGAAACGTGTTCTACAAGTTGAGATTTATAGACTCATTTCGATTTATGAATTCCTCTTTGACGAAATTATCATCTTATTTAGACAATGAACAATGTGAGGAAATTAGAAGATATATGGGTGAAAAATTTGAATTAATTCGACAGAAGGGTGTATTCCCATATAACTATGTTACGTCTTATGAAACTCTTTCATTCTCGGAATTACCCAACAAAGAGTGCTTTTATGATATACAGGGTGGGGCATAGGAATCAAGTGTTTTTGAAATGATAATAAAATTATTAGTTTTTACTCTAAAAAAAATTTATTGGTAGTACAACATAGCTAATAATAAAGCATTTTGAAATATTCAAGTACGGAAAATTACATCTGGCATATGATGTCCGTTTTCATTGATACACTGTTGCAGCCGTTGACGAAAATTTACCTCCACTCTTTCCAGCATGTCTCTGTCGATTAGGGAGATTTCATAACGAATCGATTCCTTTAATGCGTCTAACGTACGGAGTTTGGCCTCGTAAACACGTGACTTGAGGTACCCCCATAGATAAAAATCACAAATCGATAAGTCGGGAGACCGAGGAGGCCACAAAACGTCACCAAATCTCGAAATTAGACGATTTGGAAACAGGTGGCGAAGAACAGCCATAGATGCTCTGGCGGTGTGTGCCGTGGCCCCATCTTGCTGTAACCACAAATCTTGAATATCCACACCTCTTCTTAACAATTCAGGTATGAAAAAGTTATTCACCATATGAATGTAACGCGCAGATGTTACTGTAGCGGTTACCCCATTTTCTTCAAAAAAAATATGGGCCAATGATGCCAAATTTTCCCACCGCACACCAAACTGTTACCTTAGGACTATGCAATGGCATCTCATGTAACTGTCGTGGATTCTCGTCAGCCCAGTACCGGCAATTTTGTTTATTGACGGCCCCCGTAAGATGGAAATGAGCTTCATCGCTCATGAGTAACAACATGTTTTCATTCTCCTGAACAAGTTCAAGCATTTGTTGTGCGAAACTCAAGCGTTGGGCGTAATCTCTTACATTTAATTGTTGGGCAACCAGTATTTTGTATGGGTGAAAATGTAAGTCACCATGCAAAAACCGCCGTACAGTGCGATTGCTGATTTGAAGTGCAGCTGAATGTCGACGTGCAGAGCGGCGTGGACTTCGCAGTAATGCTTGTCTCGCCCTTTCAATATTCTCAGGAGTACGCACAGTACGTTGACGACCGGGCGGCTTTCTTTTCATTATTGAACCTACTGTTCGAAGGTTATAGACCCAGCGTAAGATGGTGTTTCGGGCAGGAACAGAGTCATTACGATGGATATTAAATCTTCTGCGAAATTCACGTTGTACTGCAGTCACCGACTCGCCACTTCGAACAAAACAATCATACGCGAACACGCGTTGCTCTAGCGTCCACCTCTCCATGATGGCAAGTGGCAACTGAGAAAGTGAAATGCTTTGAGTCGAGGAATGGATTGTAATAAACCGCGCGCCCCTCCCTTTTCTAATGGCCGAGTACTACCCAAATCAAAAACACTTGGTTCCTATGCCCCACCCTGTACTATCAGATAGTGACATAAGTGATGAAGACTATTGCAGAGCTCAAAGGGTTTGGAATTTACTCGATTGTAAAACACTAGGACAATATAGTGATATATATATATATATACAATCAGATGTATTATTACTAGCAGATGTATTTGAAAATTTTCGAAACATTTGCCTGCACAATTACAAATTAGATCCTGCACATTATTTTACTTCTCCAGGATTAAGCTGGGATGCTATGCTGCGTATGACGGGTATTAGTTTGGAACTATTAACAGATGCAGATATGTTTCACTTTTTTAAAAGCGGTATACGTGGAGGTGTGAGCATGTGTTGCAAAAGAATGGAAAAAGCTAACAACGAATTCTTACCGGATTTTGATTCATCCGAAGCGAAAAAATATATTCTATATTTAGATGCAACGAATTTATATGGTTATGCTATGTCATTCAGTTTACCAGTTAGTTATTTTCAATGGTTAACAAATGAAGAACTACCGACGATGGATATACAAGCCTTAGAAGACGATGGAGATTATGGTTATGTTTTCGAAGTAGATTTGAATATCCTGCAAATCTTCACGAACAGCACAATGACTTTCCTTTTTGCCCCGAACATGTTATTCCACCTAATTCAAAGTATGGGAAATTGATTCCAAACCTTGTCGATAAATCAAATTACGTCATACATTACTTAACTTTGAAACAATGTCTTAATATTGGTTTGATATTACGAAGAATACGTCGAGGAATTAGATTTAAACAAAGTACATGGTTAAAGAAATATATTGATTTCAATACAAAAAAACGAAATGAATCCACCAACGAGTTTTTTAAACAGTTTTATAAATTAATGGTGAATAGTATATTTGGAAATACGATGGAAAATGTAGAAAATCGAGTAAATATAAAATTGGTTTCACATTGGGAAACTATTCATAAAAGGCTTGGCGCTGAGGCGTATATAGCAAAACCAAATTTTAAATCTTGTAAAATCTTTTGTGACTCTCTTACAGCCATCGAATTAACAAAGGTACGTGTAGATTACGTAAAACCTATATATGTGGGATTCACAATTTTAGAACTAGCTAAGAGGGTAATGTATAGTTTTTTCTATGGTTTCTTAAAACCTTTGTATGATACAGACGTTTCATTATTGTATACAGATACAGATTCATTGATTATAAGTGTGCAAAATTATAATGTATATAATGATATAAAAGAACATTTACATATGTTTGATACATCGAATTTTACTGTCGATAATATTCATGGAATACCTCCCACTTCACCCAGGTTGGGAAAAATGAAAGATGAATATGCTGGAAAAATTATTGAGTATTTTTATGGAACAGGTGCTAAAGCTTATTGTCTAAAACTACTTGATAAAACTGTAAAAACTGCAAAGGGAGTGAAGAAATACGTTATTGATAAAAATTTATCAGTAACTGATTATAAAACTGTGGTGGAAGATGATGGAAATATAATGAGGAAAATGTACATATTCCGTTCTGAATTACACACAATATACACGGAATTGAGGAATAAAGTTGCTCTCTCATCTAAAGATGATAAACGATATATTCTCCCTGATAAAAGCAATACTTTGGCGTGGGGTCATTATAAAATAGAAGGCATTACACGGGAAGAAAACTTACAAAATATTCTTTTAGAACTAAATGCTCTGACATAGATATCTAATTTTTTGTAAATGTATTAGTCATTAATGTATTTTAGCAATGATATAAATTATGTGCATCTTTTGTAAATGTGTCTTATAAATAATTGTAAGTTGTTTAATCCAACTTGATATTAGTTAATTCTACTTATTTGTATTAATTATTTATAAAATAAAAAACATTTCAAACTTATTTAGTACTTTTTATTTTAAATTATATGATCAGCTAAAGCTCTACAACACATTATCCTTAGAAATCCAAGAGTTGTGTGATGAAGGCATGCCAAGCCACTTTACGAAAACTTTACCCTTCTGTCGTCGTATAATTTTTTCAACAAGATATACGTCCGGATGCTTCACATTCAGCAACTCTGATTCGTAAAACCCCCCTAAAATATTCTGTTTTTGCGAATCTTGTAGTAGATAGGTACTGGGGAAGGTATTTTGAACTTTTCTTACTGTGAATATCTCATTCGACCAATTTGGCGTATACATTTTAGAAAACACGTGCCTGTATTTACTGATACGAACGAAGTCTCCCACCTTAAAATTTGAAATTCTTGGATCACCTACTTTAATATTACTATAAACTGTATCCAAAATACTTCTAACATTTCTTTGATTAACTGCTACAGGTTTGTGCCTTGTTCGATGTACGGTATTATTATAATCTTTGACTAGTCCTTGCAACATATCTATCCAACGATAATTCCCATTGAAGCTGAATTCCTTCCACATCTTATTTTTTAGGGTTCTATTAAAACGTTCGACAATGGAACTTTTTAGATTGGAATAGGTAGTGTAGTGATTAATATTATACTGATCCATAAGCTTCTTGAAATGAGAGTTGAAAAATTCCTTTCCTTGGTCGCTTTGAACATTCTTCGGAATATTCGATGTCACCGTCACCAGCACTTTAGTAGGTGCGGAAGTATTTAGCTGGAATTCCTGTAAATGTAATATCTTTATATTGAGCTCCATGAAAAAGGTTAAAATCAACAAACATATTAACACTATTGCTTCTGACGAATATCACCCCATGGAAAAGATAATGTAAATATTCCCAAATCCATACTTCCTTACCAGATGTCACCCCACGATATTGACAGTTAGACAGTTATCCTTACAGTAATATACAGTGATATATTAACTGTAAGGACGACTGTAAGGATGTTGACAGTTATATTTACTATAAATATTACTACTGTAAGGTGGAAGGATGGACAGTTATATTTACTGTAAATATTACTACAAATATTACCAAATCATTATTCCCAAATCATACTATTACGGTCTATGTCTACGTACGAGGGTCTAACTTCGTTATTGAACATATCAATAAATCAAAGTCTGCAGTGCAAAATTTAAAAGCATGTAATTAGTTTAAAGTACCAATAAATCAATCTGTAGTGCAAAGTTTAAAAGCATAATAAATTATCCATCATCACTGTCATCATCATTACTATTGATATGTTCAACTATAAAAGCTTTGATTTGTCCGAATCGATTTTTCTTCCGCCGGTAAGATTGAACTTTCTCATTAATATGAACATCTGGGATGTTCGTATTAATGGCACCATTATGGAGTTGAAGATACAGGTCGAGGTCTGCGATCCAACCGGATACCTGCTCATTCATATGGGCAAGGGAGGCATCTCTAACTGACGAATTTCTCTCAAGGTGCGACATAACTTTGTCAGAAAGTTCTTTAAAATCCGCAGCGAGAGTGTTGCGTGGTTGACGTTGATGTGATGGAAATGGTTCAGGTTCTGATAAGGGCGGTTGTGTTTGAGGTGCTTGATATTCTGGTTCAAATGGTTGATATTGAGGTGGATGACATTCTTGTTCTAATGAAGGTGGATGTAGTTGAGTTTCTAAAGGAAGTGGTTGAGGTTCTCCATTTGATCTAGGTTCGGAGGCTCGTTTTTGTCTTTGGTAGGGGGTAATCAAAGGCGAAGGGGTAATCAAAGGCGAACGATGGGGCAGCGGTGAATTTTGATCTCGAGGATCTCGAGAAGGATCTGGTTGAGGATCTGATTGAGGATGATCTCGAGAGGGATCAGGTTGAAGCGGTGGATTGCCAGGTGAATGAGCAGATAAAAATATAACCGATGATGACTCATGTGCCACTACTGGTTTTTCTATATGTGATAGGTCCACTGGTGGTGGTACTGCAGCAGCTGACACCATTACAGTACCAGAGTGTACCTGTCTACCCAGAAGTAGTCTCTTGAGAGTACTACTACTCTCTCTCACACTAGAAATGGGTGTAGAAGCAATTGCATGCGTCCAAGCAACTGTTTGCGTCTGTGTATTTGTCAGTTGTCGTCGTTTTTGTTCTCGTCGCGTCTGTGTATTTGTCTGTTGTCGTTTTTGTTCTCGTCGTTGTTTTTGTTCTAATTTTCGTTGTTCTCGTCGTCGTTGTTGTTCTCGTTGTTGTTGGTACTGTTCGTAATCGAATTGTCGTTGGTACTGTTCGTAATCGAATTGTCTTTTCATTTCAGCAGTTACTCTACTCATTTCAGCAGTGCCCAGCGGTGCAATAGTAGCAACTTGAGACAACACCGTCGGAAATTCTGTCTCTGTCATAGTAGGAACAAATACGCTAGCAGTTCTCATTACAGCTGCCCTCGTAATTGTTCCGACTACATTAGCAGGGGCAACGGTAGATAGCGCTCTATCTGCCGCCGCCGACAGTATTTCATCATCTATTTCTGGAAATACCAGTTGATCTAGTCCTTGCATAAAAGGTCCTTGATTGGAAATAATATTGGAAATATTTATGAGGCTTTCAGGGTTAGGGTTGTCAGTATCAGGGGAAACACCTGTTGCTGTGAAGTTGGTTGAGGCGAGGTTGGTGTTTCCTAAAGAATAATAAAAATAAGGGAAGGAATCAAATTAATTCGAATTATTTAAATACTGATACTAAACTTTCAATTTCAAATATTGAATTTCAAATATTGAATTATAATTTTATTACTTTTCAGGATACATAAAAGAAGTAATTACTTTCCTACTTTTAGAACACAAAAGAAATAAAATATTTTCAAAATTAATGTATTATAAATGTAATACATTAATTTTGAAAATGCTACATTTCAAATTTTATTCAGATATAAGAAATATATAACAGTGAATTATAAATAATTAAATAAACAAATACAAGAAAAAACAAATATAAATATAGTAATAATATTAATAATATAGATGTTTACTTACCATTGTATAACTTTTAATGTCTATCCCAGTAAAACTAACTCGTATTTATATGAAAATAGGGGCAATTAATTATGTAAATTAACATTTTAGAAATTTCCATTGACGTCAATTTTGACCTATTACATAATACGTACAAATTTACATTATAAATTTGCATATGTTAATCAAAAATTCCGTCGCATTTTTTGCAAAAGGTCAAGTCTCAATTAATTATGTAAATTTACATTTTAGAAATTTCCATTGACGTCATTCTTGACCTATTACATAATACATGTACAAATTTGCATTATAAATTTGCATATGTTAATCAAGGTCAAGTTGACATTTTAGATATTAGATGTGACCTTGAACACCGGGAAAATTCCCAAATTCTTCAGTTCTTCATCGAAAAGTGGAGGGGGAAATTTTCGAATGTAGGTCACGGGGGGGGGGGCTGCCCCAATCCCCACCTCCGTGGCGTCGCTACGGTGTGGATTGGTTCGGGGGCTCGCCCAACCCCCCCCTGTTCTCTCTCTTTTTCCTTTTTTTTCTTTTTTTCCCTTTTTCCTTTTTTTCTCTTTTTTCCTTTCTCTCTTTTTCTCCTTTCCCTTTTTTCCTGTTTCTAGAAAACCCTCCCACACCCCTCGTCTAAATTCAATACCTAACATTATATTAATAAACAAATTTAAACTCAAGTATTTATTTATAGCTACATACATAAATACATTACAAACATTAATACACTATATTAATACAAAAACTATAAATCATTCTGTCTACACATATAGCAATTTCTTCTCCTAACAGGTCCATCAACAACATCACCGTCAATTACATAATGACTTACACATGGTCTACATCCAATTAAATCAATATCTTCTTGATAACTTCTAGGTAATCGACGCCAAACAAATTCTAAACTCAAACATCCTATATTGCTCATTAAGTATGTCTTAGGCACATAAAATAAATCATCATCCACTCCAGAAAAATTTCCATCAATTTCAAGTCGTCGCAACACAGTACCAACCCTCTCCACAACATAACTCCTCATAGCACTCCACGCATAACCCATTATAACAATAATTAAATATAGCCAACTTTATTATCTTTCAACTTTATTTCTAACAAAAACTTATACAATCGTTAGACAAAGCACAAACATAATTACTAACATGAAAACTACAACTTGGCTCTCCTCATATACTAAATCTATTATTCATCGATCTATAATACGTTTAAAAAAATCCAATTTTTCTCTACCCTTAACAAACACTAAATCAACACCTCTACACAATCGTTTAATTATATCATCAAACTCGCTTGCAACTAAATAACCATCTTCCCACTTCAAACCATGATGACAATTAAAAGAATATCTTGCAACTTGCCGATCTTCTTCTGCCAATACACCAAAACTCAAAACCGGTTTGAATATAAAATGACTCCTCTTAAATTCACTATCACAAGTAGCCAACTCCTTAGGCATCAAACTATAACTATTAAATCGATACCATTGAAAATCTATAATTATATATTTCTTCCCACATCTTTAACTAAACAACCTTCTCACCCAATCAGTAACCATACACTACACAACCACATTCCATAAACTATATTTATCATATCTCCCACCACCCATATTACTCCTCAAACAAACAAAAAATACTAATACTGTCGCTGTACCACCTTATTAAATGGTGAATACTGATACAATTTATTATGTAATATCAAACAATACATAACCGTATCTTTTGGTATATTATCTTTCGCCGTAAATTCAATTCTAATCTCCACACCACTTCTATGTATAGCACCTTCCTGATGTGAACAATCAATACCAATTAATGGACACAATTTAAATTGGCTTAATTTTAACATCGGCTCTGTATATTCATGACCATAATAAACTTGTTGAAATCTAGCATACATATTATATAAAACGGCTACACGATTTTCATCAAAATCCACTCGAACATTTTCATATGGATATTTTTTACCATTTAAATAAGCTGTCACATCAGTTAAATTAATTGCATCAAATCTACTCATATTTTGATCCACTTTCCCTTTCTTCCCAGTCTGAAAACCCAAAATAATATATCTAGGTGTCTCTAAATGTGGAGCTGTCTTAATAGCCCAACTATGTTTTGTTGTCTCTGGAATTCCCGGATTTTCATGAATTTCCCATCCTCTAAAAAACATTTCCATTATAGTATTTTTCGTTGTTAATTTAGTCAACGCCAAATCCTGACTTAAACCAACTTTAACATGTGGTACCCGCCATACAATAGCATTAATAGTTAACCTAACACCCTCATTAATAGCAGCACTTGAATTATATATTACATCGTTATCATCAGCACATCTCTTCAACACAAGCTCCTGAGACATATTTAAAATAACAGACTTAAAATCTTCTGCGAAACCCATTAACATCTTCAATGGTATACATATACTAAAGTTACCTTTATTATCTAAAACCGGAGCCTTTCCAGTAGAAAATTCCCAACCACAATTTTCCAATTTATTTATATAACTTGGACTATGAGAAAAATATCCTTTCATAGTCGATGTAATACCTACATTTCTTACTTCATCCACCTCCACTCCACTAATCACATATCTGATATTGCTGAACATAAAAGCTGCCGCATTATTAATTAAAAACGCTGTAGCACTAGCCTTACTTTCATCACTAAACAATCGTAACTTCCCCTCAATTAATAATTCTGACTCCGATGGTAAAGTATACTTATCTATTTCTGGTACCACAATTCTAATCTCATCATTATTTTCATATCTTGGTGAACCAAACGGAACATGATTATGATATTCCAACTCCACAATAGAATTATCTATTCGAACCCTTCTTAAAACATCTAAAACTTCCATTTTTAAAATTGATACTATCACACTTTCACAACAAACTTCTTCTCTAGACAAATATCTTTCTATACTAAAGCATAATCCTCTCTTTATTTCTTAATATCCCAAAATCAACATACCAAAACTCCCTCTCACTTAAATAAATCTACACCAAAACTTTATATCCCATACCTTTCAAAAACCGCCTATTCTCATTTGTTAAACAATTTCGTACCCTCACCCCACCAATAATCCTTCACAACTTATTCACTAATTTCCGTGAAGAATTTCTATTCCTCCTCCACATTTTATTAATACTACTGCTCCTCATTATTCTCCAATTTATAATCTCAATAATTCAAATTAATATGTGAAATATCCAATATTCATCTTTGACATCTATTACTACACACCCTACTTAATCAACAATTGTACTAATACTATTCTTTAATTATTTAAATATTCACTAATATATACAATCATTTCCCTCAATAAATCATTTACTATTCCTAAAACATAAAACATTTATTTTTAAAACCTAACGTCTCCTAATCCTCAAATATATTGTCATCTCTTCACCTCTTAAATCAATTGGTTGACCTATCTGATCTACAGCCCGAATAATAATATCAGATAATACATTAGTATTTACAGGCATATAAATTTTCTCTTGCGGAACCTCTATAATTTTAAAACCTGGTGGAACATTTGGATAAAAATGATACAAAACATGTGAGAATTCACCATTAATGTATGATCCATCTACAATATTACACATAATATCAATAGCACTAATTCTATTTATATCAACTATTTCATCACTATGACTCGGTATCTGTTTTCCAATAACCCTTCTATAAAAACCTAATAAAGAACCAATGGAATTTTCCACTCCAAAATCAATATCTACAGACGCCTTCATAAACACTTTCATAGTATTACTATTACCAATTAATAAGAAAAAATGTTTTGCTCCTTCCGCAACCCGTAAATGCTCATCGACATATTTCTGTAAATCCATTATATCATAAGTACCCTCCGGAATAATTATCTCCTTCCAAGCACTTACTTCTTGATTATTTAAAAACATTATTTTTACTAGTAACATTAGGGATAGAATTATAAGTTTGCAAACTTAACATACACATCTCGTATTCAACATTTAAATATATAGGTGGATTCAGTACACAAGCCACCTCAGATCCCTTCCCTGTCAAAACAAAAGCCAAATTATTCACACTTCCATTACCATCCGCATCCATTTCTAATTTAAATTCAACTTTCCAAAATCGTTGCACTAATATTTAATAAAACAATCGCAACAAACTTCTTCTTATTTAATAAATCCTTTCAAAAACAATAAACACAAATGTCCACAATTTTCACTGTTACTGTCTTGATATCTTTCATAGTTATACTGTAAAACACCACCACCATTCGATAATAAATACTTTTCAACTTCAATCAGAGGTCTTAAATCACCGTAACTATCAAAATAATTTATTACAGCATTATTTTTCTTATATGCTACCCAATGAGTCCCTTCACCAACATCATCATCCAAATTTACTATTCCATTCTCTCTTTTGCGTATAATTTTCGGTAACACATCTTTACTAAAAATACCCCGAAATTTACCAATTCTCCACCTTTGAACATACATCCACAAATCTTTTTCTGTTAAAGGCCTTCGAGGTAAACTGCTTATCAGTTTTTTGAACTAGCACCTTCAGGTAAATAAACACCACAACCTGATTTATACGGCTGTAAATATAATCCACTTCCAACAGATACACCACACCCAGACTTATATGGTTTCACATAGAAACCACTCCCAGATTTTGATTCCATAGCAACATTATGTCGCTTTGCTTCATCTAATTGATCCCTTTCAGCTTTTGCAGAAGTTACTGCTTTTGCAATTGCTGCGGCACCACCACCTAATGATCCTAAAGCACCTAATGCTGCAAATAATGGGATTAACGGTAAAAATCCACCTTTTTTTGATATCGTAATTACCCTAGATCGCGGATATTTTATTCTTCTTCCAGATTTTATTAAACTTTGATATGCAACTCTAGCATTCTCTAAAACACCCTTCTTCTTACCAATCCGTCTTATTGCATTCCGTGCTTTCTTCATTGCTTGCAAAAACGAAATAGCACCACCTAATCGATACCCCTGCCTTCTCCTCCTATAACTTCTTCTACTACCCTTCCTTCCACTTTTACTCGTTTCTTTCCGTTGCCTACTCCAACCCATACCTAATTTTGTTTTAGCTTTCATAGCAGCTGAAACCACAGCTGCAGCTAACCTTTCTCCTATACCTGCGTCTCTACTCTTCACTCGTTCCACAGCTTTTTCATACAATTTCTCATCCGCTTCGTGCCTTTTTAACAATTCACTTGATTGAGAATATGATATATAGTGCTCTTTACAGGCCTCATCCAAAATATTCACCCCCTTATCACCTCTTTTCAATCGTTTTTCTAATTTCGTTCCTGGACCACAAAATCTATAACCCGGTATGTGCAATTCTACTGGGAGCTTATTTATCACAGTATTCAACAATCCACCACCTTTCCTTCTGCGTGCCTTATTCAAACTACCACTTCTAAATACCATCACAATCTTATATATTAAACTATCTCAGTCAACATCAACAATCTAAATGACAAAAACCGCATCTACAATTACAATATATAAATACTTAATAATCGATTTCACTTAATCCTAAAACCTTAAAATTTATCTTACAGGATTAATTTCTTACAAATTTAAAAAATAAAGCACATTAAATTTATTTTAATATTATATTTCATAATCATATATAATTTTTCCTCAAATAATTTACATCATTTTTAATTTTTTGAGGCCAATACATAACTAACTCCTTCATTATACAAACACATTCGGATATTACACCACTATACATTCGATCGATTTCTACATCCACTTCTCCACCACTTTCAGCTACACAACGGACCATATCATTATAAAATACATTATATTTCATATCTTCTAAAACAGCTAATCGACAATCCAATATTTCCTTCAACCGCCATAACTCCGATAAACTTTCAAACGCTAAATACACATACTCGCCACCTTTTTCTATCTTCACAATTCTACTTACTCCATCAAATGATTCAGGTGATATTCGAATATTCATACCTCTAAAAATTGGAAATATACCATTATTATAATCAAAATACTGCCTTAACTTTGCAGTCTCCGCCATTACCCACTTCCATTCCCTTGAATTAAAGCATACACATTGTTTTTTTACACCAACAATTTTTAACCTTGGTTCAAAATCTTGGTGTGGTAATAAACCAATACATATCCATTTTGAATGACTTTTATTCAAAAAGAAAATTTTTTCTCCTACTAATGGTAACTCCCAAATTGGTTCTCTAACATATTTTTCAACAAATCTTTCACCACTTGATGTCTCTCGTGCAAAATTCTCTGCAGCTACATCTATATGTTCCCAAAATTTATTTGATTCAGACATTTTATTAAAAAATTCTTCAATACCCAAATCTGCCTCAATATCTCCAACCACTTGTAAACCTCTATCAATACTATTATCTTTTACCACTTCACTTTCTTCCACTACCAAGGAACCACTGTTATCTTTTTCCAATTCACTTTCTTCCACAATTAAAGAACATAAAGAACTCTGTGGTACCTCATTAAACTTCCGCTTCAACATATTCTCTAATACTAGCATCTATTTAACATAAGCTAACTTTATATACCCTAACATTGTCCCCACCCTAACATTCTTCTTTATTCTTTAAACTTCAAATGACCTTAATCATCCTCAAACAATTCTAAAACCTCCTCATTGACCTTGATCGCCAATAAATATTGTTGAAAATAATATAGAAGCTTAGTATACTGAAACCAGCGATTAAAACAAAATGTCCCAACACCTAGAATTGATATTAGAAGCAGTCAAGTTTGTTTATGAAAATTATGGTCATCTATCTGATATTAAAACAAATATAATAGAGTATATTCCATTAGATTTATTTAAAACGAAAGTAGCCCCAATATGGATAGAGGAGTTCTGGCATTTAATTTCACCTGACAAACAAATTGAACTAGAAGAATATCGACCGTGTTTTAGACACTATAATACCGGTGAGGAACAAATTGACGGTCCAGCCCCTTCAAAGAGAAATTGCTCAGTTTGTAAAAAGAGTATTACCCAACAATTTAGAAAATTTAGAATACCGAAAAAGAAAAAACTAAAACATTAAATATGATTTAAATAATATATTTTATATACTAAAGATTATCTTCATTTTCATCAATAAAAATGTTAAATAAACAGCTCTGTGGTTTTTTATTTATATTTAATTATCAATAAAATAAAAGAAAAAACAACTCTGTGGATCCGATTCTAACACCTCCCCAGTGACTTTGAAATCAAGGTGACATTGGCATTCAAACGACCTACACACGACGTTGACCTTCGAATGCCCTTAACCACCACCATCCGATTCCAACACCTCCTCAATGACCTTGAAATCAAGGTCGCTCATCCTCAACCGATTCTAACACCTCCTCATTGACCTTGATCGCCAATAATGCATGCGATCAAGGTCAATGAGGTGTTAGAATCGGCTGAGATACTCTACTGACCGGACACATCGGGCTGAAATGACGTCATTACGACGGACGATATAAATAATCTACAACATCTGTAAGTACATCACGCAGTTATTAAATAAAATAATAATAAAAAAATAAATTCATTCGGTTAACCGCACACAAAAAATAGATGTATAGTTAACCGAATAAATAGTGCTATTCAATAACTGCGTGATGTACTTACAGATATTGTAGACTATTTATATCGTCCATCGTAAGAACGTCCATTTCAGCCCGATGTGTCCGGTCTCTAGTTATTACATCTACGCTCGTGAAGCGGCTTAAGATATTTGGGTTTCGACACTCACCTTAAACGAGAAGGAAACCACGAAAACCTCGAACAGTTAATGGATGCCTGAATCTAGCGGAGTCACGCGTTTAGTTAACACAGAAAATCTTGCAAAATTATCGCTCCGAAATTGTTCACGAGAAAATTAAATTTTTTTACAAATGCACATAAGAACTAATTGGCTTCTTTTTGATGTGCCAATGGTGTTTAGCCTACAAAATGTAAAATTTTATGAAAATCTGTCTAAATTTTCAGTTCGATCTTATAAACAAGACGATATTTATGTAAGATTAACACCTTCTCTAGGTTCTCCACGTAAATGTAAATATGCAGTAAGTTTATTAAAGTAACCTATATAAATATCTAATTTAGAATATTTTGTGAATATTTCGTCTTTTAATATTTATTAGGTACGACTACTTATATTAGAATTCTTCTTTCAATTGATCGCTGAAATTTAAATATCACATCTGGTTGGCTATGTACCTAGAGTATTAGGTAACGATGTTCAGACACGGAAATGAATGAGTGCAGTAAACCAAAATTTCATCCGATATTATTTTAGAAAAAACGGATAAGTATAAGGATTATAGTTATTATTAAAAAAATAAAGAAACATATTTGATTAAATATTAATTTTATTAAAAAAATATGTACAAGCTTAAAGATAAAACAAAACAATAATTATGTGTGACAATGAATGGTAATGAAATACACATGATATCTATGAAGTCATTAGTAAATAATACAACTAAAAATAATACATTCTTTATGTTGTATCGATTTAAAAACAATGTAGTATTTAGACAAATGACTTTTGACTAAAAAAATTCATTGGATTGTAGAAGCTCTCATTATATTTTCTCATATTCATGTGCCTCAATTTTCAAAAAACTAAATAGATTTATACTGTTAATAGGTTTATCGCATTATTCTGTAACCCACAAACATTTTAATTTAAAAAGATAAACATCCATAAACCACAAATCTCTTGAAATCGTAATAATTAAGGCTGGGCGATACCGACGTTTTCGGTATCGGGTACCGATACCAATGGAGGTATCGATACTTAAAGATGTATCGGATCTGTGCATGGTATCGATTCTCAGTACTGGAATCGGTAAAGTATCGATAGGTATCGATGCTTTGGAATCGATACTTTGAAATCGGTACCTTGAATCGATTCCTTGGAATCGATACCTTGGAATCGATACCTTGGAATCGATACCTTGGAATCGATACCTTGGAATCGATACCTTGGAATCGATACCTTGGAATCGATACCTTGATTCGATACCTAGGAATCAGTATTCATAACCCGGTTTCTAGGTGTAGATTATTTGATATCGGTTTCAAGAGATATAAAATTAATTTACTGATTCTACCATAACTTCGGCATGAAATTTGCAATATTGTGATATTTTGTTTTTTTTGGAATAATTATAGTTATGCCATAATAAGGATATTTGCTACGCACAATAATAGCATCCTTTTAAATATATATTATATAATATATATAATGCATACATACTTAAAAACTCTTTATTTAAAAAGTTATTGCATCCTTTATGTACATTTAAAAAAATGCACAAAGGTAAGCTACCCGATACATCGCTAACCCGATATATCGATACTTTACCGATCGATACCTTGAGTCGATACTTTGGAATCGATACCTTACATTCGATATCTTCGTTATTTGAGGCATCGGGGAATCGATACCAGTTATGGTATCAGGTATTGGATGATGTATCGATACTTCGCCCAGCCCTAGTAATAATATGAACAGTAGATAACAAATAAATAAATAAATAATTTCATAATGACTTATTTAATGTTCTCCAGTTGACCAATTTTTTTAATTTGTTTAATGATTAGTTTCTAAAATTAAAGTATCATCCACAGTGGTGCATCCGACCTCAATATTCTTATTTACCCTGTTTATAATCAACTTAATGCAGAGTAGTACTGCAGAATTAGTACAGAAGTTACAATAAGGCTAAACTTTAATACAACCACATTAATTACATATCGTCAGAACTTACGTACTTATATATACGAGGGCATATTTTTATGTTATCTACCTAGCCATGAAAAAAGCACATAAGAGAACAAAAAAAAATTATTTCTCTACATAACTCCCTTCAACACTAATACACTTATTCCATCTTTTTTTCCAGTTGCCCCATACCCTCAGGAAAAAATTGCTTCGGTAACCCCGCAAAATATTCTTCAACAGCTTCTTTGAGTTCTTCATCAGAAGCAAAACGCTTTCCCCTGAGATGCTTTTTTTAATTTTTGAATAAGAAGAAGTCTGACGGAGCTAGGTCGGGGCTATAAGGTGGATGCCTTAACTCTATAAACCCACAGTCATTGATTATCTGCTGAACTTTGTTTGCCTTATGAACCCGACAATTGTCGTGCAGCAACAAGATTTTTTGTGGATAAGAATGCGGGCGTTTTTCCTCCAGAGCGGTTTCTAAATGTTTAATTGTGTTTCCGTAGGCCTCTCCATTTATGGTAGACCCTCTCGGCATATATTCCATAAGCATGACTCCTGCAACATCCCAGAAAACAGTTGCCATCAGTTTTTTCCAGAAAATTGTGTCTTAGCCTTTTTTGGTGGTGGAGAGCCCTTATGAACCCACTGCATGGATTCTTGTTTAGAAGGAGGGTCCCACTAATATACCCAAGTTTCATCCCCGGTGATAATTCGAGATAAAAATGTTTTGTCCCTCTCCAACTTGACCAAATTTTCTTGAGAAACTTCTTTTCTGTACAGTTTTTGTTCAGGTGTAAGCAATCTGGGTATCCACCGTGCAGACACCTTCTTCATACCCAAATCGTCATGCAAAATTTTGAGGACACTTGTTTCGGATATACAGACTTCATTGGCAATGACAGAGATCTTTACACGCCGATCTTTCAGTACCAAATTTTCGACTTTTCGCACAATGTCTTCAGTTCGAGCTTCAACGGGTCGTCCGGACTTTGGGTCATCATTGATTGACTCTCGGCCCCATCGAAAGAGTTTAGACAAATATTTTACTTGGAAATAAGATGGTGTATCTTCCCCATACACAGCAACCATTCTTTCATGAACTGCTTTTGGACCATTGCCTTCTTTTGTCAGGAACTTTTTACGCTACGATGTCCAACCTTAGTTTCACTCATTTTATCGAGAAATAGACCGTCTCAAATCTCTATAAACAGCACAAACTAAACACAACTTAGCACATGTACTTCTAACAGTGACAGCAATTTTTCAATAATTTGTTTGACATTGTCACTCTTTTGTTTCATGGCTAGGTAGATAACATAAAAATACGCCCTCGTATATATAATTATATATAATAATTATATATATTATAATTATATAAAATATTGATAGTAACTAAGCTGATATTTGAAATTATTCGGTAATATGGAAAAGAAGTGGCTTTAGAAATAAAATATAAAACAAGAAAATGCTATTAAAACTTTGGCAAATGAATTAAACAGAAGATAAATGTACAATATTTATCACCACTTTTCGTAGATTACATATTTACAAACAGCTAAATACGTAGGTAAGTAGAGGCTGTAATTTTAAATATTTGAATAAAAGATACAAAACTAGCGTTGTATCGACTGAGTCAATTGTAAATGAAGATTAAGCGTTACAAATAGTGATTTTTAAATGTGTATGTGTTATAATATAAATGATCTGCTTTCCTAGAATGCATGTTGATCAATAAGGTTGAAAACTACCATTTGAGATAAAATCCAAAAACCTACAGCATTTATTTTGATCAAGTGTGAATGGAAAGTTAATTTAAATTTTTGAGATACGGTGTTAGGGTATAGGATAATAAAAAAAACTTGGTTATTTGTAAAATTTATAAAAAACAAATTGATTATCAAAAATATTCATTTGAAAATGTTACGATCAATGATTGATTATTAATTTATAGATACCATGTGTCGAGTATATCATGAAAAAAGAAAATAGATAAATTAAAATTGGTATAAATATTGTTTAGACATAATTATTCATTTTTGATAACAAATATAAGTTGCACAATTATCACAGCAGCAACACTTTTTCCTAAATAAAGTACTTATATAAAAGAGAAATTTATTTTTTAATTGAAATTTGTGTACAGTAATACTTAAGGTCGCAAATATCAAATCAATTTTCGTAAATACACATATTACATGAAAACACTTACATGAACAAATTTATTGCGAATATTTGATGTGAATTAAAGTAAACTATAAATTATTTATTTAATCAAAACTTTATTTCGAAATCAAAAATTTTTTCTATTAAAGCTTGAACTTATAAAAAAATAAATAAACAAATATATACATATATATATATATATATATATATATATACACGTTTGGCCCGTTTTTACCTTAAATGCGAGCTACAAGTCCATGTATATAAACGAACGTAGTTGCCAAGTTAAATACACAAGTGCGCAAGTTCGAGAAAAGTAGTGGGAACCCTTAAAGACAGGTCGATACAATCATTTCGATCATAAGAGACCAATATTGTGCATGTTGGTGGTTGTTTTCTTCATTTTTATATTATTATTCACGTTCGTGACATTCTTAATAAGTATCTGAAGTTAATATTATAACAATTACCTACTTCACATTTATTAATTTTATTGTTGAATTTAATTTGTTTCTAATTGGCAGTTATATTTTGTATTATTTGATTTTGGCCTGTTTTTATAGTTTTTATTCAATATGTTGGTTTATACAAACGAGGAAAGGATACAAATTATTAAGTGGTACTACTCTGGTAGTACTGCTCAAGAGGTAGTAGGGCGATTTATTTTTTCTTTCCAAAATAGACCTGTGCCTACAATACCAACAATAATGAGTATTGTTCATAAGTTTGAAGCTACTGGGTGTGTGCAAAATTGTCGAAAATGTATAAATAAGGTACCTAGAATGCGCGTATTGAATGAAGGAAGAGAAGAACGGGAAGTTTTAGTATGTAGCGCGGTTGAACATAATGAACCATGCTCATCGCGCCAAATTGCCGAACAAGTCAATATACCAGCGAGAACTGTAAGAAAAATCTTGAATAGGCAAGGATACCGTAGCTTTAAAATTCAAAAACGTCAAGAAATATTTCCTCACGATGAATCAAAACGCGTTGCATTTTGCGAACAGGTTATGGAGAAGGTCATTGCCAATAACAATTTTATTGCAAATATTTTGTTTACGGACGAATCATCCTTTTATTTACATGGGCGTCATAATCCAATGGCTACAAGATATTGGTCTAAAGCAAATTGTCATATCTATCTACCTCTGCGTACCCAGTATCCCCAAAAATTGAACGTGTGGACCGGCATTTTGGGGGATCACATCATTGGTCCTTTTATTATTGACGGCACCTTAACAGCAGCTAAATATTTGCAAATGCTGCAAAATGAAATTATACCAGCTCTTCGTGCCCTTGAGGTTAATTTTGACGATATCTGGCTCCAGCAGGATAACTGTCCTGCCCATACTGCTCGTCTGGTTCAAGCATTTTTAAGGGAAACATTTCATGAACGTCTAATAAGTTCCGTTGGTACAATTGTTTGGCCGCCACGATCTCCCGACCTAACGCCCCTGGATTTCTTTTTTTGGGGGTATGTAAAACAAACCCTGTATAGTCATCAGCACAATCGAGCACGCAATCTTGGGGAACTACGACAAAAAATTGTTGATTGTGCAAATACGATAACCCCGGAAATGTTTTCGAATGTACGAAATAATTTTTATCATAGACTTGCGTACTGTCAGGAGCAAAGAGGTGGATTATTCGAACATTTGATTAATTGAGAAGTTTTAATTTGGTTTTTCAAGAATTCCGTTTATTTTAGAAGTATATTTTAATTTCCATTATTTAGAATTATTGTTTTAGTTTATCGTACTCTTCCTGTTTCCCCAGAAATTATATTTATTGAATTTTTTCATTTTGTTTTCCAAGAATTTTCTTTATTTTTTTTATCTATTTTATTTTAAAATTTATTGCCTTTAGAAGAGCATTTTTTTTTCTCTTACTTCAATACGTCTACTTTGGTAGTGTTATACATTTACTATTTTTTACAGCTTGTATTTAATGACTATTTACCTAAAAGATTCTCAAATTATGTTTTTTGCGCTCGTAGTTAACAATATTGTACATGTGCATAGCTGTATAGTATATCACTATTACGGAATACATTCATATTCATTTGTCAATTCTCCAACAAAAGTACTGGTAAAATTAAAGTACGTTGTCTATCACATCTGCTTCGGCAAACCACTAATCTAGAAGAACATTTTTATTTCTCTAAAGGTCTACTTGCCGGCTCTCGTATGTATATTTGTTAGGTAGGTACGGTTTGGCAACTTCTCACGCCTTATGTATGGGAAGCCGCATGCAAGATGATTGTAGACCGAACGTGTATATATATATATATATATATATATATATATATATATATATCTTCGTGACCTTGGTATGATAAGGTAAACTTAATAAGTCGGCGATTAAAGGTCTGGTTCATTACTTCAAAGTATATATATTTAAAACAACCCTACATGTTTCGGCAATATGCCTTTGTCAAGGGAATACAAAATATAAATGACAGAATATAAATGTCAAATAATTAAGTTGCTATGGTTTAAATTATTCAAAGATACATTCCAATAATAATAATAAATCATGCCTTAGTATTCCAAAAAATAGATAGCAAGGTGTGAACATATGTGTTGTTCGCTGCCAGAAGCTTGTGTCTCTTTCTGGGTATGAACCTGTGTGTTGGTTGCTGCTGGCAGCTTGCGTCTCTCTCTGGGTGTGTGATTTTGTATTTGTGTGACCGCGTAAGTGTAGGGTTTTGTATGTTAGTGCGCTCGTGCGCGTGTTTAGTGACCGGTCGCCAGACAATATCTGTAATAGTAATAAGTCAGAATTGTATCTATTTATAATGTACATAGTTTGTTAACCAATTTCTAAGTGTTGATTAAATTATAAGATGTTACCCGAACTTCGAGTGTATCATTTACAACGATAAGTCGCCCTACCTGCTAATCTGTGTGGCTGCCCAACGGCCCACGTTACACCTTTCCCGGCAACTTCTTTACTTTTCCGAGCAGTACTTCGACGGCACACACCACTAGGACCGGTCCTGGGCGGCAACCTGGCTAGGCTGCTGTTAACAGCACACACACACGTTCCCGCTTCTGCGGAAATCGTTAAGATGGCACAAAGTGTGACCGTCGTCGACTGAGGTAGCCACTAAGAGTGTTCCCTCGGTTGGCATGAGCAACCCCGTGCAGGGTGCGCTTCGCTGGTCTGCGCCTTGCCTCGTTGGGGCGGGGGTCGGGCCGTCAAAGTACTGCTCGGAAAAGTAAAGAAGTTGCCGGGAAAGGGTTAGCGGCCCTACGCAACGGCTGGTTATCCGATCTCTCTAAATTTACGCGACCGGTCTAACCGCACTAACATACAAAACCCTACACTTACGCGGTCACACAAATATAAAATCACACACCCAGAGAGAGACGCAAGCTGCCAGCAGCAACCAACACACAGGTTCATACCCAGAAAGAGACTCAAGCTTCTGGCAGCGAACAACACATATGTTCACACCTTGCTATCTATTTTTTGGAATACTAAGGCATGATTTATTATTATTATTGGATTGTATCTTTGAATAATTTAAACCATAGCAACTTAATTATTTGACATTTATATTCTGTCATTTATATTTTGTATTCCCTTGACAAAGGCATATTGCTGAAACATGTAGAGTTGTTTTAAATATATATACTTTGAAGTAATGAACCAGACCTTTAATCGCTGACTTATTAAGTTTACCTTATATATATATATATATATATATAAGGTAAACTTAATAAGTCGGTAAATTTTATCGGATAAATATGGATAAAATAAATGTTATCCATAGCAACTCAATTATATGACATTTGTATACTGTCATTTATATTTTATATCCTTGATAAAGGCATCATTGCCGAAACATGTAGGGTTGTTTTAAATATATATACTTTAAAGTAAAGCCAGACCTTTAATCGCCAACTGATTGAATTTACCATATCATACCATGGTCACGAAAATATTATATATATATATATATATATATATATATATATCATTTGATAAATCTTGGAATTTCGGCTATATTAAATATTTAAATTACATGTTATTTCGCAATAGCGCAGAGGATAGAGCGTTAGTCTAGAGAACTAAAGGTCGTGTTAGAGTCCCACCTAAGGACGAAATTTTTCATTAAAAATTTCGTATAATTAGCGTTGTAATTGTAGATAGCAATATTTACATTTTCACATTCCTTCGCGAAATAACATTCTAATTTAAATATTTAATATAGCCGAAATTCCAAGATTTATCAAATGTTATATATTAAATATACGGCTACGAAATATATAAATTATTATATATATATATATATATATATATATATATATATATATATTCATATTTTATATTCTCTTGAAAAAGGCGTATACAGCCGAAACATGTAAGTTTTTTAAATACATATATTTTGAAGTAATATACAGACCTTTAATCGCCTACTGATTAGGTTTACCATATCATACCAAGGTCACGAAGTTATTATATATATATATATATATATATATATATATATATATATATATAATAATCTATTTCTTAGCCGTACAATTAATATATATAATATAATTTGAAATCTTGGAATTCGGCTGTATTAACTATTTTAAATTAGATGTTATTTCGCGAAGTAATGTGAAATGTAAATATTGCTATCTACAATTACAACGCTAATTTTACGAAATTTTTATTTAAAAATTTTCGTCCTTAGGTGGGACTCTAAATAACTCGAATCCATCTCCTATTGTAACGCAGTGGAAGAGTGTTAGTCTAGAGAACTAAAGGTCGTGGGTTCGAGTCCCACCTTAGGACGAAATTTTTAAATAAGAATTTCGTAAAATTAGCGTTGTAATTGTAGATAGCAATATTTACATTTCACATTACTTTGCGAAATAACATCTAATTTAAAATAGTTAATACAGCCGCATTCCAAGATTTCAAATTATATTATTTATATATATATATATATATATATATATACATATATATATATATATATATATATACATATATATATATATATATATATATATATATATATATATATATTAATTGTACGGCTAAGAAATATATTATTATTATTAAATAGCTAAGGATGAAATATTTAGCAAAATTCGACCGACGACAGAATATGGTTATGTGCTCCTTAATAAGTCACTTAAGGCATTTCTAAATAACTCGAATCCATGTCCTATTGTAGCGCAGTGGAAGACCGTTAGTCTAGAGAACTAAAGGTCGTGGGTTCGAGTCCCACCTTAGGACGAAATTTTTAAATAAAAATTTCGTAAAATTAGCGTTGTAATTGTAGATATTTACATTTCACATTATTTCGAGAAATAACATCCAATTTAAAATAGTTAATACAGCTGAATTCCAAGATTTCAAATTATACAGTAGACGCGCGAAGTGTGAACATCGGTAACGGAAATTCGGGATAACGTGAACAATCATTTTCATAACACTGATGGCCGTATAACGTGAACAAACCGACATTCGATAACGGAAACACATATTTCATGCGACGATATTTCCCCGGGCTGTGTTCGAGTTATATACTGTGATGCGGCTGTACTTTTCCGTATTCTATGATGCTAGTTTTCGGACACATAACTGCGTTTATTGCATACACAGTACAGTTGTTATCCGACCGTACCAGGAAGAGTTTGAAGTCGAATTGAATTTCATGATGCCACCGAAAAAACCAACGCGCTTGACTCTCCATCAAAAGACGCTTATAATTCAAGAGTTAAAAAAAGGTGTAAGTGTGACAAATTTATCAAAAAAATATAATGTAGCGAAATCAACGGTATGTAAGATAAAAAACAAAGAAGAAGCAATTTTACGTGTAGTGACCGATACGTATACAGGACCAGGTAAAAGAAGAACTTTAAAGGAATCTAAACATCCAGAAATGGAAAAAAAGTTATACAAATGGTTTTAGAATAAACGAAAAAAAATGTATGGTCAGTGGAGATATGATAAAGGAAAAGGCGAAAGCGTTACATTTTGAAATCAATGATAATATAAATGAAGAATTTAGTGCCAGTGATGGCTGGCTACAACGCTTTAAGAAAAGGTTTGGAATTCGATATTTAAAAATTACGGGAGAGAAACTTTCATCCCAACCAGAACTAGTAGAGCCGTTTAAAGTGCAGTTAAAAGATAAAATTCAACAACTGGGAATTACACTGGATCAGCTGTATAATGCTGATGAAACAGCATTGTACTGGAAGCTTCTACCAGAGAAGACATGTGTTTTATTTCAAGAAAAGACAGCTCCTGGCAGGAAACTAGAAAAGCAGCGATTAACATTTCTGGCTTGTACTAATGCTAGTGGAAATCATAAAGTCAAGCCTTTAGTAATTGGCAAAGCCAAAAATCCAAGAGCATTTAGAAATTTTTCACTTCCTGTAGACTACAACAATTATAAATCGGCTTGGATGACAGAACCAATTTTTAAGACTTGGTTCCACCATTCTTTTGTTCCTCAGGTAAGTTTCGCATGTAAACTTAATTTATTAAACAGTGAGTTCTACTGGTAGGTTACACGTTTTCTAAAGTCAAAAGGTCTTCCAATAAAAGCATTACTTCTCTTGAATAATGCTCCGTCGCATCCCCCAGAGGATGAATTGCAGAGCGAAGATGGGCAAATCATGACAATGTACCTTCCGCCAAATGTAACAGCCCTTATCCAACCAATGGATCAGAACGTGATCAGGCTCACCAAATTATACTACAGAAGTAGCCTTCTTCGAAACATTATTGGAAATGGTTCTGATATAGGAACATTAAAGGATCTCACACTAAAAGATGCGGTTACTAATGTGATGTCTGCATGGAACCGATTAGATCCTGCAATAATTGCCAAATGTTGGAACAAACTTTTAGATTTTAGTGATCAAGACGAAGAGTATGATTTGCCACTTGCCGAATTACTGCGAAAATGGAGAGAAAGCCAAGCAAGAGCAATAACTGAATCACGTGATATGTTAAACATGTTATTACGGCAAGTATGTAATTCGTGAATATCATAACTTTCAGTATCTACATGTAATGTTATTTCTAGGTTGAATTTACTGACACAGATATAATTAATTAGAATGAAGTGGATACACAAGTGGAAGGTACTAATGAAGATGAAAATTAAAATCTAACTGAGGAAACTGAAGAAAACTCAAAAAAGACGGTTACCCTAGACAGTGCCAGTGGCGGCTCTTGATGACGTACGATGTGCGCTGCTGCACGGATGAGACTGTTTCGTTTAAGCTTTCATATATACAGAGAAGCAAGTAACCGTACCGAAATCTTCCGAAATAGCTCGAAGTAGTCTCATCCGTGCAGCAGCGCACATAGTACGTCATCAAGAGCCGCCACTGGACAGTGCAATAAATGCTTTGAACATCTCAATTCAATGGGCAGAAGAAAGTGGAGTTGATTGTAACCTGAGAAAAATTGCTGTATCGCAAAAAGTTAAACAACATAGAAAGCAAACCAAAATATCGGATTTTTTTTAAAAAGCATATTTATTTATTATTAAATGTTAATATATTGAATAAATGGTCATAAGTCGTAATAAACAAGTATTTATATATGTAACATATTATTTGTACAGGCTCATCATATCTTGTAAGCATCAAATTACCCTCTCGTTAACGTGAACAATTCGTTAGGGTGAACACTGTGTGTTTTATTTTGTTCACGGTACCGAGCGTCTACTGTATTATATATATATATATATATATATATATATATATATATATATATATATAAGGTAAACTTAATAAGTCGGCGATTAAAGGTCTGGTTTACTTCAGAGTATATATATTTAAAACAACCCTACATGTTTCGGCAATACGCCTTTGTCAAGAGAATACAAAATATAAATATATATATTTTGTATTCTCTTGACAAAGGCGTATTGCCGAAACATGTAGGGTTGTTTTAAATATATATACTCTGAAATAAACCAGACCTTTAATCGCCGACTTATTAAGTTTACCTTATCATACCAAGGTCACGAAGATATTATATTTATATATATATATATATATATATATATATATGTATATATATAAGGTGTGTATAAATTGGCGGACCCACTACACGCGGCGATGTTCTTCGTTAAATTCGGAGTCCAAAATCCTAATACAAAAATGTTGTACCATGCTCCATATCTTTGCACGAGGTTCCTAAAGTTCGGACTTTCAGTCTTGAAATAAGCATTATTACTCGATATTTGTTGACAGAAAGAGCTACAATTTAGAAGAAAGAAGAATTGTTGTTATTATCCTTTCGTTAAAGTTTTCTTTTTGATTTTAAAGTTTGTTTTTAATATTTGTTTATTAACTTATTTTGACGAAAAACACATCTGACAACGTTGTAAAACAATAAGTAGGCAGCCTAATGTTGTGATAGTCAAATACATTACTACTGTCAAATTCATTCTGAAGACAAAGGAAGCCTGATACATCGTTTTAGGATTAGGACTTTTAACTCAAAATTTGACCAAGAATGTCGCCACGTGTAGTGGGTCCGCCAATTTATACACACCTTGTATATATATATATATATATATATATATATATATATATATATATATATATATATATATTCTTCCAATCTCGATTTTTAATAGAAACTAATTGCAATACAACAATTTTGGTTCTGATGACTTAAAAGCCACAAGCTTTAATTTTCTGTTCTTTTTTATAGAGATTAATATAACAGCAGTATATTAATTTTGTTAGTATTTTCTAGGAAATTTATATTGTTAAATTCATTAATTCGATATTGCTGCTCATAGATTGTGTTACATGAAATGATAAAATTATTGCTTCTAAAATTTATCGTCAATCAGCATACTTTTGATTTAGCATTATTAGATAGTATAAGTCGTCATTAAACAATATATACACATCCCACACACGCATCTGTGAAATATAATATACGAGTATATTCTTCTTGTTCTCATATCTTTCTGTCTTTTCAGACGTCATAATATGAAATATTTATAAAAATACACATATATTTTATATGAAACGCATACTACAAAGATTTTACTATTTAAACAATTTCCAGTCCACAGAGAAGTCAATGTGATATATTAATTTTATTATTAACAAATTTTACTAACACTGAAATTGTTAAATTATGTACATTCGAACGAAAATAAAAAAACATGTAATAAATTAAAGAAAGTATTACGTATTACTCTTGTTAATTTTTGTAACAAGAGTTGTCGGTTTCGTTCTTACGTTAATTGTATATATGCATATATTAGTATAAACAAAGCGCAAGTTTGTGGCAAGTTACTACTTATTTAAAACACTTTAATAAAGTAAAATCTTAATAAATCAGCACAAAAAAGCTGTACCTAACCGATACTAATTTTAATATTACCAGAAATACATATTGTAGTATTATGAACATATTTTCGAGAAAACTTTTGCATCTTTGCATTTAATTTTAGTAACTAAATTTGGTCGATTTGGAAAATTCTAAAAATGCAGTAATTTCTTCACAAATTAGTAAAGTAGAATATCGAATTAAATTTAAATGGATTCTAAAATGAATATTTTAAAAAGGGGGTTTCTCTTGGAGTACTAGCATACATGCAAAAGCGAGTATAATAATGACATAAGATTAATACTGAAATTCTGGTAATTTAATTTTAGATGTTTTTTTTAACTTATACGTTATTTACAAATCAGAGTGGTTTAAATTTACAAAGCGATCCTATTGGCTCAACTGCAATCAGATTTACACAGCCGTTTATTCCCAACTTAAAACTAAAATTGATGTCTGGAAAATATCAAATTGTTCTGTAATATTATATATAAAAAAAATTTTGAGAGCTGCCTGACAAATGTTTAACTTGCCTCTATAGAAACGAAAACGTTTGGAGTTGGAACATTTGCGTCAGGAAAGTGATATATAATGAATATTTAAAAGAAAATTTGAAGACTCCTACACAATGTTTTATTGTGTCTAAAATTTGAGAGGGTGTAAGTGAGATTTTAGTCTTTCTAACAAATTCAGCATCATAGTGCGTGTATGTATTTATTTTTCAAAGAATAAGGATTCTTGAGATGGTCCAATCAGCTAAAAAGACTTTAAAGTTATCAAAAGAAAGTTTCTACAGGAGGCTTTAGATGTTTCAGATATAAAAAGGAAATGAAAAATGGAGAAAAAATGTTCAAAGACAATCGAATAATGGAACTGTTAGTAGAGCCAATAATTATGGGTAAATGACGTAAATGATAAAATTTCAAGTTCAGGCTTCCTGTAGTCTGCATTTTCACATTTATATTTTTTGCATTTCAAATTTTACACACTTTTGACATATATACGGTTCATTGGTTGCTTATTTATATATTCATGAATAATTTTATGATAATTAACAATTTTCTTGTGGAGGTCACATATTTCCGTTTCATAATTTTTCTATTTACTATTGAGACATAAATAATTTGCACTACTTATTTTATGATTTTTTAAATACAACTGCTTGTTCATTAAAGTAATTAACATTCGTTAATCTCCTAGTAGCAGTATTAATATCATTTTAATAAGCCTGATTATTCATATACTTGAATATACCACAATAAATAATATTTTATAGTAACATTTAGCTGAATAAGCCATATTTCATATCAATCACTCCTATTGTTCATCATTAATATTTGGTAATGGCTTGGTGAACTATTTTTTCTATTCCCATATAATTAAGTTGCATATTACAAACGGTTTACATCAACTGTAAATTTGTTTATTATAACCACAGTGCTCGTCTGATCAATAATACTCGTACTGTATCCACGACTATACACTGTATGTACCTATTTTACAGTGTAAGATCACCTCGCCCGAATCAAACTCATTCGCATTCCTACCTTCGACAATTTCACTAAGCATTCTGAATCGGATGATGAAATCGAATTAACACCTCTACTAATTGTAGAACAAGCAAGATGTAGTTATGAAAGTTTATTACCAGTAAAGTCTAAAGAATGATACTAGGTAAATAATGTATCCTAAATTTGCATATTTTGAATATATCGACACAAGTCACCAACTTTGTGGGTAATATATTCAAAGCTTCGTGTGTTCTACCTATTAAAAATAATGTCAACACAGCAGAGTACTGAAAATTAAGATATATCAAACGATAGTTACACGAATTGCTAAGTAAAAAAATACCTAATTTGAAATACTTATTTATGAATATTGGGGTCACTAGCGCTTGCCGAAAAGTGGAAAAATTTAAGAACGGGTTTCATAAAAATTCGCAATACGAAAGCAAATGTAACCAAATCATTTGTAATTTCTGGGACATTTTATGACATTCGTAAATAGCACATTGAATTCGTCAACACGTACGGGATCCTAAGCATATTAGGATCCCGTACTTAAAGAACAATTGAAGTATATTCAATTGTTCTTTAATTACTAAAAAAGTAAATGCACGAGACAAGTTGTCCAAATTAACAAATTAGGAAATGTACCCAAACAAAGATGCAGAGTATTTAAAATTAACAAACCTCACCGCATACATCAATCAATGTTTCCGAAGAAAGTTGGCCACTATTCTTGTCAAAGCTGATTATTTAATATCACTTAAAAGACACGGCGGGTGGAAACAGCCAGCTACTGCGAAGGATACGTCGATAGTTGCTTAACTAGTAAAACTATAACAGCTCACAAAATTACACACATCATTTAAAAAATAACAATAAAATTATTAGTATTGAAAATTCGACAACCAGTAAAAAGTTATTGAGAATTATATATGTTACGAGGGTTGTTTCCAAAGTTCTGGGAATCGTACTCTAATTAAATTACGCAGAACTTATAGGAAATTTTATTGGTGACAGACATCTCTATACAGTTATCCAGTGCAATATCGTTCAGTCTGATTCAGGTATTCGACTAATATAGACGTATTTTCTAGCACTGTTTGTGTAACTATAGAAGACGTGCCTAAATCTCAAAGAGCAATAATTTTCTTTTTGTGGAAAGAGGGTGTGAAAACTTCAGAAACTATTAAACGTCTGTAAGGAATGTTTGGTACGCCTGCAGAATCTAAAAGTACTGTAAATCGGTGGATCGATAGTTTTAAAAGTGGTAGAACATTAAAAAAATACGATCCACGCAGTGGTCGCCCGAGCACGGCAGTAAATTACTGCTGTGGAGAACCTACTTAAAGAAGATAGACGAATGACAATTTCTCAAATTAGTCTACGCCTAAGGAATAGGTACACAAATTCATGAGATCTTACATGATTGTTTGGGCGTAAGCAAGGCTTCAGCCCGCTGTGTGCCAAGGGTGTTGGGGCCGGAACAGAAACTCAATAGGTCTGACACTTGCCGTTCAAAAGCGTTAGCCCGTTGCTGTGATGAATTTTGGCAACGGATAATAACCACTGACGAAACGTGGATTCCTTATTTCAATCCTGAGACCAAAAGTCAATCCAAAGAATGGCGTAAAGCCGAAGAAGGGCTTCCACTTAAGGCGCGTGTAGTTCCGTCTGTTGGAAAGATAATGCTTACTGTATTCTGAGATTGTAAAGGGATTATTATTATGGATTATCTGGCAAAAGGTACTACAATTAACGCAGAATATTATTCGAACTTATTATCCGAACCACTGCGCCAGGCACTTATCAGAAAACGGCCTGGGAAATTGCATAGGCGTCCGTTATTGCAACAGGATAATGCAAGACCGCACACCGCAAGAAAAACGAAGGATGTTTTGAACAATTTACGATGGGAATTGCTTCCGCATCCACCTTATTCGCCTTCCATTAAAATATTAGAAAACTCCAGAACATCTCTTACTGAAAATCTTCTTCTACTTCTCTTTCATACTTTCGATGTGATGTGAAGTCGTAAAAAAAACTAAGTATATGACGTGCGTAACTTTACACTCCTATGTAAAATGCTACTTATGATTCTCTTAATGTAATATACTCTTATATTTTTAATGTTTGTTTCTTAAACATAAATACATTTTCTGTAAAAATGACAATTATAAATACGCACAAAACATATGGCCAATAATATAAATAAGGTAGAATTTACACATGTTTACCGATGTGTCCTTGTGTAAATCGATATTGGTATTTGACAGGATTTTTGGTTGGAAAATATGTTTACATAATTTATTGTTGAAAATATATTATACCGAGTGACAATAAGTTATTGAAGCAAATATTTAATTTGACAACTTTGAGAAATTGGCTTCACTGATCTTTCGATTGAGATTGATCTTTTTTGCTTAGAATATTTTGTATAAATATGGATAACATATAGTTATAATTACTTGTTTGATTTTTTACATTGTCAAATTTACAGTTGCGGTCCCTAAAAACTCAGACAGTGTGACAAATAATAAATGTTGGTTTTGTAACATAGTCCTAAACTTGAAGTTTATAAAATGTCACCCAACTGAAAGAAAGTCAGTGGCGTATAAAATAAAAAATTTGAAAAATGGAAAAATTCAAATACAATAAAGTTAATATTTTATTGAAGCACCGTTCGCATATATGGCCATTTGGAGTTTCCTCGGCATTGGCAGAACTGTGCGTTGTACACAGTCCACAGATATTTGCTCCCATGTACCCGAGATACTTTGAATAAATTCTTGACGGTTTTGAGGCAAGATCTAAGTATTAATTCCTTTGGCCATGATACCCCAAATATTTTCCATGGGGTTGAGGTCCGGGCTTTTCTCTGGCCAGTCTAATGTCGTTTATTTTATTTGCAATAATGCTAATGCTTATGCCGTCCTCTAGTCTAGTTCTAATTATCGACTTTTGCAGTTCGTTTAATTGAGGCATTTTAAACATTGTGTACGCTTCTGACTTACAAAAAACTGACAATGACATAACTATATCGGATGAAAGTCAAATTTACACATTACGAATTTTTTTAATTTTACAGAATATGTCAAAAGCCGATATCTGAGTTTGTAGTGGCCGCAACTGTACATTATTAAATTTAAGAATCAGGCATCTCAACATAAAGTTGCCAACTTAAGAAACGAATTTTCTATCATTTAGTCACCTTTAAGCTTTAGCTTAAAAGTGAGAGAAGAGCTAATTTAAATCGTTATTATTTGAATAAAGATAATAAAATGACAGTAATTTGGATGTTGGATGAAAATGTAAACATTTAATTGAAGTATTTTTAATAATATATAATATTATTAAAAATGGGGTGTGAAGAACACAATACAAGTTCATATGTATTTTTGAATGTATCTTCTCCAAAGACTATCTACGTCTTTGGAGAAGATACATTCAAAAATACATATGAACTTGTATTGTGTTCTTCACACCCCATTTTTAATAATATTATATATTATTAAAAATACTTTTGTATTATACAAAATTGGTAGGTTTTACTTACTCAAGTATGTTTCAAATTATGTTGTTATATACGTATTCGGTTTACGCCGACAAGTAGTGAAGACACAATAATACAATTTTTTATAGATACGGTGGTTACCGACTATAAGGAACACCACGGCTAGTTCTGCGATTATTATATAGACAGCGTTGAATATTCCTTCACGCTCTGTCTTAATAATATCTGCGAGATAGCAAGGTAGTTATGTTTGTTGACTGTCTCTTCTCCAACAGGGGCGTATTGATAATCATGTAGAAATGTGAAATACGTATCTACGTCTTTGGAGAAGATACATTCAAAAATACATATGAACTTGTATTGTGTTCTTCACACCCCATTTTTAATAATATTATATATTATTAAAAATACTTTTGTATTATACAAAATTGGTAGGTTTTACTTACTCAAGTATGTTTCAAATTATGTTGTTATATACGTATTCGGTTTACGCCGACAAGTAGTGAAGACACGATAATACAGTTTTTTATAGATACGGTGGTTACCGACTATAAGGAACACCACGGCTAGTTCTGCGATTATTATATAGACAGCGTTGAATATTCCTTCACGCTCTGTCTTAATAATATCTGCGAGATAGCAAGGTAGTTATGTTTGTTGAATGTGTCTCTTCTCCAACAGGGGCGTATTGATAATCATGTAGAAATGTGAAATACGTATCTACGTCTTTGGAGAAGATACATTAAAAAATACATATGAACTTGTATTGTGTTCTTCACACCCCATTTTTAATAATATTATATATTATTAAAAATACTTTTGTATTATACAAAATTGGTAGGTTTTACTTACTCAAGTATGTTTCAAATTATGTTGTTATTTAATTGAAGTTAGTATCTAGCTAAAATACATGTATTACATTCTGTAATAAATTAATCTTTTAGCTTAAAACAAATCTAATATAAATTAAAAGGATTTAAGTTAATGAATAAGTTTTTCATCGCTGTCATCGGTAGAGCCATACATTGTACTTTCTTTTATCGACTTAAAACTGTATGAATATTATGTAAAGATTAAAATTCTGTGTGACAATGTACTGATTTATTAGATTTTAAACTTAGGGTAACTTATTGTTTTTAATGCTTTGATTACAGTCTTTTTTAATAAACAAAATATTTACAATTTTGATTTGTGTCTATTTAAACTAAATCTAAAATATTAAATAGTACTAATACTGATGATAAAATAAATAAAATTGAAATATGGCAAGTAAATACATATACAGTATTAATGAGCATACCAGTTTACAATCCTTATAACTAAAATATCATTTAATATCGTTAAAAATGATTGAAATTATTAAAGAACTATTTTAAAATTAAATCCTTAATTAAGTTGAATAAAATATAGTTGGTTAATTAAGTAAATGTAATTATTTGTATTTCTGAACGTCTAATAAGTATGCTAACGCAGTTTTTAGTAGCCATATATTATGTTTAATAAACTAGAAATATAAAACAATATTCTGTGGCATGAAAAATACAATAGCATCAATAGTTCTCTACTATAGTAATACACAAATTGAAAAAAATTAACAAATTTTGTTTTTTTGAATGAAATCTCTTTAATTTGAGTAATGACTATTAAATAATTTTTTTCAACATGATTTCAACATTAAATTATATTCAACCGCCTGGTTCGCGGACCTCTTTCACGGGGGTTGCGTTACCCACCAGGCGCGTCCCTAGGTGGCGGATAATGAGACGGTCAGGTCTCTCTAGGAGAACCTGATAAGTGGCAGTTATAAGCGCGATGGTTAGATCTAAAAACCTTAGCGAAAGCTGTCACGGCGGACCAGCTCTCCTAAGCTACGGTGTAAGGTAATGTGCTCAAATCTGAATGACTAATGGGGTATATGGTCTCGGACGGTCCCCTGGGAGCACCAGGCGGCTTATATTTACGCCTTATGTCATTCACTTCATACTTCTTCCATATTCGGGGGAACAGAATGAACCGAGATATAAGACAAGACACACTCAAAAAGATGGGAGTCTAAAGAGGATCCGAAGCCTGGAGAGTCTATTGAGACTCACTTAGCAATAGAGACTGATGAGACTCCAGAAACACAAAAAGAAATGGAAGTTGAGGGAAGGTCAACTCCATACTAAGATACTACTAGATGGGCTGAATGGTAGGCTTTCAGCCAACCTAATTCGTAGCAATAAAAAAGAAATTAAAACTATTACCGCCTTGATAACCGAACACTGTTGTCTAAGGAAGCGTTTGTACAGCATGGACTTGGTTAGCAAGCCTACACCAGGCTAGCCTTCATGAAATATGCACGTGTGAGGAACTGAAGGGATTCAGATAGAAACATTTCGGAAGAGATGTATTGGATCTTACGAGGGTACTCGAATTTCCTCCGAGGATAGCGGTTCTTATCGATCACACAAGACTAACAGAGTGGAACTGAGAAATCTATTGGGAGTAGTACAAAGAGCACTGTACACAGATGCCTAGACTTTCTGCTGTCCAGCCCAAAGAATTAGATAGATAGATATATACACCCGCGATGTTTACCTTTCTGGATGCAACGTTAATGGAAAATATATAACATCGAGAGTCACCTGTATATCACTGCCATTGCTTTGCAATGATTATTGTCAACATGCACACCTAGAATAGATTTTTACATATTAAACTATAATGCTTAACACTACCCATATTTTACCCTTTCACGTGAAAAAGTTAATGTAATGGAACATTCACTTTAAACGAAATTACTTCAAAAAATTTAATTAAAAAAATTGCAAAATTATGTTATAATCACTATAAAATGGCTTTAATTTCTTTCTCAAGTTTATCTTAAATGCCACGACATAGTCAATGCTTGTTTTTTTTTTAATAATGCATGCTTTTTACAATTTAAACATCTTTTTCTGAATTAAATATGTATTTCAGGCCGATTTTAATGCAATATTTCATAAAAGAAACAAAATAAAAACATATTTCCTAAATTAAACATACCAAGTAACATAGCTCAAACTGACCAATAATCTCTTTAGTGCATAGTTGAGTTTAAAGTGCCATGTGGTAAGTTGCAATAGATAGTTTTTTGAAACAATAGTATTTATATTAAAATAATGAATTGGTGATGTAAATTATTATCTAAAAGTAATTTTCTTCAATAGCTTCTGAATTTATGGTTCCATATTAGTCAATTTCTGCATTTCTTTTAGATAAATACTTCTCACCAATTGTGTTATATAATTGTTCACTATATATTCAAAATAAGCTGGAATGGGAGTAATTTTATTGTAACTTCTTTTCTAAACATTTTAAATCCTACTAATAGCTAATACTAATTGATGAACAACTAAATCTATGTGCTAAATCTATAATAATGTGAAACAATATTTATTCTATAAATGTTAACATGTGTGATGATGTGTTGTTATACATATTTGAATTTAGGAAAATTAAAAAGCATAATAAGTACAAAATGAAATATAAAAGTATATTAAGCAGTCATTTGAAAAAAGAAAATTGTCTAGTAATTAAATATTGATATTTCAGAATTGGAAAATTAATTAACTTTGATTTCTGTATGAAATGAAATCATATTACGTATTTTACAAGTATTGTATACAGGCTGTTCAGACTTAAACCCGCACCATTGGTAACTCCGTTATTATTGGAGCTACGAAGTCGTCCAAATTAGCAAACTAGTAGGATTTTTCCTGGCGGTTACGACGATAAAAACAAAAAAACAATTGAACGTCGCGTTTTTCAGATATTTGACAAAATGTAATTTTTAAAATGGAACATCCTGTATATTTTTATGCGGTTGAATAAAGAATTTAGCTCTTAACAAAAATGTTCCAATACATTATCTCAAAAAAATTGAAAATAAAAAGTTATCACGTGATTCCCGAGATAATCAGAAAAGTTCCCATTTTAAAATGGGACACAGTATAATTTAAAACTCCACTCAGAAAAAAAGGAAAAGAGAAAATGAAATTAGCCTGCATTACAATAGTTGTTACAATTTAGATCAAGTAGGCACCAATAAAAAAAAAAAAAAAAATTCAATAACAATCCGTCAAATTAATCTGTCTGTGTTTTAAAATTCGCATTGTTATTTTGCTTTTTTCTTCGTGTTTTCTTCTAATAAAAAAGGTTTTCACACATGAGGAAAAATGTGATATTATGGAAGCTTACATATTTCAGAGAAAAAACACTATTAGAGCTCGCGAACATTATAGTGCAATGTTTCCCGAGCGCGCGATTCCTCAAAGAAGATATTTCTTGGAATTATACAGACAATTTCGGCGAAACTAAGAGGTTTTCAAGAAGAATAGAACGAAGAAGCAATTTGTGGTTAGTGAGCAGGTAGAGATAAATGTACTGGGATATTTTGAGGCGCATCCTAACAATTCAATTAGAGAATTGGCAAGAGAAATAGACCTTTCATTGGGAACGATTCATAAAATTTTGAAAAAATATAATTTTGAGCAATACAAATATCGGCCAGTACAAACTTTGCATCTTAATGATGATATAAGAAGAATGGAATTTTGTGAATGGTTCCTACATAAATGTGAAGAAGATCCAAATTTTCCTCGATATGTTTTATGGTCGGATGAGAGTAACTTCTCTAATAAGGGAATGTTTAATCGAAAAAACTATCATTTTTGGAGTCGGGAAAATCCTTTTTTGGCTCATCCCACTAATCCACAACATCGGTTCAGCCTTAATGTTTGCCTTAATGTGGTATGATTGGATCTAAAATTGTGGGTCCTTTTTTTTACCGCGGCTCATTGACGGGAGAGAGATATGAGGACTTTATGTCTCATGTATTGGAAGATTTCGTGGACAACGTGAACTTGATGGATAGGCCGTGGATATACTTCCAACAAGACGGTGCACCGGCTCATAATCACCATATCGTTAACGCATTACTGGAGAGACTGTTTGGACCCCGTTGGATTGGAACTCATGGACCAGTTCTGTGGCCCCCACGCTCACCAGATCTAACTCCGCTAGATTTTTTTTATGGGGCCGAGTGAAAAATTAAGTTTACAAACATCGTTACCAAAATGTGGAAGAACTTCAAAATAGCATTACGGACATTATTCGGAATATTGATGGAAGGACCCTTCTCAAAGCCACGCGCTGCACTCAGAAAAGAGCCCGCAAGTGTCTGGACCAAGAAGGTGGTACCTTCGAACAATTATTTTAGTTATGTATGTTGATTGATAGTGTTCATTATTCCTTTATTTGTTATTCTTAAGTTTCGTGGACGAAATCAAAATAAATTTCGTTAAAAACACAACGTTTCGTTTGAATTCATTTAGGAATATTATGAACAAACCTTTTCGGACCTATACAAAAATGTTTTTCATCCGTTCAAGAAGAGAATAGTCTACAATAATCGGTACATATTATTTAATTACAAATTTCGTTAGGTATCCCTAAAAACAAATCCTAAATCCCTAATAATGCACGGTATCTCATTTGAAAACTTACGTTTTAGTGATAAAATAAGCAAATTTTAAGGATGTTTATGATATTATTTTATTTAATATCTGAAGATGACTTCAATTGGATAAACATGTGAAACATGCTACGTCTTTCATCAATTTTTTTAAACAAAATGCAATGATTAAGAAATCACGTGATAACTTTTTTATTTACAATTTCTTTGAGATAATGTATTGAAACATTTTTATTCAGAACTAAATTCTTTATTCAACCGCATAAAAATAAATAGGGTGTTCCATTTTAAAAATTACATTTTGTCAAATATCTGAAAAACGCGACGCTCAATAGTTTTTTTGTTTTCATCGTCATAACCGCCAGGAAAAATCCTACTAGTTTGCTAATTTGGACGACTTCCTAGCTCCAATAATAACGGAGTTACCAATGGTGCGGGTTTAAGTGTGAACACGTTGTATATGTTTTGAAAATTAAATTAAAGGTAAATAAACTTCAATATAAGTTGCAAATATAATTAGGGATCGTCATATACACAAATAATTATTCAAATTACATATTATGTAAGAGAATATGTGATTTAAGGCATCATTTTAGATTTTTAATGTAGTTCGTTCTTTTTTTTCAATTTGTGTACTTACGTAATTTCTAGTAAAAAGTCATACATATTTTGTAGTAGATTTGTGTCACATACAAAGTATTATCATTATTATTATTATTATTATTATACCGTGTGTTGGAATAAAAAGACAACGTATGTCAGGCGCGGCTCGTGATGACGTATTTGGGAGTGCAAGTACAATGATGCGAGTGCTTCGTGTATTCTCGTGTACTAACTGTAACGTTTTCTCAGTATACACCGAAAACACACGAGGCACTCGCATCATTGTACTTGCACTCCCAAATACGTCATCACGTATGTGGGTATACGTATGTATACCCAAAATATTCTCCCAAAATTCCCTCTTATAAGCGGGAAAAAAAATGACAATATTTAAACAATTTTTGTCACGCTACTGTGTGATGGACTATAATATAAAAGACGATACCCTAAAATTGAACGACAATAAAAAAAGAAATAGTTTTGTTATTATCCAGCTCGCTTTAAGTTTCGTTTAGTTGTCGATCGTTACGTACGTTCGATACAATTTTTCGATTAAAGATAGACTGTTACCAAATAGGATGTTAAATGCTAGTAAAACACACATCTTATATGTTCTTTTAATATATCTATCGTCTTTAAAATTTACACGAAAGTATAATTTTTAACAGCTAAAATTATACTTTAGCGCAAATTATAACAGCCGATTTTCGTACCAGGTTATCAAACCCTTGCCATATAAAACTAGTACACAGTGTTTTATAAACATAAACATTGCAGCGTTTCCTTACAATAGTCGTCTTTTTATATCCATATTATTTTATATTTCTTACTTCTCGTAACAAAAAATAAATAAAATATTCACTAAAAATAATTTGTGGACTTTTAGAACTGACGTCGTTTCATGTGAATTTATAAAAGCTTTGTACGAAGTATTGACCTTAGCATGTAGTTTTCAAAGCATCGACGGCTGTTACCTATGTAAACATACGCTGTGGCGTATGTGTGTGTGTGTGTATATATCTTATTTTGAATTCATATGCGGAACATGATACAATTTTCAGGAGGGGTAATTTTGGGGTTCTCGTCGTAATTGACTCACAATATTTTGGATTCATATTCTATATAATTACATCTTTCCATTTTTCATGCGTTATCTTTTTATTTTAAGGACACTGTATACATTCAACTAATTTTTAAAAGTAAATATTTAGTACTGTACGAGTAAATAAGCAATTAACATAATGTTTCTGTAATGTTCTGCAAATGTGTTTTTTTTAAGATAATTGACATTAAATTTTCATTGAAACAAAAATCACACGATTATAATCTATTCAAGAAAAGTGGTTTTTGCTTAAAATACTATGCGCGATAGATGTGAATAATGAACATATATTATAGGCATTCCTACGTTAAAATAGACCACAAATCTTTAATTTATTGCATGCTAAAATAGATACACAACTGTAAGTTATTACTCAAACAACTATTATTCACTGCTTTTTAATTTGACTTTTTAATAAAATCATGAAATATCAACTGCTATATTATTCTACATTATTATTAAATTAGAACGCATTTTAATACAATAATCTTGTTACACTTACAAAATAAATCATTGCCATCGCTGCTATAGTTAACAATTTTTAGGATACAGTAAAATCTCAGAATGGGCAATAGTGTTTTACATATTTTAATATTATGATGTTTTTATTAGTTGGAGTTCCAAAAAACGAAAAATTAAATTAACACCAAATTAAAACACGTCTGTAAATATCAGAGGTCATAATTTAATATAATTATCATAACTCTGAAATAAATGGATAGCCTAGCGAATAAATCTAGCTAGCCGTGCAAGAATACCCAAGAATCAATGATACTATATGTGTAAATGTGTACATATCAAATTTTAAAGAATCAGGATAATTATGGTAATAAATACATTAAAGTACATGTATTTTGTACAGGTTATTCAAAACATATAATTGCAAAATATTTCTAATTTAGTTTGCAATTAATAAGTGGTCTGTAATTTACATTACTAGATATATACTAGATATTTTTCAGAAGGTAACAAAAGCTGCATCAAGGTTTTCTAAATACATGGTTTAGTCTTAATTGTTACTTACCAGTTAATATTATGTATACAATATCAAATTCTTGTACAGGACGGAGTTAAAAAATAATTTTGGCGCTCAAACTAATTATTCTAAAATTGTCTAATAGATTATTCATTTCACGATATCTAAAATTCTAGAATTAAAAACAATTTATATACACATTTTCATAAGTCATTTCATATTTATAAGCTAATTCGAGCCACCAATAAGGCACATATTATGTGCTAAAACGAGTTTTATAATAAGTTACCCCTGGTGCAAGCACTACATCTTGAAATTGAACTACTTTCTCCTAATTTCACAGTTTCCTCATCATCGCTACTTAAGTAACCGCTATCATGTCTTCTCTGTAAAAACAGAAATTATATTATTACTTGTGCAATGTTATTTTCAGATATTATTAAAAATTAAATACATAATATCAAAATATAAATATGCCAGTGTATCTTAAATTTTCAATTTTTTTTAATAAATATAATTCCATATTATTTATCTAAACTAGTCAATAACAAATACTTGATATACAATATTAGAAATGAAAATGTTTATAAAATTTGCATCCTTTTTTCATAAATTGAAAATTAGCCGGACACCGATTTTTCAAAATATTTTTGAACCACCGAAATAAAAATCATATAACGAGCGATCAAGATAATTTGTAATAGAGTCATTCACGAATTTGAGTCAGTACATCTTTTGCCATTGTAACCGTTGCATAGTTATATACTCGACTGACATTTTACTTGACGTTTGTAATGTAAATGTAAATAACGACATACAATTTCGGATTCATAAATGACTCGATTACAAATTATCTTGATCGCTTAAAACTTGGTGATTAAATGCTTTATTAACACATTACAAATAAAATTCATTTTAGAAGAGCGAAATCTAAACTAAAAGAGAAAATAAAAAGCTTTGGAAACAGAATAAAACTGCTATTAATGTGAAATTTAAAAAAATGTTAATTTGATGTCAAAAAAACTCAATAGTTTATATTCCCACCACGACCGCTAATTTCGGCTGCCATTCGATCAGGCATGCTGCTGATCAAATCGGCAAATTCCTCTTAAGTAACTTTCGCAGTTAAAGCTTCTTCTAAAATGTCCAACGTCGGAAACTCCGAATGGTTGCTGTAAAAATGTCGTCCCAACATGTTCCATGAGATTCAAGTCAGGGGTTCGTAGTGGGCATGACAACAACGCAATGCCAGCTTCTTCTAAGTAAGTCCGCGTGACCCTTGGAACATATGGATGAGCATTATCTTGCATTAAACAAAAATTTTCGCCAACGAATGGCGCAAAAGGCATTGCATGTTCCTCTAAACATGTTGAATGTAGCGGTTGGCAGTAGATGTGGCACTCTGACTTTCTCTCTGGCACTCACGAGCTCTGTATTAGGAGTCAATGTTCTGAATAGTATCTGGCGTTTCTCTTTATTTAATTCAAGGTCCGATTTTTTCACATAATTTTCGAAAATAGATGACGTCATCCACGCCTTTTTATTGAATGTGTAATCTACAGGTAAAGTTCCAGTATTTTTGAAGCATCTAGGCTTCTGAAACTTTCCTATTACTAGTGGCTTTCTTTTTTCTGATCCCGAACTATTTGCACATAACATCACTGTTATACGTTCTTTCGAAAGCTTCCCTCCAAAACATTTTTCACTTCTAAATTTATGAGTTTTATCTGGTGTCGTCTCATCTGCCATTAAAGATATTATCCAGAGAATCCGTTACTAAGCGATGGCCAAATATCTGCAAGCCATTGGTCGGTGATCGTTTTATCGACAGAACCTGATTCGCCACTTATTTTACCGAACACTATTGCATGCCGTTTTTTAAATCTGTCTAACCATCCACTACTGCACTTAAAATCACCGCCACTTAATTTTCCAAATTCTTCGGCTTGCAATTGTAACATTGCCCCACTCACTGGAATCTTATTTGCTCTCTGCTGCTGAAACCATCTGAGTAACATTGTATCCACTTCTGGACGTGACGAACTACGCAGTTTTTTTTTCTTCGCATTTTTATGCCATTCATCCTTAATTTTTGAGCGATTTCCACATATATTTGATACTGTTGATTTATTTAAATTTAAAGTCTTACACATTGTACTTTGCGATTTACCACTTTCAACCACTTCAATAATTTTTAAATTTTCATTTAATGAAAATGATTTGCCATTTTTAATATGCTTCTCCATGTTATCTAAATATGTATTATTCATTCAAAAGCGCACACTGAAAGCACCTTTTCAAATAACGGTTTGAATATCAAATTTTATTGTATATATTTAGGGGAATTACCAAAACGTTCCGTTTATAGTGGATTTCTCGTGGTTTTATAGTCCATTATAACCGAAAGTCCATTATAAACGAGTCCATTATAAGCGAATTAAAATACACATGTTTAAATAGGATTGAAATTGGGACCTATAAACTTTGTCCATTATATCCGGATTTCCATTATATCCGAGTCCATTATAAGCGGATTATACTGTATATACTGTAAAGTAAAGCCAGACCTTTAATCGCCAACTGATTGAATTTACCATATATATATATATATATATATATATATATATATATATATATATATATATATATATATATAACTTACTACACTTGTGTAGAATTAGGGTGTCGTTTTGAAGAAAAACACTGTTTTGGTTGTGTGACGTTTCGGTCTTGGATTTAGACCTTCCTCAGACCTGTTTTTTTATTAAGAAGCAAACAAAAAAGGAATGTAAACAAATTTGTCAATATGTTGTCATTGTATAAAATAAAATGTATTACAAATACTTACATAACCTAAAATATATGGGCATTTGTTTGTAATACTACACACACGAGCCTGTTATCGTGGCCTCTACATGTTACTATCATCTCTATGTCAATGATGATAAAACTAACAAAACACTAAACTTTTAATACACTATTACATATACTGCAAACTAAAATCAGTCAGACAGGCTTGAAATCTCTTTATATTGTGTGCCGTGTGAATTAATTTTATCGCTAAAACATATTTCTCAGTGCTCGTATATCAGTAAAATGTGTGTTAACATGTTCTACTAGAAATCGGAACAAAAATAAAAAATTTTTTAAAAAAATATATATAAATCACAAAAACCCAGAAAAAAACAGAAAAACAGAAACACAGAAACACAAAAAGCACCACGCATAACCAAGGCTAAAAAAACCCATACGCATAAACAGGAAAAAATACTCGCCCTCACATTCTATAATCTTATTATGTGAACTTATTCTGTATACCCGGTGTTATATGTTGTAATTGTGGTATGTAGATATTGCTGAAACTGAGGGAGTCGGCTTTAGTATTTAGATTATATTGTACGCTCTTTATTGTTAGAGTTTCCAGGAATAGTCGTCTTGTGTAGTTTGGTTCTTTGAAAATTATTCTGACATCTTTGTATCTCGGTTGGTGGTGTGTCGACGCTATGTGGCTTGCCAATGCGCATGCCTGTGGTTTGACTCTACTGTCGCTGTCGTGCTGCGTCAATCTATTTTTCAATCTTTGCTTCGTTTGCCCTATATAAAACGAGTTGCAACTACACGGTATTGCATATATGACGTTGTTGTTCATGTCCACCGGTATTGGATGTTTTAATTTCGTGAACAATCTGGAAACGGGGACGGCTGTTGTGTACGCTACTGTAACCACGTTTTGGAAAACGTTTTTTATTTTGTTAGTTAGGTTTGGGATGTATTGTAGTTTTCCATACCTGGTCTCGCTGTCCCCATTGACGCCTTGTGGTATTTCGTTGGTAATATCTGTTGATATTTGGTCTCTCTCTACACCTGTGGCGAAGATAATTTTGCTCGCTAATGTGATGGGGTAGTTATTCTGTAGCAGTATCCGTCTCAATGTGTGTAAATCGTGTTGTATATAGTCTGCGTGTGAAATCTTCATTATCCTGTTTTTGAACGCCTTGATCAAATTCACCTTATACTTCCTGGGACAATTGGAATGGTAATTTAAAAGTCTATTCGTGTTTGACGGTTTTCTGTACCATCTCAACTTTAGGATACTATTATCGTTTATGATTAGTGTGTCCAAAAAAGGTATTGTTTTATTGTGCTCCGTCTCGACCGTGAACTGCAATTTGTTGCTGTAGCTATTAAATACTTCTAAGGTGGTGTTGATCCTGTCTTTTGGAATGCAACAGATGAGGTCATCCACATATTGTTTAATGAAATGGAATTGAAAATCGATTTTCTCTACCACGTATTTTATGATGGTATTCATCACAATATCAGCCAACACGGAACTCAACGACAAACCCATTGGCGTCCCGTGTATTTGCGCGTAATATTCTCCCTCATATAAGAAATACACGCTGTCAAAGATCCATTCTAGAACGCCCATGAAAACCGTCTTTGGCATGTTGGTGTTGGGATGTACCAATTGCCAATTTTCCTGTATTATTTTTACCGTTGTATCCATGGGGATGTTAGTGAACAAGCTAATCACATCGAACGACACCAACACATGGTTTTCCGGTATTTCTAGGTTGTTGGCATATTGTGCAAACTCAAATGTGTCTCTAATTTTGCTGTTATTGTAGGTGGTGAAAGACTTCTCTAGGATGTTTGATATATACTTGGCTAAATGTTTGGTGTGGCTTTCAACACTGTTTACTACTGGTCTTAATTTATTTCCCGGTTTGTGTACTTTTGGTACTCCATATATTCTGGGCGCTTCCGAATTATTTTTTATAAGATTTTTGTATGTGTCTTCGGTGATATAGTGTTTAGTTTTTAGGTTTTTAATTAGCTGGTTTGTTTTTCTTTCTAAACCTAAAAACTAAACACTATATCACCGAAGACACATACAAAAATCTTATAAAAAATAATTCGGAAGCGCCCAGAATATATGGAGTACCAAAAGTACACAAACCGGGAAATAAATTAAGACCAGTAGTAAACAGTGTTGAAAGCCACACCAAACATTTAGCCAAGTATATATCAAACATCCTAGAGAAGTCTTTCACCACCTACAATAACAGCAAAATTAGAGACACATTTGAGTTTGCACAATATGCCAACAACCTAGAAATACCGGAAAACCATGTGTTGGTGTCGTTCGATGTGATTAGCTTGTTCACTAACATCCCCATGGATACAACGGTAAAAATAATACAGGAAAATTGGCAATTGGTACATCCCAACACCAACATGCCAAAGACGGTTTTCATGGGCGTTCTAGAATGGATCTTTGACAGCGTGTATTTCTTATATGAGGGAGAATATTACGCGCAAATACACGGGACGCCAATGGGTTTGTCGTTGAGTTCCGTGTTGGCTGATATTGTGATGAATACCATCATAAAATACGTGGTAGAGAAAATCGATTTTCAATTCCATTTCATTAAACAATATGTGGATGACCTCATCTGTTGCATTCCAAAAGACAGGATCAACACCACCTTAGAAGTATTTAATAGCTACAGCAACAAATTGCAGTTCACGGTCGAGACGGAGCACAATAAAACAATACCTTTTTTGGACACACTAATCATAAACGATAATAGTATCCTAAAGTTGAGATGGTACAGAAAACCGTCAAACACGAATAGACTTTTAAATTACCATTCCAATTGTCCCAGGAAGTATAAGGTGAATTTGATCAAGGCGTTCAAAAACAGGATAATGAAGATTTCACACGCAGACTATATACAACACGATTTACACACATTGAGACGGATACTGCTACAGAATAACTACCCCAGCACATTAGCGAGCAAAATTATCTTCGCCACAGGTGTAGAGAGAGACCAAATATCAACAGATATTACCAACGAAATGCCACAAGGCGTCAATGGGGACAGCGAGACCAGGTATGGAAAACTACAATACATCCCAAACCTAACTAACAAAATAAAAAACGTTTTCCAAAACGTGGTTACAGTAGCGTACACAACAGCCGTCCCCGTTTCCAGATTGTTCACGAAATTAAAACATCCAATACCGGTGGACATGAACAACAACGTCATATATGCAATACCGTGTAGTTGCAACTCGTTTTATATAGGGCAAACGAAGCAAAGATTGAAAAATAGATTGACGCAGCACGACAGCGACAGTAGAGTCAAACCACAGGCATGCGCATTGGCAAGCCACATAGCGTCGACACACCACCAACCGAGATACAAAGATGTCAGAATAATTTTCAAAGAACCAAACTACACAAGACGACTATTCCTGGAACCTCTAACAATAAAGAGCGTACAATATAATCTAAATACTAAAGCCGACTCCCTCAGTTTCAGCAATATCTACATACCACAATTACAACATATAACACCGGGTATACAGAATAAGTTCACATAATAAGATTATAGAATGTGAGGGCGAGTATTTTTTCCTGTTTATGCGTATGGGTTTTTTTAGCCTTGGTTATGCGTGGTGCTTTTTGTGTTTCTGTGTTTCTGTTTTTCTGTTTTTTTCTGGGTTTTTGTGATTTATATATATTTTTTTAAAAAATTTTTTATTTTTTATTTTTGTTCCGATTTCTAGTAGAACATGTTAACACACATTTTACTGATATACGTGCACTGAGAAATATGTTTTAGCGATAAAATTAATTCACACGGCACACAATATAAAGAGATTTCAAGCCTGTCTGACTGATTTTAGTTTGCAGTATATGTAATAGTGTATTAAAAGTTTAGTGTTTTGTTAGTTTTATCATCATTGACATAGAGATGATAGTAACATGTAGAGGCCACGATAACAGGCTCGTGTGTGTAGTATTACAAACAAATGCCCATATATTTTAGGTTATGTAAGTATTTGTAATACATTTTATTTTATACAATGACAACATATTGACAAATTTGTTTACATTCCTTTTTTGTTTGCTTCTTAATAAAAAAAACAGGTCTGAGGAAGGTCTAAATCCAAGACCGAAACGTCACAAAACCAAAACAGTGTTTTTCTTCAAAACGACACCCTATATATATATATATATATATATATATATACAACGTGTCCAGGAAAGTATGCAACAAAGGGAAAACTTTTTTATTGTCTATTTCTCAGGAAATTTTATTCTTTATAAAAGTTTTTGCTTTACTTGAAACCTATTTATCCGTTAAAATAAATGAGTTATCGTATTAGATAGTAAAAATACAATTATTTTATTAATTGTACAAAATTTCCGTACCTACTTAATATCGTGTGTGCAGTCATTACTTTTAATCACGTATGCATGGTATTTGATAGTAACTTTGACATCCTACAAAATACATTACTATGGCAGAACGTTTAACTTTGCACGAAAGAGCCGAGTTAATGCTTATATGTGGCGATAATTATAAGACATGTAGAGACGTAGCTGCGACATTTAACGAAAGGCATCCCAATAAAAACGTTAGTTGGTCTACGGTATCCCGAATTTTGCGACAACTTAAACAAACAGGCTCTTTGGAATTTAATTTTAAAAAGGAACATTAGACCAGCAAGAAATTTGGATAATTCTTTAAATGTTTTACAAAGTGTAATTGGGAATCCTAAATTATCTGTGAGAAAATGTGCAACTAATTTAGGATTACGTAAATCATCAGTACATCAAATATTGAAAACATACAAGTTTACTCCATTTAAACCAAGATATGTCCAAACGTTGCAAGAACGAGATTATGACCAGCGTTTAGAGTTTTCTTTCATGATACAAGGTGAAATAGAAACAGACATAACATTTCCAAGAAAATTATTATTTACCGATGAAGGGACATTCACCACAAATGGTGTAGTTTGTTCGCAAAACTGTCGTTGGTGGTCTCAAGAGAATCCACATTTCCAAATGGAGTGTAAAAACCAATATTCACGAAAGATAAATGTTTGGTGCGGAATTTTGGAGAGAAGAGTGGTCGGACCGTATGTTTTTCAACAAACTCTAAATGCTGAAAGGTATTTAGCATTTCTGACTACTGAATTAGAAGATGAATTTGACAAATTACCTTTATAAACAAGACGTTCTTTGTGGTTTATGCAGGATGGTGCACCTGCTCATAGTTCTCGTCGAGTCGTGCGCAGTATTTCAACCAAGAATTTCAAGAAAAATGGATAGGAAGATATTCAACATTTCCATGGCCTCCACGCTCGCCGGATTTAAATCCTTTGGATTATTTTTTATGGGGTTGGTTGAAAAATCGGGTGTATTCAGAAAGACCATTTGATAACCAAGAAGATTTGCAGAACAGGATTAAGGAAGTGGTAACGCATTTAAATAATAATCCCAATTTCCAGCAAAATGTCGTCAGGGACTTAAGTAGACGTACAAATTTATGTATTGAGCGAGAGGGTCATCATATCGAGTGATGTTTGTTTAAAACATAAAAATAACATTTTTCGCATTTTCAAGTTATTAAAGAATATTTTCATTATTTAAAGCGATATTTTATTTGTTTTAACGGGTAAATGGGTTTCAAGTAAATCAAAAACTTTTATAAAGAATAATATTTCCTGAGATATAGACAATAAAAAAGTTTTCCCTTTGTTGCATACTTTCCTGGACACGTTGTATATATATATATATATATATATATATGTATATATATATATATGTATATATATATATATATATATATATATATATATGTGTATATATATATATATATATATATATATATATATATATTATCAAATTTGTATGTAATTGTGAAGTAAATCTGAATGCAAACATTGTTCTCTACAAATTACAACGCAAGTCATACGAAATTTAATTGAAAAATTTTGTCTACGTTGGGACTTCAACCCAAGTCTACGGTTTGCCGGACATCTGCTTTCAAAACTGACCTGAATTATTTACATTGTCACCTTATAATGCGTTTCTAATTAGCTTGAACCAAGCTCTATCGTGGCTTAATTGGTTAAAGCGACGGTCCGGCAAACCGTAGACTTGGGTTCAAGTCCCAACGTAGAAAAAATTTTCAATTAAATTTCATATGACTTGCGTTGTAATTTGTAGACAGCAATGTTTACATTCACATTTACTTCACAATTACATGCTAATTTGATATTTATAAATATTTGATGTAAAGCCGAAAAACTCCAAGAATTTATCAACTGATATACCGTAATCGACAAATTTTAATTTCTGGTACGAAAGTAGAAGAGGAAAAAGTGCAATGAATATATGCAAGTAGATTAAGTGGGGTACGATAAGGTTCAGTCAGATTAGCTAGTCAGTAAGGCTATTGCTTCAGAGGGATGTAGAACGCATCTTAAAAATATGTGTAAAATTCGCCACGAATATTTACAGAAAAATATTTATTTCATGCCGTATTACTTTTATGAGGACGTACAACAAAGCTTATATTTTCCGCGTATAAATCAAATGAAACGAAATTCTTAATTCTAAATTATGTAAAAAAAAAATAAATGTAACTCTTATGAAAAGAAAATAAATTAACTCTTCTCCGATAATAATAAAAAATAAATATTCTAAATTAAAGGTTCAAATAATCCACCACATTATTCTTATGCATCAGTATGCCAACCTATAAAAAAATTCTTGGCGGACATTATTGAGCATGTCATTTATATTATGCATTCTTTCGTGGGGATTACTGTAAACTTTTTGCTTGATATGTCCCTATAGGCGGAACCGACAATTGAATTATTTAAAATACCAGCCCACACATTTAATTTTTGTGGATATCGGGTATGTACAGATACATGAGGTGTCTACCGGCGTAATACCATTTTATGATTTGTGTTTTTTCTCGAGTTGTAAAAACATGCATGTTGAAATCGACTATTAATATACGCACGTAGAGAAATAAGTGTTGTACACACGGCAAGTGTTTGTTAGGGAATAGAGCATGTTAAATGTGTATGTGTGTCCACCACTCTGCTTCTCCCTCCACTGTTTGAAAAGCAGGCACCGTTGGATATAACAAAGTCGTCTTTTGCATACTCTATATACGCAAACAGAAATTAAAATTTGTCGACTACGGTATATATATATATATATATATATATATATATATATATATATATATATATATATTAAAATAATAGACTTTTTTATTGGTTTAGCGGCCTTTAATGACTTTTATTGTTTTCTTCTACGACGTTTCGACTCTTATTATTTGAGTCTTTTTCAAGTAACTAGAAACAAAAATTAATATAATGAAAAGTAAGAAAATATGTTTGCATTTGTGTGAGTGCATTAACAATTAAAATTAAAATTAAATTAATAATAAAGTAAGGAAAAGTTAAAATGATTACATTTGTATGAATGAATTAAAAAATTTAAATTAAAATAATAATAACGTAATAATAAAGTAAGGAAACATTGAATGACATAAACTCACCGATTTATTCTGTTTCAACACTCATATTGTGCACATGTGTCGTCGGAAATTGTCCGAGCCCTTTTTAGGGAAACGACCGCGCTGCTTCGAATATTTTGTGTGACTGTCTTTTGTTTGGAGAAGTGGAATTTTTTATTCTGTTTTAAAAATAGCAAACTGGTCAGGAAATGTGTTAAGGGATATATAGTATATGTATTTACAAATGGGAAACAATAAAAAAAAATTTATTGGTTGGTGTGTGTGGGGGGCGGGGTTGGTTGTCTTTTATTGTTTAATGAGTGGGTAATAGAGTTTAGAAAGTCCATCAATTTCGTTTCTGTCGTTGATTGTTCTGCTGTTTTTGAAAATATGGATCATTTCTAAGACCTCCCTAGCCTTTGTATTTTTTTGCTTTGTTATTATTTTGGTATTTTCAAAATCAAAATTATGTTTAAGTGTCATTTGGTGTTTTTTTAAAGCAGTTTGATTTTTTGCGTATTTGTGACCTTTCAATCTTTCCTGTAGTAACTGTTTTGTTTGGCCTATGTATACTTTGTCACAGTCTTTGCAGGGTACGTTATATATTGTATGTGGCCGCTAAACCAATAAAAAAGTCTATTATTTTAATATTAAGACACGGCCAATAAAATAAATAAGAAAATTAAATTGTTATAAACACTAAATATATATATATATATATATATATATATATATATATATATATATATATATGGTAAATTCAATTTGTCGGCGATTTAAGGTCTAAAATCGCCAACAAATTGAATTTACCATAACATTCAAAGGTCGCGAAATAATTATCTTTATATATATATAACAAGTGTTCATTTGAAAAGTCAATCTAGGTTACTTTGAAATTTTGATAGAATAAGACGCAAATATATTAGTATGTGTTTGTTGTTCCGTAAACGTAAATCCAAATAACATTTGATAATGTCAATCACAAATATCAGTTAGTGCATAAAATCATCGTGCGTCGATTCTGGTTTAAATAAATTGCTTCTCAGTTTTAAAATGGCTTTTACTTTAGAACATTAAATTTCTTTAGTCCAGGCTTATTTTCGAAGTGGTAATAAAATTTATGGTTTATGGGTTTATTCAGTTCAAGATTGCATGGTAGAATTTCAAGTTGAGTTTCTACATTTTGTAATAGATTATATACAATTTAAGAATACTTTGGATAGAACTATAAAACTTTTTTCTGAAACTGGTAGTCTCTTAAGAAAATCAGGCAGCAGAGCAGTTAAGAAACGTACACCTCAAGTTGTCAATCGTGTTGAAGAAATAATGGAAAATGAACCACAAACATCTGTTCGACATTTGAGTCAACAAATAAACCTTTCTGTTGGTACAACTCACAAGTTATTAAAAAAAGATATGCAACTTTATCCATACCGTGTCACAGCAGTACAAGAATTGTTAGAAATTGATTACCCACGTAGACTAGTTTTGTAATTGGTTTGTAAATATGAACAATAATGGAGAACTTTCGCAAAGAGTCATCTTTACTGATGAAGCATGGTTTTATAAAACGGGATACCTAAATTCACAAAATACAAGAATTTGGATAGTGAAAATCCACATGTAATTAATGAAGAATCGCTACATCCAGAGAAAATTGGTGTTTGGGCAGCGAGCCAAAGGCGAATCATTGGACCAATATTTTTTCAGGGAACGTTAAATGCTCAAAGGTACCGTACGGAAATTTTACAACCATTTGTCAATCAGTTGCATGATGATGAACTTCAAAATGCATATTTCCAACAAGACGGAGCACCTTGTCACTGCACTGCAGAATCTTTGGATTATTTAAGAGAATTTTTTGATGAGCGTATAATTAGTCGAAATACTGTAATTGCCTGGCCTGCACGTTCATGCTATTTAACACCGTGCGACTTCTTTTTGTGGCCTTATCTAAAAAATAACATATTTCAAACACCTATATTGAATTTGAATGATATGCTACAGAGAATCGAACAGAAATGCATGGAAATTAATAACAATCCAGTAATGTTGCAGAATATCATCAGAAATTTTGAACGGAGGATTTTAAAGTGCATTGATCTTGAAGGACAACATTTTCAACATTTGTTATAGTTTTCAATAAATACCTATTATTTGTTATTTATTTGTATGTATGAAACTGTCAAAATACACGACTTCGTAGGTTAAGTAGTAAATTTTAATTTACAACATACTTCAAAATGTTCTCAGTAAATCACATGCTACTAGATTGACTTTTCAAATGAACACACGTTATATATATATATATATATATATATATATATATAATAACTTCGTGACCTTGGTATGATATGGTAAACCTAATCAGTAGGCGATTAAAGGTCTGTATATTACTTCAAAGTATATGTATTTAAAAAACTCTACATGTTTCGGCTGTATACGCCTTTATCAAGAGAATACAAAATATGAATGACAGGATATAAATGTCAAGTAATTAACTTAATTACTTGATGACAGGATATAAATGTCAAGTAATTAACTTAATTACTTGATGACAGGATATAAATGTCAAGTAATTAACTTAATTACTTGACATTTATATCCTGTCATTCATATTTTGTATTCTCTTGATAAAGGCGTATACAGCCGAAACATGTAGAGTTTTTTAAATACATATATTTTGAAGTAATATACAGACCTTTAATCGCCTACTGATTAGGTTTACCATATATATATATATATATATATATATATATATATATATATATATATATATGTATATATATATATATATAATTATATTTGTAAAGGTAGTTATGCAATCAGAAGATGTTTCAACTTTATTTAAAATTATTTCTGCTTTAAACAACAATATACACTTATGAAAATCATATATTTTATTCCCAATTATAAAATTTTTAATAGGTATATAATCATTGTGTATTAAGGAAAATGTGCATAAGTCTATTTGCAATCTGGGTAGAAATGTTTAACATGTTCATATACCGGGTTTTTCTTTTGTCATTTCACAAAGGTATAATGTATTTTCATTTCTAATTACACATAGGCATATAGTAGGCAACCAGTTATACACCAGTAACATTTTCAAACTGTCAAAAATTTCTGTTTTTCGTTCATACTTAACTATTAAATTAAATACATTTTATTGAAAAATACATAATTTAAAACAGTTAATTATCCCAACAGGCGTAGAACTTGTGCGGTGACAATTTTAAATATTTTTAACAAATTTAAAGAAGATGGATAGTATTTTTTTAAGATTGAAATATATCTAAGATAGTAAAATTAATGTATCAAAAAAGGTATAAAATATAACAAAGAAGTACAAATAGATTTTACCACATAATGAAATTGTAGAACGTCCTCACATTACATATGTACTTCTAATGAATTACCGAAGGCAACCCACGTATTAGGGGCATTTCAGTAACACGATAAAAACAAATAACACGTCGTGGTATCTTACGAATAAGTGGTTTTATATGATGGAAAAATTTATCTTAAAAAGCAGTAGTGGGAAATTCTTGTAGGTAATAAATACGTTACTATTTTTTTAATAACCACAATAACATTTAGACTTTACAATTATTTGACAGCATCACTACTGGAATTAAAGATTGAGGATATGCAACAAACTTTTGGAATCTGTTAAAGCAAGGCTATTTTCATATGAAGGAGGATCAGTTACTAGAGTAGCAACTGTTTGAGAACCTCGTTTTAAAGAGAAAGTTTTTGTAGTACTGAAAATGCTACCGGGGTTACTTCTTTTCGAGATCAAGAAATGTTCAATATTGTGAAAAAAGTAGATCCTGAAAATAAAGAACAAATGCCTGCAATCGAAACAGACATTAGTCCACATTAAAAGTCATATTCATTATTTGGATTTTTGCAAGAAAGAAGAGAAAGTAAAATCAATTACAACTGATGTAGTAATAACTATAAGGCAATACCTCAGAAAGGCCAAATTCAAATCAGGACGTAAATCCTTTTATTTTGAAAGATAAGTTTTAAGAAAAAAGGGTTATTACATTTTTTATTTGGATTTTCTTTTAGGTAACAGGAATGGAGCTGAAACCCTTAAAACAATGTGTTAGGAAATACTTCTGTATTCCAGCGAGTTCAGCAGAAAGTGAGAGTGTATAGTACAGCTCGTTTAATAATAAAGCAAAGGTGTGCAAGACTAAAACCGAAAAATGTTAATAGATATTGTTCCTAATTAAAAATTTTAAAAATATTAATAAGTAAACTAAGTATTTATTTTATTAAATTACACCCAACCTTTTCCTATTAGCTAAAGATATAACTCAGTGAGCTTCATCTTACTATGCTTTCTAACTGTCAAAGATATAAATGTTTAAGCATTCAAAGGGAAATGATTGTAATGTACATGAAACTCTTTAAATCTATTTCAAAACTTAAAATTTATTGCAAAAGTATTCTAGAATCTAATTTGGCAATAATACTTATACTGGCAACAGTGAGTAACACTAAAGAAAATAAAGCCATAAAGAATTAGGTTATGTTTTTAGAAAAGAAAGAAAGTATGTTTGAATGAAAAAATTAATTTATTCTAACAATTAATTAAGATAAACAAAACAACATAACAAAAGCGTTTATAGCAAGTTTTCAAAATGTCCTCCTTGTGTTTCAAGGCAATAAGCAAGGCGATTTTGAAAGTCACGCCGGGTATTCTGAATAAATTCTGGATTTATTCCATCACATGCAGTAAGTATACGTTTTTTCAATACATCCAAGTTATGAATTTGCAAGCTATTATAAATTTTACATTTTAGGTATCCCCAAAGAAAGAAATCATTTGGATAAGTCAGCTGATCTTGGGGGCCATGGTATGGGGCCAAACCTGCCAATACGCCGTCTTTGAAATGTGTTACTTAAAAAATTCCTGACGGCGTGAGTAGAATATTCCGGAACCCCATCCATTTGGAACCAAAGTTGATCAACATTTAGTATCTCAATTGTTGGAATGATGTGGTTTCCTAAGAGATTTAAGTATTTTTCGGCAGTGAGGTTATCGTCAATAAAAAATGGGCCAATAAGTCTATCGCTTATTATTCCAATCCAGACATTGACTTTTTGAGGATACTGCGTTCGGGTTAGGTTTTGGGCATGAGTATTTGTAGGGGACCAATACCTAATGGATTAATGGAAAGGAAATTTCGTATTTTTAAATGGATAAATGTAGAATACAAACCGGAAATTCTGAGTTGACTTCACCATTTACGGTAAATGTAGCTTCATCAGTAAAAATTATTTTATTTAAAATTGCATTTTTTCACAAAAATCAGTTTGTTTTACTTTATCTTCCTCGAAAAGCTTCTGATGGTTTGATACCTTGTATAGCTTATATTTAAATTCTTTCAGGGTTCTGTACACTGAACTGTACAATAGTCAAAAATGCCTGGCTACATCTAAAAGCGATCCTACAGACCGTTCTTCTACATAACACAGGATATTCAGCTTCATGTCTTCTGGTAACACATAATTGGTTTTATTACTTTTTTTGCGAATTTAGAAGACAACCATCTTCTTTGAATCTACTGTAAATATTCAAAATTGTCTTTGCACAAGGTCTAGGCCGGTTAGGATAATTAACGGAGAACATGTCTCTGACCGTCCTTAAACTGTTATTCTTCTGATACCACATTACCACTGAAACACCATACATTTATGCCTATGTGTAATTGGAAATGGAAATAAGTCAGTCAGTAATGACAAAAGAAAATCCCAGTATAACAAATAGCTTATCAACCAATCAGATATAAATAACTGGCAATGTTTTCAAAAACACATTCTTTAGAGTACATGTAATAAAAATAAAATTATGAAACATGTTTTTATAAGAAAAATAAATGTATTCAATGTCTAAAATTTTATATTCATTAATTAATCAAAAATGGATAACATTATCAAATGTAAAAGCAAAACAAGGCTTAAAAATATTTATAATTAATTATTGCAAGTTCAAAGTTCAATAAATACTTGCCTTTAACTCTGTAGCTAGACAGAGAAAAGCTTCTTCTATATTTGAATTTTCTTTTGCACTCGCTTCTAGAACAAATAATACTTCTGGCATATATTGACACATGGCTTCTGCTTCTTCAAATTCGACTTCTCTCAATGTATCTAGGTCTGCTTTATTGCCAACTAAAGCCACCAAAATTGAACTGCCGGAATATCTTCGTACTTCTTCAACCCATTTACCTACCGACAAGAATGAAGATCTCTTAGTTATATCATACACTATTATAACACCATTTGCAGATCTATAATAACTTTGAGTGATTGTTCTAAAACGCTCCTGCCCTGCTGTATCCCATATTTGCAACTGAAATTGGAATAGTATGATTTAAATCATAAATAGTATGGTTGAAAAAACATAAAATAATGTATACATTTATGAGTATTTTAAGACTCACCTTTACTTTTTTACCATCTACTATGACTGTTTTCATTGAAAAGTCGACACCAATTGTATTTCCGTGTCTCTCCAGAAATGTTCCATTTTTAAAACGTTGAACAACACAAGTTTTACCTGTCCCACAATCACCAATTAAAACTATTTTAAACAAAAAATCGAAAGTTTCTTCGCTAGAAATACTCATTAAAGTTGAAGGATTTCGACTAGACATTGTAATATTTCTTATTATTAATTATTAGATGCATTATATTTTTATTGAACAGGTTATACAAAATACCTACGGGAAAACGAAAACCGATTGGCACCAATTGGGGCAATTGGCACTGATGACAATTGACAACAAAATTGTTATAACGAGTGTTCAGAAACATTCGAAGTCAAAGTAGTCCTTGAAAATATGAAGTCATGTCTGAGATAGATTAATACATTTACGTAATACAATTTTATAGGTGTTATCAAATTAGTATCTTCGATATTAGATTCTGACAATTTTTGACAGACAACAGTTGACATTTAATTATTATTACAAATCAGATACTTAAGTAAAGATATACGATTTTTTGTTCAGAGTCCACTTGACTTCGAATGTTTCTGAACACCCGTTATGACATATGAGAGAAGGGAAACTGAAATACCAACAACCAAGCCGACGGCTTGGTCGTGTACTAAATATAACAGGTCCGGACTAAAAGAAAGTTATGGGCCGCATTGGCTATTTTCAAATAATTATTTTGTTCACAATATGTATCGAAGAAAATATGAAACATTGTATAGTATGCTAATTTTATTTAATATTTATAAGAAACAAAACTAAAATAGGAACTTTTTTTCTTTAAATTTACTGAATTAGCACAGCAGAAAAATACAAGAGGACATCACTTGTATAATACATAGTTATATAATATAAATGAAACGCAAACATTAATGCAATTTATTTTTATTAAGTTTAAAAGCTTGGGTAAATATAATATAATTTTTGGATTTTCTTCGAGTATATTTAGCCTGTATAGTTTTATTAGTACCATTACACAAATTAAATATACATAATATCGAAAATTTATCCAATATTTTAAAGGTGTCAGACGTATGCTTGTTGCTATACTTAAAATTAAATGAAAACTTATCTTCCAAATAATTTAAATAATAAAATAATAACATTTTGCCAAGCCTTAATCACTTGTAGTGTGCAATACTTTAATTTTGGTGGCACACTATACAAAAATTCTTTTTCGAAAATTAAAGCATGCCACTCATACACTTACATAAAAGCTTTCCAATACATACTTATTAAAACTGTATGGAACATAGTTTAGAGAATTGACAGATATGGACAGGTGTATTGTATTTGTATAAAAAAATTGTGAAGTTAATATAAATTTCGTTAATTTAAATAAATTACATTTACAATTACTAGTTACTTTATTTGCCATTCTATATTAGTTTCATTGCAATGTATCTAAGGAATTAATCTTAATGACATTTTGATTACCTGCGAAAGCTATATTCGCAACGCCTAGAAATTAATAAAGGGCTAATAATTGCTCCTGGTTGTAGCATTGTTTTAACTTAATAGTAGTAGTTTCTGATCCATCGCCAGAAACTATCAGTACTGTAGTGCCATAATTAACTAATATGTTTACCACTACCCTGTCTGTCCATTTTCATGATATTGATAGTGTGATGACTCATCCTACGACACGTAGCGCGTCATACCAATACCACCTATATACAAGGCCGTGCAACAAGCTATGATGAGTCATCACGATGAGGCTTACTTAATACACTGAATTACACAGCAAGCATAGTTTCAAATGTGAATTTTGTAGTCGCAAAATATAAATATCAATGAAATACTTTTTATGATCAATTAATTTGGTATCACTATAATTAATTATAAATGAAATTCTAAAAATGGATCGGAAGAAATACAAAATTCATTAATAAATAAAAACGCGTTCTAAATTCTTCAAAAACGGTTTACGTTTTAATTTTTGTGAAATAATGGAATTGAATATATTATTTTCAATCAACAATAAAAAGGAGTTATGGGATTTTACTTGTGGGATTTTTATGATTGAAGAAAAGTTGTTTTTAATAAAAAAGAAAACACAATTAAAATTAAAAATACTTTTATTTACACTGATTTTGAACTTGACGATTTTATATAACATAATAAGGTTAAATTAAATATATATATATATATATATATATATATATATATATATATAACAATACAAAAATATGTCTAGCAGCTATGGTTTAATTCTTTTTAAATGAGGCATAGTTCTTGTAGTGGCCCTATCATTATGTTTTTTTGTATAATTTTTTAAAAGAATATTTGCAACTGGATGAAGTAACATTTTTAACAAAAGCTCTTCATTATGATCTGGGCAGCTATGCCCAATAAATAATTCTATTTCTAAGCCATTTACTATTGTTTCAAAAGATAGAGCCATTAAAATATATTTCTGATTTTTTTGTTTAAGAAAGTCGTTCTCTATTTGTAGCAATTTAATAAGAATAAGATATGCATAAGCTACTGATAAAATGACTCCCTCAGTGGGATAGCAAAGTCCGCCTCTGCTAGTTTCTGTTATTAAACCTGAATATAAGTTGGAACTCTCATCAGATTTTAAGAAAATGCTACAATAATCACATTTAGTTTTTTTTGATACAGAGTAGGCTGCATAACCAGCAACGTATACTAGTGGTGACCATATGTTATCTTCAATGTCATCTATATCACTCTCGTCAATAGTAGCACAAATATTTTTAAAAATCAACGGAATTTCAGACTTAATATTTTCTTCACATTCTTTGTCTTCCATAAAAGCTAAAATATCCTCCTTAGTAATATTTATGTCTCCATACGCTTTTGATTTTAAAATCAAGGGAAGAACAGATGTCATTCGTAATTTACTCTCACTTTCAAAAATTTGCCGCACAGATACATGGTACTGAGCACCAGCTTGACGCCTAAAAATAAAAAAAAAACAGTCGTCTTAAATAAAAAAGAAAAAATGTACTAATTATACCTATATTTTCCGAACCTCTCTTCCAATTTATCTGTTTGTAATTTTCCTGGCAAAACAAAGCTATAATTTTTTTGGTCTAAACAATATCTTACAATTTTTAGTAATCCATCGGTTGTATGTCTTACAGCATGATGGGTTTCTTTCGTAAGTTTTCCAAAACTGTTATCAAGACTTTGCCATTTATCCAACCATTTCAAGAAATCTTGTAGAAACTGAAAAATATGTGCTGAATTTTTTGTAATGGGTTCCTGAAACTTGTTGTGTAATCTTTGTCCTTTCAACAGTGTTTTAACATTTACAATGTCCCACCATCTACAAATAATTTCGATGTAGTCTGCAGTATCCTCGTAGTTTTCAAGAAGCACTTTTGGCCCTATCTGACGTAAAGCAGCCACAATGTTATGGTTAAATACTTGTAAAGCAATTTTAACGTTTTGCTTTTCTATAGTTGTAGGATATAATGCTTTCAAAGTTAACGAATATCCATATTTTATTAGCTGATGTTCTTCCCTCCTATGTAGTTGTTTAAGTGCGTCAAATGAAGCATGTTTTTCTTCAGAGCTACCCTCAGCATCAAAATTTGGATACTGCATACATTGTACTGGTTTCTTATTTATCCAGTTATTTCTAATGTTCTTCATAATATGAACAGTATCAATTAGAAAGAAAAGTGGTCTTGTAGGATCTTGTGGATGAGTATAGTGATTTAGTATTTCAGGTGGAGTTGCAAAAGCTGACATAGCCTTTTTGTTTATAGAATTGTTATCTGAGAGAACACACAAGACCTCAAATCCAATGTCTTCCAGACCAAGTATAACTTTTCTAATAAAAGTATATAAATCATTTGCCTTCATCGTTTTGACTGGTAGGACATGAACCACGTCCTTATAACTTGATAACATACTTTGAATCATAAAAACATTAGCAGACGTAGCACACTGTGACTCATTATACGCCCCACCAACAATGTTACCTGATTTATAGTCCATGTAGGGTTTAATATGAATTTCGTCTATCATTAACACCACAGTTTTATCATTGGTTTCCAACATTCTAAATGTAGAAGACACATACTGTAAAAAATTGATGTCATTTTGTTCTAAACGAGGATCAGTGGAAAGATTGCAACATATATTTTTAATAGTACGTGGTGATGGAATAGTTAAATTCCCATAGTTCCTTAGGAATTTATAGGCATGAGGCGAAATTGAAAAAAGAAGACTACAAAACAGTAAGGTTTCCCAGTTGTAACGTAATCGATTTTTGCTACAACATTTTAAAAGATTAATCTGTTCTTTTAAAAACATAACAGCATTCTTTTTTTCTGGTAATTGACTGGATAGATAACATAAAATATCAGACACAGCGTTTACATTTTCTTCAATAGTTTTATCTTCAGGACTTTTCCTTAAAAACATAGAAGCTGCATTGATAACTTTTTCCAGATTATTTATATCAGTCACATTCATGGGAAAGGCAAGTTTTGTGCCATCTTCACACACTATTTCTTTAATATTTACACCCATTTGGTTAATTGACAGGCTCAGGTTTTCAGATAAAAATATACATAATTTTAAATCAGGTAGTGAGTTTTCTTCAATATAAAAAATGCAAATGTTATGAGTTCCTTTTGCCAACACCCAGCATTTATCTTGTAACTCTATATCCAATATTATTTTATAAGCTTCGTCTAAAGTTGAAAATGATCTGCTTAAAAAATAGGTTTCTGAAGTTTCAATACTTTCTGCTAAAGCTTTTTGAATATTTTGACATTCCAATTTTTGTCTCTTTGCTGATGGACACTCTCTGCGACTTGTTTCACTCTTGCTTAAATAGCTAGGGCAACCTGGTAGTATAGATGGCACAGCATCTACAAAATTACAGATTCTACATATATATTACTGTTCACATGTCAACTAACTAACCTTGAACTAAACGTGGATGTTTCAACGTGGCTGTTAAAATTTCACCCGTAGATTCAACACAGCATGTTGTAAATCTTTCAATATCTTCTTTATGAAAGTGTAGTTCACAGACCTACAAAAAGTGATTTCTTCAGCTGATTGACTCTCATAACTTTCAATAAGTACTATATTTTAAATTAGCAATACCAATAACATAGTAAATTAATTAACACAAAATACTGAATATGCCTGAGTCGTATTTTTCATACATGTTTATGTTAAATACCAATTAAAAAATTTGAAAATACAACTTACTCTCGAACTATTAGTAGGCACAAAGCATTCCCTCTTTATGGCTTCAACCCATCGTTGCCTTAAATTGAGGTCTCTTGGAAAAGAAAAAACCATCACCTTAGGCCCGTTTTTGTAATTTCCGTTACAATTTGGTACACTACACTTCCACACCATGTTTTTTTTTTTAAGAACAACTTATATAAAATAAAACGCAAACACTCGTTCTTTTAAAGATCAAATCAGGGAAGTAATGTTCGTATTTCAAAACAACCATGTAAGGTACAATAAAAATGTTAAAAAAAGAAAAATATGAAAAAATTCTTAAACAATCGTTTTGTTTTAATAGTAACAATTGGAGAATTAAATATTATTAACTTTTCGTAAAAACAGCACTTTTGAACGACTGATACAACCTCAAACCATAAACAAATCTTCAAGAATAAGCGATTATCGTTGGCCTCATCTTGATGACTAATAGCTTGTCATTTCTCCTGTTTCACGGCCTTGTATATAGGTGGTATTGGTCATACTCTCTAGCATTTTCCAATCGTTCCGCCTGCGTCGAGAAAATATAGGCTACGATATATAAAAGCCGTCGAGGAAGGGATGGGACATTCATTGAATTCTACAGTCTCGCGCAGTACACATAAATATAGATACATAAATATAAATACATAAATGTACTTATTGTTGTTAATAGTTAGTTTTATATTGTTATACGTTTTAATATTAATATAGTGTGTGTGTCTAAAGTTATTGTTAGTTTTATTTAAGAACCCGAAAAGACAAACGTTACAGTGGTATTCAGGTGTGGACTAATTAATAAATAATAAACTAAGTAGACAATTAAGTGTTAATTAAGCATTCGATTAAATAATATACAGTGCGGAAAGACGTTATTTTAAATATCGCGATGGCCAATAGAATGAAACTGACGGAATTAAAAGTGTCCGAGTTAAAACAAGAATTAGAAGAGAGGGACGAGGATACAACTGGCAAAAAGTCGATCCTCCAGCAACGGCTTCGCAATGTGTTGATCCAAGAAGGCGAGGATCCAGAGAATTATGTCTTTCAAGTTCCAGGCGGAGATGCTGACGTGAATTCGCTGTTTATGAAACTAGAACAAATGGAGCAGAAGAACCTGGAAACTTCTGGAAACTTAGCGAAAACTCTAGAACAAATGGAACAGAAGAATCTGGATAGTTCGAAAAATATGGAACAACGAATAATAGATTCACAAACTAAAATGGAACAGAATAATCTGGATAGTGCGAAAAATATGGAACAAAGACTAATAGATAATTCGCAAACCTTGGAACAACGATTAATAGAGAATGCGCAAATACAAATGCAACAAATGGAACAAAGAAACCGCTAGAATCCTCGAGAAACATCTGGAAAAGAAATTACTAGAAAATTCTAGAAACTTCGAAAAAAGTCTGGAACAAGTGGAGAAAGTTCTAGAACAGCGATTAGCGGAAAAATCAGAAGCGTTAAAAGAAGAGGTTTTCATAACTGTAGAAGCTGTAGAAGAGAAAATTGGAGAACATTCTAGACTTTTAGAGGCAATAATGATTGAGATGAAATTACCCACTACCACGAGTCATTCTGATCCCAAGCAGGTCAACAAAGAAGTCATACCGCGGCCCATCGAAATAAAAGAAGAACTTGTGGCTATTTCAAAGACCAGAATCAAGCCGCCAACCTTTGATGGAAAGACGTCATGGGCAACTTACCTGACGCAATTCGAAGCGGCCGCAGAAGCAAACGCATGGTCTTCTGCCGAGAAGGCGACTGCTTTAGTCATAGCATTAAGGGGTGATGCTAGTGACATTTTGCAGACATTGCCTCCTGAGGAACGTAAAGATTATTCTCAACTCATTAAACGCTTGGAGATGAGATATGGCCATGCGCATTTGGAGCAAGTATACCATACCCAACTGAGGAATCGATCACAGAAGAAAGACGAGAATCTTCAGGAATTTGAGGCAGATATTGCTCGTCTAGTTCGACTTGCATATCCGATGGCCCCAGATAATTTCATGGAACACCTAGCTGTCCAGACGTTCATAGATGGTCTCCGGGATATTGATACGCAGCAAGCATTAAGGTTGGCAAGACCGAAAACCTCGATCGATGCTTTGGGGTATGCACTTGAGTTTGAGACTGCTAAACAAGCCTCTCGGAACAATGCTCGTGGCTGTTCTGTCGACGAACAGGAAAATGAGGAGTTCATGGAGCAGGTGGTTAGTCAAGTCCTAAATCAGATCAAATCAAATAAAAGTGCGCGGCCATTCGGGAATTGTAGAAGAAACGGTCATATCCAGAATAAATGTGATAAAAGGACCAAGAAAGAATCCGCTGAGAATCCGAAAGTCCCAAGGACTGCCCAAATCGCATCCTTGCAAAATCAAACCAATGGCCTGTATGTGGATGCTATTATGGAAAGAAGAACCTATGCTTGCTTGCTAGATACTGGATCGACGAAAACCATTGTACGACCCGATTTAATATCCAGGAATAAAGAATTACTTTCTAGCAAATGGAGACTAAGGACAGCTACTGGAGAAGCAGCTTCTGTGGAAGGTGAAGTAGATGTCAATTTTGTCATAGGACCAACATCAATCCGACATCGTGTTCTCGTAGCCGACATAGAAGAACAGATAATCTTGGGATTGGACATCATGAACACCTACGGCTTCCAGTTAAACATGAAAGAAGGCACTTTAAAAACAAATAATGGGGAATTGTTTCTTCATGGGAAAAATTGTGGGAGTGTACAAGTAATTACAGCAGAGAATGTTGTTCTGGATGCAAGAAGTGAGACATTTTTGACGGCGTGTATGGAAGGTGATTATTTGGACGGAAATGTTACAATGTTGGAACCAAACGCTGATGATGACGAGGTGGGTCGAGGAATAGTAGTTGCCAAAATGCTGGTTAAGACTCAGAAGACTGTGCCGATAAGGGTAATGAATGTGAACCATTACCCTGTTTCATTGAAGAAGGGTACTATTCTGGGATGGTGTTCGCCAGTGTCGGCCGTCGTTCATCATATAGAGGCGAAGAAGAATGGATTCGTGCTGGTTTCTGAGAAATTGTCCAAGATAATCGACTCCGCCTGTCAAGGATTGAGCAAGAAGGAACAAAGCAAAGTTAAGGATTTAATCAAACATTATGAAGACGTCTTTGAAACTGAAACTGGTACGAAAGGAAGAACCAATATTGTAATGCACAAAATAAATACCGGCGATGCAAGTCCAATTCGACAAGGACCAAGGAGGTTACCTCTGGCAAAGCGTGAGGAAACCAAGCAAATTATACAAGATATGGAAGGCCAAGGAGTAATTGAACCATCGAATAGTCCATGGGCTTCACCAGTGGTCCTTGTCAGGAAGAAGGATGGATCTACCAGATTCTGTGTGGTCTATCGTCGTTTGAATAGTGTGACCAAAAAGGACAGCTATCCTCTCCCAAGAATAGACGATACGCTAGACACCTTGGCAGGAGCAAAATGGTTCTCCACTCTCGACTTAAAGAGCGGCTATTGGCAAGTGGGAATGAATCCCAATGACAAAGAGAAGACTGCCTTCAGTTTAGGTACAGGACTCTGGCAATTTACAGTCATGCCATTTGGACTGTGTAACGCACCAGCTACATTTGACCGACTCATGGACACTGTACTGAGGGGATTGTCTTGGAATACCTGCCTGGTATATCTCGATGATGTGATTGTGGTAGGGAAGACCTTTGAAGATCACATGAAAAATTAGGAAGTAGTATTCCAGAGGTTGAGAGATGCCAACCTGTCCAAACCAAGTCCAAAGAAGTGTCACCTTTTCCGCAAGGAGGTAAATTACCTTGGACATGTGGTTTCCGGAAAAGGAATTGCTGTGGATCCAGAAAAAGTAAAAGCTGTGGAAAAATGGCCGGTACCCAAAGACAAACATCAACTAAGAAGCTTTTTGGGGTTATGCACATATTATCGACGCTACGTTCCTGGATTCTCCAACATTGCAAAACCACTTACGCGCCTAACGGAAAATCGAGCATTCATTTGGAACAACGAATGCCAAGCGGCCTTTGAGTTGTTAAAAGGTACGTTGATCAGTGCACCTGTTTTAAACTATCCACTGCCATCTGGGAGGTTTGTTTTGGATACGGATGCCAGTAACGTCGGGATTGGTGGCGTGCTCTCTCAAATCCAAGATGGACAAGAAAAGGTCATTGGATACTTCAGCAAGACCCTGTCCAAACCGGAGAGGAACTACTGCGTAACCAGGAGAGAACTATTGGCAGTATTTAAGACCATTGAGCACTTTTACAAGTACCTGTATGGGCAGAAGTTCCTGATCCGCACTGATCATGCCGCCTTAAAGGGGCTCTTGCAGTTTAAGAATCCAGAGGGTCAAGTAGCTAGATGGATTGAGAGGCTACAGGAGTATGACTTTGTCATTGAACACAGAGCAGGCCTCAAACATCAAAATGCAGATACCCTTTCCAGAAGGCCCTGTCCAGAAGACTGTCGATATTGCAACAGAATCGAAGACAAATCGGCCAACGCTCTTCGAACCACCGTTGTTGATGACCAATGGCAACCTGACAATTTGCGCGCAGATCAAGAAGCTGATCCGGATCTTGCAGTCCTCAGGGCTTGGAAAAGAAATGGGCAAAGACCGACCTGGCAAGAAATTGCTCCCCATTCACGAGAATTGAAGTCATACTGGGCACAATGGGATTCCATAACCATAGAAGACGATCTCCTGAGACGTAAGGTTGAAAATCACGACGGAAGCGAGCGGAAGATGCAAATGGTGGTTCCCAAGAAAAGAATACCAAAGGTATTGCGAGAACTCCATAATGGAGCTTCTGGGGGACATTTTGGAGTCCATAAGACACTGGAGAAGGTGCGCCAGAGATTTTACTGGGTGAATTGTTCATGAGATGTGAAAGAATGTGCCGAAAGTGTGCTAATTGCGCCGGAAGCAATGGTCCCCAGAGGCGTCGACGTGCACCCATGCGCCAATACAATGTAGGAAGCCCATTTGAAAGGATCGCCATAGATGCCGCCGGCCCTTTTCCAGAAAGCAGCAAAGGAAATAAATACATAATAGTGGTCATGGATTACTTTACCAAATGGGTTGAAGCATATGCTCTACCAAATCAAGAAGCTGGAACTGTAGCAGACGTGATTGTGAAGGAGTTCGTCAGCCGTTTTGGTGTACCCTTGGAACTTCATTCCGATCAAGGGCGAAATTTTGAGTCCAGTCTATTCGAAAAGATGTGTGGACTTTTGGGCATACGGAAGACGAGAACAACTCCCTTGCATCCACAATCAGATGGGATGGTAGAGCGAATGAACAAGACCATGATCAGACACTTATCCTCCAGAGTGGTCTCCGAACACCAGAGAGATTGGGACGAACATTTACCATTATTTCCAATGGCGTATCGGGCCTCCGTTCAAGAGACAACAGGCCAATCACCAGCCAACGTGCTATTCGGGAGGGAACTCCGATTGCCCTGTGATTTAAAATTTGGGAGCAAGCCTGGTGATGATCTTGCCGGAGAAGATTATGTCAGCACGCTCAGGCGACGACTAGATAATATCCATGAACAAGTCAGACATAATATCCAAGATGCTAGTGACAGAATGAAAGAGAGCTATGACATCAACGCCGAGAAGAGTGGTTACCATGAAGGCGATCGGGTTTGGTTCTGGTTCGAAAAAAGCTCGATTTGGAGTAACCATCGAGAAAGAGCAAGATTTGTTTACGGTGCCGCCAGACTACGCGCTTGCTCATTGCGTAGCCCGAGATCTGCGAATGGCCAAAGGGATTGCCAGGGAATTTAAAGAGAGATTTGGCAGAATCGAAAAACTAAGGCAGCAGGGACCAGCAATTGGGAAGAGTCTCCAAATACTAAATGAAGAACAGCCCATGTTTTATTTGGTCACGAAAGAACTGTCAAACCTGAAGCCAACCTATCGTGCCTTATGGGAGGCCCTGGTCCACTTACGAGAACAAATATTAGAACAAGACTTTTGAAATTAGCAGTTCCAAAATTGGGTTGTGGATTGGACCGCCTGGACTGGAGAATTGTAAGGAGCATGTTAGAAGTAATCTTCCGACATACTGGTATGGAAATTCTGGTATGCAGTTACCGGCTTGAATATTCCTGTCCATCCAGGCAAGATAAGACCGTGGACTGTTATTTCGATTGACGTCACAATGTAACAAAGGCCCTACCTGTCGATTTCGCCATCGGTTGAGGGAACCAAAACTTGACATGTTTCGGGACGAAACTTCATTCTTAAGAAGGGGGCAATGTGATGACTCATCCTACGACACGTAGCGCGTCATACTCTCTAGCATTTTCCAATCGTTCTGCCTGCGTCGAGAAAATATAGGCTACGATATATAAAAGCCGTCGAGGAAGGGATGGGACATTCATTGAATTCTACAGTCTCGCGCAGTACACATAAATATAGATACATAAATATAAATAAATACATAAATGTACTTATTGTTGTTAATAGTTAGTTTTATATTGTTATACGTTTTAATATTAATATAGTGTGTGTGTCTAAAGTTATTGTTAGTTTTATTTAAGAACCCGAAAAGACAAACGTTACAATAGGTACTAGCTTCATTTCTTAATTCTTTTTCCATTTTACCCCCATTCCACCTATAACATTTAAGACAATTGGTGTTTTATTACTAATCTGCATATCAAGAAATAACATACTCTGTTGCATTCTTAGTTACAAAGAAAAATTATAACTTTCAAAAAATATTGCTACAAACATTTCTTGATAATAAAACTTAGTTGCTGCACTGCGGGAAGGCCCTTCGAAATTAGTCACTGCATTATATCGATATTAAAGATATTCATTTTCGTAAGTCTATATTATTGTATATTATTTTTGTTATTAAAATTTAATTATTAAAATTGTATAGTAGTTATAATAAAGTAAATTTGAGGCGAAGTATTCCAGTTATTTCATTGAACATAGTAACGGTGGACATCTTTAATTGACTGCCCAATTATTAGAGAAGGAGTAATGATCTTCCATTTCACTAGGACAAATTTGTGTTATTAGTTTCCGGTCTCGTTGGTCTCTGTGTATAATCAGATTTTTAAGAATAGTTGTATAAGCATCGTAACAAAATCTGTAAGCCTCGTAAGTCGGAAAAGTACAAAATGCAATTCTGAAGTTGCACGTAGCTTACGATTTCCTATAAACTCTAAGGATGTATCGTAATGGATCCTTGAGAATTATCTAAAATACACTTCCAGCTACAAATTTAATTAATACTTTGGGAGCAGTTATGGACTTGTGTGGCCATATTCCACTGCATCTGAAGGTGATTTGAAGGTGTGGGCAGTTTCCAACAACAGCAGATATATACCGATAGGTCCAACTCGCAACGGGCCATAGGCAACAATATACGTATGGAACGTAATGCGATGTGGCAACGTGTGTACGATGCCTATATTGTGTGACTTTCTTAAAATTTAAATTTATTTTGCAGAATTATTGATTTTTTTACTTTTATCTTTTAGAAAACGTTATTGTGTTTTTATTACTTAAAATTACTTTTCCGTGGCAGCTAAGAATACAATAATACAACAAATGGGCAAATTACGTATACAGAACGAATATGCAAACGACTATATCCTTGCGCGGTTTAAGTCTTACTAAATTCTTAACTGCAATGCAATATGCAATGTGCTGCAATCGAAGGAGCTGCGCATGGAGGGGATTCAATTCGCTGTTGCCACACATTGCTGATATGGCCCGTTGCGAACTGGACCTACCGGTATAATGATTTATAATATATATATATCTCTTGTAGTTTCTATGAAAAATGGGGTGCTTGAAGAGTTGTGGGTGTAATTGAAGGAACTCATGCTGAGATACTTGCTCCCCCAGTAAATGATGTGTATATTAACAGAAAAGGAAGATATTCTATAAATGTAATGCTTGCAAGTAAACATTATGTGTATAAACATGTATTGATATAGTGAAGGGTAAAATATCACATTAAGGGCTAATTCTAAATATATTTCATCTTTAGATTGCAGATTCCAATTGTAAGATAATTGGATGTAGTACACGAAATCCAGGATTGATGCTGCTATATGGCAAACAAGTAATATTTGAAATTACTTAAAAAAGAAATACGAACATGGGGCTACCTTAACGCATTTAACAGGTCAACAGTTACATATATGCACATATACTGAACTGTGTACTTATTTTCAACTCCAAACAGGGGATAGTGGTTATCCTCTTGAGCCGTGGCTTTTCACACTGTTTGCTAATGTACAAGAAGGCACAACCGAAGCAAATTTCAATAAACACTTAAACAAAACCAGAAACGTTATAGAGAGAACAAATGGTGTGCTATAATAGGGCAGATTTAGGTGTCTTTCTAGACGTAGAGTTTTGTTATACCATCCAACTAGAGCAGCAAGAAGCAAAAATTATTCATACATGTTGTGTACTTCATAATATTGCAATAAATGCTGGAATACCAATACAAGGTCACGAAATTGAATACAGAGAAAATTATGTTAATAATGGTAAGTCCATTGTAGATAAAGAAAAAAAAACATCACTGTGTGCAGTAACAATGAATGAATGTAACTAATGCTTTACTTCTTTGCAGATGCTGCTGCTATTAATAATGTGTTACTAGTAGAACAAGCTGCACGAAATGCATATATTGAAAATAATTTACTTTGATTATGTATAGGCACTTATTTAAATGTAGAGACAAATATATACTCACTAACTATACATGGTAATTTTATTTTATCTCTGTATTATAGTACAATGTAAATATTAACAATTACATTTTTTCTTGAAATTCAAATTTTAATAATTTGATTCGATTTGTTTCGGTGATTGCTTTCAAGTAACCATGTCCTACTTCTTTGAGTATAGTTTGTATATTCTCATAATTTACCTTGGCTTTCTTGCTCAGATTTAGCAATTCTTCGGTTAATGCGGTCAAAGGTTTTGTTCTATTGCTAGTGCCATAGATAACTTTAATATAAAGGACATATAATATTAAATTTCGAGAATAGATTAGAGCCATCTGAGCAGTTGGGGAATAACTATATTTTAAAGGCATATATAGGGGATTTCTCTAAATTTTTAAATGATGTATTAGACTTTTACCACTTTAACTTGAAATACGACTTAAACTGCACAATCACTATAATTTAAGTTGTATTTAATGCTATAGTGAAAGAATTACAAGTCAACCTAATTACTAATATTTGCAATGTTTTTTCAACTTCTAAATATATTTCTTAAAAAATATTACATACGCATGTTACTAGAAAATATATTCTTTTTTAAATTCTAACATAGCCAATGTTTTAAATTTTTTTGTAATTATGTATCTTAGAGTTAAAACATTTTTTTTTTGTTGAAACTATTTAAAATTTTAATAAAACAAAAAATATATAGTTTATTTCAAATTATGAGAATATAACTTTGAACGGCTCTAATGCTTTTATTTCACCACCTGCGGCAATAACTACCTGGCTGCTCAATACGATTATCTTTTACGCAAACAAACTGCTGAGGTACGTAATGAAAAAATTTAACTAAATTGTAATTACTGCAATTTAGATGAAATAAAATTTAATAATAATTTAAGTACCAACAGTTGTTAATTTGAATATATAGTTATTATATATAGTTAAATAGTCATTAAATTACAATTTAGATGAAATAAGTGCTTATATTTATTAAACAAAATTTAAGTAAATATAGTTAGGAGAGTTGGTATATATTACATCTAATATTGAGTCTATTTATCATTTATTGTTAATCATTACTGCTGTATACATATTTAATTTTTCTCTCTTTACTTAACGAACATGTGGCGACCTTTTGCTGAAAGTGCTAGTGATTATGATGTGGATAGTGATAATACTGTTGGAGCACGACAGAGAAAGCATATATCAGAAGATGCAAAACAGATCATTTTAAATGTCCAACATACCCTGATTGAAGAAAATAACGAACTACAAACCCAGAACACTCAACGAACGTCGCAATTAACCAAGGTGCCTTTTGGAACAATATACATATAAAATAATTAAGAATAACGCAGGGCCTCGAAAGCAAAGAAGTGACAAAGGAGCACCGAGAAAAATTGAAGAGTATGAAATTGATACTATTACGCAGCAAGTATACTCCTTCTACAGAGGAAATGTTGTATCTACACTTGGCTGCTTACATAAAACAATCAGTGATGAGCCTATAAATATTCAGTGTTCTAAATCAACCTTGTGGCGGACGCTAAAGAAAGCTGGTTTTAAGTTTGGCACTATAGACAAACATCGCACAATTATGGAAAGCCCGAGGTTACAGAAACTTCGATATGAATACTTAACTGCAATTAGAAGGTATAGACAGGAAGAACGATTCATATGTTATTTAGACGAGACGTGGTATGACACCCATGACACAATTTGCAAAGGTTGGGTGGATAGTTCAAGTATGTGTCAGTTGGACGCGCCGGTTTCGAAAGGGAAGAGAATAATCATTCTCCATGCTGGGTCAGAAAAAAGATGGATCGGACAGCCGCTATTATCTGCTAAAAATGTTAAATTCTCAATTTTAAATTACCATGAAGATATGACCTCATCTTTGTTTGAAGAATGGTTTTGTGACACTTTGCTGCCAAATTTACCAAAAGATAGTGTGATAGTGATGGACAACGCTCCGTACAATTCTCGACAGCAAACCAAAGTTCCTACAAAATGTTAATGTAATAAAAAAAATATTAAAACATTTTTAGAAGCAAATGGTTTATATTTTGAGGATCATTATACAAAAAAACAATTAATAGAGGTGATGATAAAAGAATATTTAAAGGATTATTATGTGGATAACAGAGCCAGAGAAGCAGGACATACAATTTTGCGTTTACCACCATACCATTGCATTTTCAATCCCATTGAATTGATATGGGCCCAACTGAAAATACCATAAGACGAACAAATCAAACACCGAAATTTAGTGAAAGCAGTGTAACACACATAAAAAATGCTTTGGAACATATAACTGCTGTAAATTGGAAAAATGCTGTTAAACACGCAATAGCAAAAGAGAACGAATATATGCATGTACAAAATAGTAGCACCTTTGATTATAAATTTGAAATACGATTCAGACACAGACACCGATTTGCAAGACGACTCAATCACAGATGATTTATGAAATGCGGTGACACATAAAAATTTTATTGTGTATTACAAATAAATTAGCTTTATATATCTATATGTATCTACTACACATGTTGCCACACGATATGTAATTTCTTCTTTGTATATAAACCCAATGTACAGATACTTTTTATTATATACTTGAAATTAACAGCGTTTTATTATTATATTATAGGGCACTAATTTATAGTCAATACGGCCCCTAGATTCATACGTTGCAAATAGGTAAACCGTACCCGTTCAATAAGGAGACCAGGTATAATAATTATCATCACAGAAGGTGGTGCAATAAAAGCATTAGAGCCGTTCAAAGTTATATTCTTATAATTTGAAATAAACTTTAAGTATGTTTATTTTTTATATTTTGTATGACATAAATGTATCGCATTCTGAAATATTCGATTGTTTGTCTCATTTATATTTCGCTTATCTTTGCCTAATAAAAACAATATAAAAACATTGTTTACATATTATTTCTGGCAATAAAGATTTTGTCTAACTATATATTTGTATTAACGAGGTGAACAAATTAGCATTAATATAGTTCAACCGTTTTGTTGCACTGCACTCTTTCATTGTCTTAAATTTTAAATGACTGTCATCTGTATTTCTCGTGTATATGTTTTCTATGCAGACATCACACTGCTTGATCAGTTTATTTATTCTTTTTGTGACAAAACCAGTCACTTAAGCTGCCATATTTTCTTCTAATTTTGTGGTAGAGAGATTCATAGGTAGGTGATGGTGATATTTGGATCTTTTTTGTTTCCTTCACATCTTTGCTAACTGCCTTAAAACAATAAAATTATTATTATTACATGTAATTAAAATATCATCAAAAAGTACTATTATTATTGTTACAAGATATTAACCTACTTCAACAAATTTTTCCAGAGTTAAGAAAATAACAGTGTTATCATTTTCGCATTTGCTGCCCACTGAGTGTTTTATGGTAAAATTTTTAACCAAAAGGGGTTAATTAAGTAAAATGGTGTAAATGCTGCAGTTGTAGCGTTCGTAAATCGTACTCCTCTTTGACGAATAGAACCAAAGAAGTTCTCTAAGCAGTCCTGGTTAAAATGTCTAGGAGCCATACTTCTAAAACCCATTTCCTGCATGTTATGGTAAAGATATATAAAATTCTTTATTGTAAGAATTGTATTGTCTATTGATAGAGATAAAAATGTTCCTTTATCATTACAATATTGAATGCTTGACAAAATTTTTATGACTTGTTTCCAAAAATTAATGTTCTGTGCTGTAATGTAATTCTTTTCTCCCTTACTCAATCTATTTATTTGATATGCAGACAGTTACATATTGTATTTTTCCATAGAATTCTTACCTCCCTGTAATATAATGTAAACCTCTAGTTTTATTACTTAAGAACAGTACATTTTGTATTCATCCAGTAATAAAAAGCACCCATCCCTCTGACTATTTTTAAAATAAAACATGTGTTTTTGCTTGTTACCGTTTACTTGTGTTTAATATAAAAAATATTTTGTAAATAAATTAGTTATATGTCTGACGAAGCTCAGGTTGGTGCGAAACGACTCGTTACAGTGATAATTAAAAAGTGAAATTCATAAAATTTGTTTTATTTTATCTTAATAGTAATTCTTTTCCTCCAGTTGCAGTTATTCTGGCACCATTCAAACTATCAAACAGTTTATCGCAAAATTCAATGAATTTTGCTGTTTCTGCAGCTTCAGGTGGCACAAAGATTTTCTCACCATTAATAACCATTGATGTAGCTAGAAATATATACTAAAATGTAGTTTTACAAGAGAAGAATTACCTGACACCGCCATAATATTTACAGCAACAGCCACAGATCGACTCTAGGTTTGAGTACAATTTTAAACTTTAATTTTCTTTATATAATTTGGGTCTACATGTGCACCAGTCAATTTTGGGATAGTTCGTAAATTGCCAAAGGTTCTATCTATTTGCCATGCTTTAAATATGAGATTCCATTTTGCTGTCATATGTTGATTTTCTATACAGAATCTAATAATGGTGTTCAAGTTGTTTCTTATTCACTTTATCAAGTGAAGAACGTCGAATAAGGGAGTAATACTCTTATCAATTTAAAAAATATAATGAAACAATTCTTCTCCTGGTCGCGCATATCTGATTTTGGTTTCATTCACATGCATTTTTATGGCTGACACATTATTGGTGCCTTGGTCGCATACAGTAGCGACTATTTCTAAACCAGCTTCTCTTATCGCTTGTACAATTTCTTTAATAGCTAACTACTTCTATATTTTTTGCAGCCCCATTCACAAAACAAAAATAAATTGGTTGCTTCCATCTTTTATTTACATTGCGCGACATAAAACACCTGCAATAAACATAAGATGAGAAGTTGCTGTAATATTTAATTCAGCATTATACCTGCACATGATTTGCTATTAAATTTGTAGCTGTTTTATGAGATTTTTCAAATCCCACTACTTCATCTTTGCTTCTGTCCTACAATAAGTGGGGCTGAATGCTAATTTCATCGAACGTTAAAACACAAAACTTATCAAGTGGATTTTTAAATGTTTGAGCTTCTCCACGCAAAACATCTAAAGCTGTTGTTTCATCATGTTTATGTTTACAAAAATAATGTTAAACATTAAACACTTTTTCTCTCCTTTGCGCGTGTATCACTTTATGGTCCCCTAGCAAAGACATTATATTCCGTTAAAAGTCAATGACAAATGTATTCTGACAATTACTTGAGTAGTGGGGGTAGACGTTTTTAAAAACGTTTTCTGCGCACCCCCTCCTCGCGGCGACTTATTGTATTATGTATATTGGTTGCCATCCATACTGACTTACTATTTATACTGAATATATTACATCCCTTCCCACTTAAACTTTTTCTTACAAATTTAATTTGGTTGGACGTTTTATACTTCTCTTGGGACGAGACTGGGTAAACCTGCAGAATCAAGCCCCCATCCAAATTTCCCGCTACGAATATAGCAAACTTACTGCAACGTTGTCAAATCTCTGGTATTTATTTAATTTATTTCTCATTGTTAATTCACCTTATTTTCCAGTTATTAATTTACGTTAATTTGTAATTTTTATATGTTATAGGTACTCCTAATTTATATGTTATAATTTAGTTAGAACTTAAAATAATAAAGTTACGAATTCTTCTGTTCGCGATCTTTTCAACTATTTTAGATAATACAGGCAATATGGAAATGGGCCTGTAGCTGGACGGCGCAAATCCACATCCTCCCTTATGGACAGGAACTATTTTTGCAATTTTGAAACAAGTAGGAAATACAGAGCTCTGAAATGACAAGTTTATTAAATCAGCGAATGCCATAAGGGCCGGAGGAGGCAGCCACCGGACAATATTCATGGGAACACCATCCGACCCACCCGAATTCTCTTTCCTAATTTCCCGAATCGTATGTTCAATTTCAGTTGTATCTGTAGGAAAGAAGAAGAAATTTTTAGCCCTGTTAATTTTCATATAAGATAGAGGATCAATTGCGTGATTAATTTTTTGCGCTAAGTCTGCAGCAATTGTTGTAAAATAATTATTAAGTGTCTCGGAGACAACCTTAGCGTCGCCCTCCAATATGCCATCTACTTCGACACATGTGAATTTATCGTTTTTTTTGGAGGTATTGGTCAATTCCCGAACCGTTCTCCACGCTTCCCTCGGTACATTATTGGAAGAACATATCCTGGCAGCATAAATGTTCTTCTTAGATAATCTAATTATCCCCTTACGAATTTTTTTATAATTTTTAAAGTAAGCCAATATAGGTTCTTACCTCTTACCTGGTCTTCTCTTTGCATTTAACCTTCCCTCTTCATTTTGTTTCTTTCTATCCATAACTGCGGCTAAATTTGGTTTCATGATGGAAAGTAGTATTCTCGGTCTCCTATTTAGTAATAGCTCTGCCGGAGTACGTCCCGTAGTCTCATGTGGTGTATTTCTGTAAGTGAATAAATAATTATCCACTAGATGTTGTAGTGAGATCTGCGTTGTTTTATTTTGCTGTGTTGTAATCATTTTCTTGAGACACAAATTGCACACCATTGTCAGAGACGATTATCTCTGGAATACCGTGTGTTGCCATTATACTTTTTAATTTTTCTATGGTCTTCTCTGCTGTTGTCGATTTGGTTATAGCTACTTCCATCCATTTTGTATATGAATCTATAACTATAAGAAAATTATGCGCTATGATATTATAACTGAGCATAGTCCATACGTATTCCTTCCCATTTTCTTTGACTAATAGGCCAATGGTAAACAGCTTGCTTGGAAGTATTTTGTGCATTTATTTGATAGGCTGAACATTCTCTAACCTTTTCTTCTATTTGTGCATCGATATTTGGCCACCAAACGTATGATCTCGCCAATTGCTTCATTCTTACCATTCCTGAGTGTCCCATATATAATATGGACATTACGTGTTCACGATACATTTCCGGAATAATAACATTATTGCCTAATTTAAACAATCCTCATCGTTTCCAATTCATTTTTGTGACGCCAATATTTACTAAGTGTGGAATCTGTCACGTGTTTCGGCCATCCATAAACTGAAGAATCTGTTTTAAGATCTGGTCTATTTTTGAAGCTTCTGCAATATCGCTAGCCGTAAGCACTATGTCTGAGTCTTTCATTAATTCGCAAAAATAGCTGGTAGTTGAGAAATTATTTGCGATTCCTTCTATTTGTTCTTGATATGGTAATGGTAGCCTCGAGAGTGCATCTGCGCTAGCTATGTCTTCTCCCTTCTTGTAGACAATTTTGTAATCATAGGCTGATTGACGTATTGCCCATCTTTGTAATCTTACAGCTGTTGTGGCTGATACCCCCTTGTTTTCAACAAAAATAATTGTAAGTGGTGCGTGGTCTGTTACCAATTCAAATTTTCGTGCATAGAGATATTTATGAAATTTCCTTATCCCAAATATAATAGCTAAAGCTTCTCGTTCTAATTGTGAGTAATTCTTCTCTGCTGCTGAATGTGTCTTACTAGCAAATGCTATCGGTCGTTCTGTTCCTTGATCCACATATGCCAGGACTGCACCCACTCCTTGAGGAGATGCATCACAAATCATTCTTAATGGTTTATTTGTATCATACAAGGTCAATACATTATCGGTGCATATCCAATGTTTTAAACAAATTGTGATGTCCTATCGTCCAATAATTCCAAGAAATTTATTTTTTTTAATAAATCATAGAAAGGTTTTAATTTTCCTGATATATTTTCTATGAATCGTCCATAATAATTTAATAATCCCACATAAGATTTTAATTCATGTTTGTTTGTAGGTGGTGGAGCATCTTTAATAGCTTTAATTAAATCCTCGTTTGGTCGAATTCCATGTTGATCAATTATATGACCCAAATATGCAACTGATTTCACTAAAAATTCACATTTATCCATTCTTACCTTAATGTTGTTCTTTTTAAGTCGCTCTAACACTGCATTTAGTGTTTTGCGGCATAACATGTTACCCTTGACAAATCTCGTAATATTTAATCATTACAGATTGAAATTGAAATGGAGCTGTTGCAATTCCATAAGCCAATCTTGTAAATCAATATAACCCACTTGGTGTATTTACTGTTAAGGCCAGTTCCCACTTGTGCATTTTAATGCTGCAATTTTTAATGCACGAAAAAAATGCTGCAATTTTTAATACACGAAAAAAATGCTGCATTTTTGCGTTCACACTATACATTTCCAATTGCATGCAACAAAAATGCATGCATTTTTTACTGCACGGCTTTAGAACATGTTCTAATGGTTCTAAATTCGTGCAATAAATTGGATGTAAATCTAATGAAAGCTAGGGAATACTGCGTTACCATTATATAATTTTACATTGGTAATGTGTTTGGGCGGTTTCATTTTTAATATTGAAAATAGGCACATTACTTTTGTTGTTGAATGGTAAGTGTTAACCTGTGGTGTTAACATGTGATAGTAATAGACATATATTTTTTATTTTTCAATTTTATAACTTTTACAGGTTCATTTTCATAAAATTACAAATTAAAATTTGCTTTAAGAATTCTCGGAGATGGTAAAAGCAGTGAAGCACTTGCTCCAATTATTAATAAAAGCAATATTTCTTCATAATCCATACTTAATAGGAAAAAATAGACTTTTTATGCCGAATTAAAACAACCACAAAATTTACGTTACTATCTGTCAAGTAATTTTGTGATTGCCCAAAAATTATCTCCCTAGCTATTTTTTTCTGTTTCTATTTTACTGCACATGGAATTGCATAGATGTGAATATCTTTGCAATTTTTGATGCATAGGAAGTCATGCATTTTAATGCATAAGTGGGAACTGGCCTTTAATAAATGTTGACATTCCTTACTAACTTCTAATTGCATGTATGCTTCAGATAAATCCAAGGTGCTGTAAACTTTACCTCCTGCAATGAAACATATATTTTGATGATTTGGTAAAGGATAATATTCTTTATCTAAGTATTGATTTATTGTAACCTTAAAATCAGCACATATCCTTACTCCTTTTCCTGGTTTAGGCACACCAGTGGAGTTGCCCAGTCACTATGAAGCACAGACTCTAATATGCCTTCGTTAACTAATCTTTTCAATTCTGAATTTACTGCGAATGGAATGGGTCTCGCTTTACAAAATATTGCTGTTGGATTCTCTCTTAATACTAACCTTGCTTGAAATTCTCTTATTTTGCCTGTATTACTTCCAAATACAGTTGGAAAATAATTTTTTAATTTTGTAATTATATGCGCTCTATTTATTTCTGTTTGTGCAACCATTTGGTGCTGTGATATAGCATAAATATTTAATTTCTGTAACCAGTTCCTTCCCATCAATGAAGGTAATTCTTTGTTGCCACTTTTTATTACAATTGCATCTAATTGCAGCCTATGTTATTATATTGTACAGGTATACTTATTTGACATAGAATTGGTAATGGGTCATTCTAGAAGCCGTAGAATAAAACAACCTTGTACAACTAAACTGTAATGACTGACTTTATTTACATGAAGTTACATATTTTTCAATTATTGTCCTTAACTCTGTTGGTAGGTAGTACAGTTACCTGCTTGCTAGTGTTCGAATATAACGGGTGTTCAGAAACATTCGAAGTCAAAGTAGGCCTTGAAAATATGAAGTCATGTCTGAGATAGTTTGATACATTTACTTAATACAATTTTATAGGTTATCAAATTAGTATATTAATACTTAAGTAAAGATATACGATTTTTTGTTCAGAGCCCACTTGACTTCGAATGTTTCTGAACACCCATTAATACAACAGTCATTAAACCAATAAGCAGTAAGTTTCACATCAGAACAATTTTGTAATTTAAATTCCTATAAATATCTTTGATAAACTGCTTCTGATATAATTGTTACCACTGAACCTGTGTCCATCATAAACATTATCTGTTTGTTACTCACATTTACACTTATTTTACCTGATGATGGTATGATCGAATCATGTATTGTGTTGATGTGATATAAAGAACATTCTTCCTCCACACTAACACTCTCAGCCTGATCTGTATCATCATATTCAAGAGCATGCACTTTATTCTTACTTTTATAATGACAACCAGTTGCTAAAATTTTAAACTTACAATTTACTGGTAAGTGATTAGGTTTTCCACATCTTGTGAAATTCTTTTTCTCATTAGAATTTTTGTTTTGCTTAATTGTTGTCTGTACCTTTCTGTATTTCTTTACTCTACTGATATCACTTGAGAAAGTACCTTTGCTTTTTAGTGCTTATTCCAATAATCGAGCCCTTTCATATCTTTGATCAAAATCTAGTCCATCTGTCAATAACTTCTGTCTAATTTGATCATCTCTTAATCCACAAATGAGTCGATCACACAATGCTTCCTTCAAGAAAGTTCCAAACTTACATGTTGCTAACTGTTTTATTATTAAAACATAATCTGCTATCGATTCATTTGCCTGTTGATTTCTACTGTGAAATTTGTACCATTCTGCTATCATAAGTTTTTTTGGTTTGTAATGTGCGGTTTACGTATTAATTAAATCATCGTAGAGTTTAGAATCTACTTCGTCTGGTGCTAACAGATCCTGCAGTATTTTTACAACTTTTGGTCCTACTACCGTCAGTAATACAGAAACCTTTTGTGTATCCTCTATGGCATTACATTTTATGTAATTTTTATGTTTCATCAAATAAGTATTAATGTCTTCTACCGACTCATCAAAATTTTCTAATTTGCCAATGCCAGTCATTGTTTCCTTTTACAACTTCTATTATTTTTTACTTGGAATCGTGAGTTTGTAATATTCTCGTCGCCAATTTTTATGTTATCTAATATTGATACATAACATAATGAAATGCAAACGTTTTAATTTGTTGCACGGACTTTATTTTACAGTTTTTGTACATCACCTTTACAATGTCTATATGGTATCGTTGTCTTTTTCATTATTGCCAACCCCTGAGTATTAAAGTATCAAATACATTACATTGTAATTGTTAATATTTACATTGTACTATAATTCAGAGATAAAATAAAATTACCATGTATATAAGACTAATGAGTATATATTTGTCTGTACATTTAAATGAGTGCCAATAGATAATCAAAGTAAATTATTTTCAATATATGCATTTCATGCAGTTTATCCTACTAGTAACACATTATTAATAGCAGCATCATCTGCAAAGAAGTAAAGCATTAGTTACATTCAATGTTACTGCATACAGTGATGTTTTTTTTTTCTTTATCTACAATGGACTTGCCATTATTAACATAATTTTCTCTGTATTCAATTTCGTGACCTTGTATTGGTATTCCAGCATTTATTGCAATACATATTATGAAGTACACAACATGTATGAATAATGTTTGCTGCTTGCTGCTCTAGTTGGATGGTATAACAAAACCCTACGTCTAGAAAGACACCTAAATCTGCCCTATAGCACACCATTTGTTCTCTCTACAACATTTCTGGTTTTGTTTAAGTGTTTATTGAAATTTGCTTTGATTGTGCCTTCTCGTACATTAGCAAACAGTGTGAAAAGCCACGGCTCAAGAGGATAACCACTATCCCCTGTTTGGAATTGAAAATAAATACACAGTTCAGTATATGTGCATATATGTAACTGTTTACCTATTAAATGTGTTAAGGTATCCCCATGTCCGTATTGCTCTCCTAAGTAATTTCTAATATTACTCGTTTGCCATATAGCAGCATCATGCACTGATCCTGGATTTCATGCACTGCATCCAATCATCTTGCAATTGGAAGCTGCAATCTAAAGATGAAATATATTTAGAATTAGCCTTTAATGTGATAAATTCTTTCAGTGGAGACTGTGGTTAAATAAAAATTAAAAAAAAGGTATATAACCCCTTACCACAATTATTAGTCGTATCCTAAATACGTATTTCGACAACTAAGTTGTCATCATCAGTAGGTAAAAACTACTAATTAAAAGTCGCACATGGGGCACAGTTAAACAAGAGAAACGCTTCCGCACAACTATTATACACTGCAACCCAGTATAGACGAGTCTATACAGGGTTGCAGTGTATAATAGTTGTGCGGAAGCGTACCTAACTATGTGTTGTACAAGCGACGTGTTCTAGTATTTTTCTGCTATGATTATATATGTAAGGTTTTTATTTTTCATTTGAATCAGAAAACGACTATTTGGTAATTTTAAATTAAAAATTGCTATAATTTTTGTCTAGTGGAAACTATAGATCTAATGTTCTATCACTGTTAGTCAAGTTTTACCAAATCTATTCGAACGTTTGTAGCACTTTAAAATGTAGCAAAGAAACTACTGAACATTGTGTAGTATTTTAATTTTATTTAATATCGAAAAAATTAGTGATTTTCTTTTAATTGATTGGATTACTAATTCCGTAAATTTAAAGAAAAAAGTTCCTATTCTAGATTTGTTTTTTATAAATATGTATTAAATAAAATTAACATACTACACAATGTTTCATATTTTCTTCAAGGCATTTTTTTAACAAAATAATTTGAGAAAAAACAATACGGCCCATAACATTTTTTTTAGTCCGAACCTGTTGTATTTAGTACACGACCAAGCCGAAGGGGGGCGCGCTAATACGAGTTCACTTTTGTAGTGATGGAAAAAATGCTATTTTTAAATAGCTATTGCTATTGCTTTTTCTAAATAACAGTTAAAAATAATAGATAAAAATAGCTGTTGCTATTTTCTGTTTGTATCACCATACAAAAAAGAATACAACAGGAGGAACATACAAAAAAAAAACTAAGTATAATATTGATTCCTGGCCCTAGGATATGAGAATACAAAAAAGAAACGAAAAAATTTCACAATTACCTACTAAATATTAACAATAGGAAGTTATTGTATAAATATATTGTAATATAAATATAATATTGGGTAAGAGTTCCGAATGGTCACCGCAGCTTTAATTAACAAACCGTACAAAAATGGAAAGCTTACGTTTCGTTGGTTTCAAATGTGGGTCTTTTTTTGCGAAAATGAATGAAAAGTATTGAAAATTAATACTTTAAAATCGCATTTTGAGGTTATATTTTCCCAGTTTCCACTACTTTTATGTTGCACAAAATGAAACGTCACCAACAATTTCTGTATTAACTGATCGGCAACCGCCAAATATAAATCTTTACAAATTTGAAAAGTATTTTAATATATATTTTTTAAATAAAGATGTACTAATTAATTACATTTTTTTAATTGTCTACTAATATTAACATTTTGAAATGGTAGTAAGCATATATTAATCACTAGAATATACTTAAATGTTATTTAATCATCAATTGTTGTATTAAAAATCTTGTTTCGGATATTTGTCATTTATATATTTAAAGAAAACATGATTATAAGTATAAATAAAACAGAAATAAACAGTCACTCTAATTTATTGGTTTCTTTTTATAAAAATACATAATTAACATAAGTAATTTGAAAATTAAAACATATAGTATGAGTCAGTTTGGTTTTAAATGCAATTAAATACTACAGAAAACAAATGTACAATGGGCAGTAAGTAATATGTTGTTTAATTGCATTTAAGTAATCCCACTAGCCATTATGATCACTTTAAACTTATTTCCTTATATTGTATTTTAAACGAAATCAATATCAAAAAGTTATTATTATTAGAAAGCTCTTGAAAGTAAGATGAACATGTTTGCAAAGCACTAACTCTTGAGTGGGTCATGCAGAAAAAACAGCAACAAAAGAATATTCTTGATATATTATAAATCAACATAAATAATGCATACATGTCGTTATAGCAATATTATTACATTATCTCATTTAAAAAAACACCTAAATCAAACCACTAGTTTTAGAGACATTAAAAAAAATGCAAAAAAATTAGCATTGCACGTAAATTTAAAAAAATATATCTGCATACCACCACCATCCCCACACACCAAAATAATGAAATAAAAAGAAAACCTGAATATTCAGCAAAATTGCTGAATGTTAAAATAAAACGATATCCCATTTGGCAGCTGCAATAAATGCTATATGAAAATGAAGCTTAGAAATTGAATCTGTTCCAAAAATATTTACAAAAACAAAATTATTGAACTATTGAATATAGTAATGTAGATGCAATAAATATCTCGAAACTTCATCAAAACAAATTTAAAAAAAAATTGTCCAACTATTCTTTTGTTGCCGTTTGTTCTGCATGACCCACTTATGAGTTAGTGTCTTGACGAACATGATCATCTTACTTTCAAGAGCTTTCTAATAATAATCACTTTTTGATATTTACTTTGTTTGTTTAAAATACAATATAAGGAAATAAGTTAAAGTGATCATAATGGCGAGTGGACTTACTTAAATGCCATTAAAGATACCATCGTATCAACAACATATTACTTCCTGCCAAATGTACATTTGTTTTCTGTAGTATTTAATTGCATTTAAAACCAAACTAACTCCTACTATATATTTAAATTTTCAAATTACTTATGTTAATTATGTATTTTTATAAAAAGAAACCAATACATTAGAGTCACTTTTATTTCTGTTTTATTTATACCGATAGGACCAGCTCTGAACGGGCCATAACCAGCAATAAGTGGCAACAGCGAATCCCCTCTACGCGCAGTAGCTTAAATTGCCGCACATTGCAGTTATGAATTTAGTAAGACTTAAACCGCGCAAGGATATAGTCTTTTGCATATTCGTTCTGTATCCGTAATTTGCCCATTTGCTTCAGACATAACAAGGTCCAATTTATTATTATTATTGTATTCTTAGCTGCTACGGAAAAGTAATTTTAAGTAATAAAAAAACAATAACGTTTTCTAAAAGATAAAAGTAAAAAAATCAATAATTCTGCAAAATAAATTTAAATTTTAAGAAAGTCACCCAATATAGGATATTTCGTCTGCAATTTGCCGTGTACACTTAAGGTCGCCCATTTCAACTAACGAACAAACCCTCACGTCTCTCTCCTCCCGATCGGCAGGTATTAGAGGGATATGAGGCTGTTCGTCAATTTGTTGGCATTTGCGGCAATTTCCGACTACACAGGCATATTTCCTAAACGCATTTACGATTCTTTCAATCGTCGAATGCGAAGGAATAGGCCGATTTACGTACACTGCAGCAAATAAATCAGCGGTTGTTCGACAGGAATTGCCGGCAAGATACCACGAAACTATTTGTACCTTCTCTGCGGTTGTATACACTGACATGATAACTACCTTTACGTTTGCACAGCTAAATACGAATGACGGGCAATCTGTTGCTCTCGATCATCGGACTTATGTATGCGCACGCGGAGTGGCATCGTACACACGTTGCCACATCGCATTACGTTCCATACGTATATTGTTGCGTATGGCCCGTGGCGGGCTGAACCTATCGGTATTTATAACAATGTTTTCTTTAAATATATAAATGACAAATATCCGAAACGAGATTTTTAATACAACAATTGATGATTAAATAACATTTAAGTATATTCTTGTGATTAATATATGCTTACTACCATTTCAAAATGTTAATTAATTAGTAGACAATTAAAAAATTTAAATAATTAGTAGATCTTTATTTAAAAAATATATATTAAGATACCTTTCAAAATTTGTAAAGATTTATATTTGGCGGTTGCCGATCAGTTAATACAGAAATTGTTGGTGACGTTTCATTTTGTGCAACATAAAAGTAGTGGAAACTGGGAAAATATAACCTCAAAATGCGATTTTAAAGTTTAATTTCAATACTTTCCTTTCATTTTCGCAAAGAAAGACCCACATTTTTGAAACCAGCGAAACGCAAGCTTTCCATTTTTGTGTTTTTTTTTAATTAAAGCTGCGGTGGTCGGTTTTGTCCGTCAGATGGCATGAGGTTATCTGGTGTCATCGTTTAGGACAAATTTTGCTACATGACCGCGAAGTGTACATACTTAGAGGTGTAAAAGTAACGAAAAAAAGCGTACCCGTATGTATTCGTTACTATAACAATTAGTACTCGTTACTATCGTATCGTTACGTTACTCGTTACTTCTGATACCTCATAACATGCTATATTACATATGTTAGAGCAACGAATCAAGTCGTATTGCGTACGCGTACAGTATGACGTGGCGAACATACTTATTCATTACATACCAAGCTGCGTAAGGCGCATTTTTTTCACTTTTCCGTATTTTGAACCAGACTTGTGTTTAAGTTATTCTAAATTTAAACCTGCAAATTTGTAGTAGAGCCGCCTTTCACTGAATACATTCTTACCTTGTTTCTGTTCCAATCTAAAACTTTCTCTACACACATAATACCTTTAATAAACAGTAAAAAACTTGGACGACGAATTTCCAAATTATACTTTAGGTAATAAACAAACATCGCTCTTTGTAACGTACGTTTTTAAATTCACCGAATAAGCGCGCGCATCCGTAAAACACGATGAGCAAACGTTTCAATACACGCATCAACGGTACTTGCGTGAACTGAAACAGTGTAGGTACCCATACTACGAAAAATGCGAGTAACGAAATGCATTCGTGTGTAACGTTTCGTTACTCGGTACTAGATGGCGCACCCGTTACTCAGTACCGAATACATACGGTTTGCTACAGCTCTAGTACATACAGTCGTTTGTCTTCGTAAATCCGTCATTGATAAAGTCGTTAGACAGAAACGCATGCGTCTGGTGGTTCAAGCAAACGCTGGTAAATACGTGCTGTGTGTCCATGTATAGACAGATACAAATTTGTTTTTAAACAGATTTGTATTATTTTGTATTAAAGCTGCGGTGACCATTCGGAACTATAGCCTAATATTGTAACTTGTATTATTAACTCACAAGAAAATCAGTCAATAGCAAATTGCTATTTCTGCTATTTAAATTATTTGTCAGAATAGCAGATTATATAATCTGCAACTATGCAATCGCATTAACCGATAGCAGTTTGCTGTTTATACATATCTACACCGTATTTCTATTCGACAGAATAAAATAGCGTACCTGTTATTTTTACTTCTGAATAGCAGGTTGCTATTGCTTCTACCAAATAGCAATTGTAAAATAACATAGATAAATAGCAACTCATCTCTAGAGGGTACCAAATTTTGCGATTAAAGATTACCAGATTTTTTCTTTAGTAACTGTGGTAACATTAAAAAATAAGCACATAATAGTATGCAAATATACTTTTCAAATATTGTTTTAAAAGTGATATAGGGTTTTATATTTATTTTGTTCAGTGGTAAAAATTATTTTTAATAAAGGTGAAGCATTTTCCATTTGATTTTGTTTATTACTAAGAAAAGTATGGCAGCAACACCAGGCGCTGAAGGTCCTCCAGAAGAAGTACTTAAACCAATAGGTTGTGCACATTACAAGAGGAAATCTAAGTTTGTGGTATGTATGTATGTATGTGAGTTACAGTATTTTGAACTAACAGAAGTATTAATAATATGACATTGTATTTTATTTTTAGAAAATCTTTGTTTTAGATTAGAAGAAATTAACCTCCAAAGATTTTTCCAACATCATCTTATCTATATATTTTCTTATTTTTAGACACCTTGCTGTAATAAGGTTTATACTTGTCGATTTTGCCATGATGAAAAGGAAGACCATACTGTGAATCGTAAAGAAGTTACTGAACTGATATGTACATTATGTGAAACAAGACAGCCTGTTCAAGCTGATTGCCAGACTTGTGGTATACGCTTTGGGAAGGTATGGACTAGTTTGAGTATTTTAGCTAGATTAAATATTTACAATGCATGGTTCACATACTTTGTTTAATTCAGTGCAATACTAACTAAAGCCCTAAAAAAATATAATTTAGTTATTTGATGTTTGTATGTGTTGTAGTGTTTTCAATTTGGACATTTATTAAGGCAAGGCAGCCTAAATGCCAATTTAAATTATTAACAACACTGACCATAAAAACTTCATTTAATTGACCTTTTATGATTGGAGAAAAGAAATTCTTTATGATTACTGAAAAAGGAACATCATAAGAACCAAATTTAGTTTTTTTATTGAAATTTAGTAAAATTTAGAACCATCAAAAATATTTAGTGAGCTTTTTTGAGGGTTGAAAAAACTTTTCAGTAGCACAAGGCATTTTAAACAATATTTTTTCATTAAAATATTAAAAAAAAATGAATTTGCATTCATTAGCAAAGCAATACGTTCCTAGATTAATAAAAATAACATTTAAAATAATGTTATATCTTATTTAAAATAAAATATCTCAATTTACTTCAAGACATATTTATAATGCCTGACTATAAATTATTTCTTTTTTTTTTCCTAAATGATAATAATTTTGCAACTTCATGTTGACATGCCTAACTGCTGAAATTTAAATTTGCCAAAAATATTACATAGGTATAGCAAGCACCAATTAAGTTGGCGTGAGGAGGGGGTGCGCAGAAGCCGTTTTTAAAAACGTCCACCTCCACTACTCAAGTAATTGTCAGAATACATTTGACATTGACGTTTGACGGAACATAATGTCTTTGCTAGGGGATCATAAAGTGATACACGCTCAGAGGTTAGAATTATCGGACATTTGATGTAAAACCAAATACAAATCTCCGCACTACTTCTAATCCTTCGCGAACTTACCCCTCCTCGCGCCAACTTAATTGGCGTTTGCTATAGTAAATGTCAAACAAGTAATTCTAACCATATGTCATCCAGATTTATAAATAACCTACAAAATCAAATAAAGCGAATGGTCAGACTTTTGTTGGCAAATTAAATATCTACTTCAATCATTTATAGTCACTAGGTACAATTTTTCATATTAAAAACATTCTCCAACATTTCTGCATAGGTATTATTTACGAAGGTGTCAAGTTTGCCGAATTGACCGACTATATATCAGTACTGAAAAGTCTGTCATCATGAAATTGTTCCATATAACTCATTATAGTTTGTGCAATATGTGATGGAGCTCCATCTTGTTGGAGAAGCTTATTTCATATTTAATTGTCATGCTCCTATAATTGATACGCAGATGATCAAAAAAATTATGTGGTTTGTCTTTTGGCAAAGTGTGATAGTTCTGAGTTGACATAACCGCGCTTCATCAGAGAAAAAGGTTATATCCACAAATCACTTACCGTGAATTTTTCTTATCTCTATACATGTTCAGTTTCAAAAAGAACGTCTCAATGCATGGGAATGTTATGCAACCAACATCGTTCAATTATGTTTTTCATCAAATGTCAAAACCAATGTCTTAATTTAATATGTATATATATATATATATATATATATATATATATATAAAGATAATTATCGTGACCTTTGTATGTATGTATTCAATTAGTTGGCGATTTAAGGTCTGGTTTTACTTAAAAATGTATAAGTATGACATTAATTATTAAATATTTTAAATTCTTTGAGAAAGGCATCATTTGCCGAAACATGTAAGATTGTTTTAAATATACATATTGCAGTGAATTGTGATGTTGATTGCTTATTTAAATTGGCTCACAATACACATTAGCTTGCCCAGCTTAACTCAAATAGGAACTGCTTTCCTGGAGCTCTTGGATCTTCAAGGTTACCCTCATAGGGTACGTAGCACAATAATAAAACAAAAGGTATTAGAAAAGAAATAAAACTAGCATTAACACCACAAACATGTACTTTACAAAAAAAAAAAAAGAAAATTCTACCTTATCAAGTATAAAGTAGTGTTGAGACACCTAATGTGCCTCAATTGTGAGGAAAACTTGGATAAATATGACTGATTCAAGGTGAAAAACCTCACTAATGAACCCCGAACAAATTACTAATTAAATATTTAGAAAAACTATCAGACTTATCAAATTACGTTATCCCAATTTTTAAACGTCAAACAGCACAACTCTCTGTAAGCGCACGCAACAAAAATTTTAATTCATGCGCACATTGAACATGAAACAAATAAAATTTTTCCCACCAATTCCCGACCTTCTAGAAGATTTTACTCATAAAAAAAAACTTCAAAAGAAATCTGAAAATTTTCCTTAATATTCCTCTGATTACAAAATATTTTATAAACCTAAAATTACTGACTTTACTGAGCTCAACTATCTTACTAACATTACTAAATTATTTCTAAATACATAAATGTAATAGCAGAAATATACATACATTAATTAATGTAATCGTCACTTCACAAAAAATTAGAGATTTCAGATAGGTCACATAAATCAAAATTACAAGTTTACAGACTCGTAATTATCGCAAATTAATTTTAACACATCAAATAAAAGTACAACTAAAAACGCAAACCGAATTTAACTAAAATTTCTGAATAAAAAAGAAGTTTCTATTCAGCGACAAGAACTTGGACCTATCTGCTACGATGGCTGGTTAATCTCTGCCTCTTCCCCTCCCGGAAAATGGAAAATATCAGCATGCCTAACATAAATCAAAAGACCTGCAATTGCAATATACTTCCGCTTGACCCGGACTGCATACATCAATACAATGTTCGAACAATCTACAGTCGTGGATAAAAATACACATTATAATAAATTTTTAAATAAATATTAAATATTCTTAAATATTTTTCTGGAATAAAATACACATAAATATATCGTCTTTTATAGTTTCTTTAAAATTTTTCTTCTTGGAAAAATTCACTGCAATATGTATACATTTTTAAGTTAAACCAGACCTTAAATCGCCAACTAATTGATATATATATATATATATATATATATATATATATATATATATATATAAGCTAAACTTAATAAGTCGGCGATTAAAGGTCTGGTTTACTTCAGAGTATATATATTTAAAACAACCCTACATGTTTCGGCAATACGCCTTTGTCAAGAGAATACAAAATATAAATCTCTGCCTCTTCCCCTCCCGGAAAATGGAAAATATCAGCATGCCTAACATAAATCAAAAGACCTGCAATTGCAATATACTTCCGCTTGACATTTATATTTTGTATTCTCTTGACAAAGGCGTATTGCCGAAACTATATACTCTGAAGTAAACCAGACCTTTAATCGCCGACTTATTAAGTTTAGCTTATCATACCAAGGTCACGAAGATATATATATATATATATATATATATATATAATATTTTCGTGACCTTGGTATGATAAGGTAAACTTAATAAGTCGGCGATTTATATTCTGTCATTTATATTTTTTATATCCTTGACAAAGGCATCATTGCCGAAACATGTAGGGTTGTTTTAAATATATATACTTTGAAGTAATAAACCAGACCTTTAATCGCCGACTTATTAAGTTTACCTTATATATATATATATATTTTGTATGAGATCGAAAATTGGACAAGTTCTGTATTAATTTAAAAAACATGTATTTGGTAGAACAATTTTTCAAAATATTAATTCGTTCTTCAATAATTCTTTATCAAAAAAAGATAATCGAATTTCTACAACATAATGTAATACAAATATTCTCTCTATATAAAAAGAAACGGCGAAAACATTGATCCGTTATGAGTTATGATTAGACGACAGACTATGTGCCCACACTGTTAAATTTAATAATACACATAAGGTGTATTAGATAAAAATGTAGATTTTATAAAATTAGGGCAACTTTTTACCAATACTGAAGATCCATTGTACAGATACAAAGAGCACTTTAATCAACGTCGAACAATCCTTCTCAGTATATAAACATATATATATATATATATATATATATATATATATATATATATATATATATATATATATAGTAAACCTAATCAGTAGGCGATTAAAGGTCTGTGTATTACTATCAAGAGAATACAATATATATATATATATATATTTTGTATTCTTTTGATAAAGGCGTACTGCCGAAACATGTAGAGTTTTTTAAATACATATATTTTGAAGTAATATACAGTCCTTTAATCGCCTACTGATTAGGTTTACCATATCATACCAAGGTCACGAAGCTATTATATATATATATATATATACCGCCTCATTCTGAGCAAACGCAACGATCCGAATGTATGAATATTTCTCCCGCTCCGTATAAAAATCCCCTGAACGCTTTTAGCCAATCACAAAACAGTCTGTCGCGCAACCATTTGACAATTAATGTCACAAATTAGTGTCACCACTGTCACCCTATACGGAGTCTCTTAAGTGTTTGAATAGTGGAGCGGGAGAAATATTCATACATTCGGATCGTTACGTTTCCTCAGAATGAGGCGGTACATATATACTTGTATATAATAACGAGCGATCATTAAAATTTTCACTCGTAGCTGGCCGTGTATATAAAAATTATGTCGTAGCTTTAGTCATTAAGATGTTATTTCAAACATCTATCAGTGTCAAATATATATTTTAAAGTTTCATCAAAAGAAAAAGTAATGGCCTTTAATGATATGCATAAAGCGTTTATGGTAGAATGTTACTTCCTGACATCTTAAAAAATTAATGGTATTTGGCAGCATTCAATAGAAAATTGCCTTGCGGAGTTTGAAGAGAGATATCCCTAGCTATAAAACTTTCCGTGATACGCTAATGCATTGTGTAAATCTTTTTCGTCAAACAGGCAGTATTTTAAGGAAAAAAGGAAGCGGTTCACCTCTCAAGAGAAGTCGCGGCGTAATTGAAAATGTCAGACAAATTATTAACGAATCTCCTCAAACATCTATTCGCAGAGTTTCGCAACAAGTAGGGCTTTCGTATGGAACATGTCAAAAAATTTTAAAAAAGGACTTGCACATGTATCCATATAAATTAACTTCTGTACAAAATCTATTACCTACGGATTATGAAAAAAGAACACAATTTTGCCAATGGTTTATTCAAACAATGACAAACAATATTTTAAATCATACTTTTTTCACCGATGAAGCTTGGTTTTATTTGAAAGGTTATGTTAATTCGCAAAATATGCGTATGTGGTCCAGTGAAAATCCTTATTTCTACAGAGAAGTTCCTCTACATCCAGAAAAAATAGGCGTATGGGTAGGTATGAGTCGTCACCGATTAATAGGACCAATATTCTTTGAGGGCACGATAACATCGGAGAAATATCGTAACGAAATTCTCAGTGTTTTTACTAATCAATTGACTAATGATGAACTCCAGGTCGGATATTTTCAACAGGATGGGGCTACATCTCACGTTACACTTGAAAATATTCAGTTTTTGCAACAATTTTATGGCGATAGGATAATAAGTAAAAATACAGCGATTCCATATCCACCACGATCGTGTGATTTAACAGTCATGGATTTTTTTGTGTGGCCATATATAAAGAATATTATTTATGAAACACCAATTAATAATCTACAAGAGTTAAGACATAAAATCATAGAAAAATGTGAACACATCAATAACTCACCGCAAATACTGATCAATGTTTTCAATGCTCTACGAAATAGAGTGCGATTATGCTTGGTGGAGAATGGTCAACATTTTACACATTTTTTATAATATTCTATTACTTTGTATAAAAATTATAAATATGTATATTTAATATAAAAGTCAGCATTTCAAATTATTTTTTAACAATCATGAATCATGACGTTTGAAATTATAATGACAGATCTCCTCTAATAACTTAAGTTAGGACATACTTTTTGTGTACATGGCTTACTTGAGCGAAAATTTTAATGATCACTCGTTATATATATATATATATATATATATATATATATATATATATATATATATAAGTGATTAGATAATTTCTTAGCCGTTCATTTAATTTCGTATGATTTGCTTTGTAATTTGTATACAGCAATGTTTACATCCCCCCTTACTTTGCAATTACATACATACTAACTTGATATTTGTAAATATTTCATATAAAAGCCGAAAACCTCCAATAATTTATCAAATGTTATATATATATATATATATAGTATTTTCGTGACCTTGGTATGATAAGGTAAACTTAATTAGTCGGCGATTAAAGGTCTGGTTATAATTACTTTGAAGTAATAACCAGACCTTTAATCGCCGACTAATTAAGTTTACCTTATATATATATATATATTATTACATATATATTATATATATATATACATATATATATATATATATATATTATTACCTTATATATATATAAGGTAAACTTAATAAGTCGGCGATTAAAGGTCTGGTTCATTACTTCAAAGTATATATATTTAAAACAACCCTACACACATGTTTCGGCAATGATGCTTTTGTCAAGGGAATAAAAATTTTATATTTTTTATTCCCTTGACAAAGGCATCATTGCCGAAACATGTAGGGTTGTTTTAAATATATATACTTTGAAGTAATGAACCAGACCTTTAATCGCCGACTTATTAAGTTTACCTTATCATACCAAGGTCACGAAAATATATATATATATATATATATGTATATATATATATATATATATATGTATATATATATATATATATATATGTATATATATATATATATATATATATATATGTATATATATATATATATGTATATATATATATACGTATATATATATATATATATATATATATATATATATATATATATGTATATATATATATATATATGTATATATATATATATATATATATATAGTATTTTCGTGAGCTTGGTATGATAAGGTAAACTTAATTAGTCGGCGATTAAAGGTCTGGTTATTACTTCAAAGTGTATATATTTAAAATAATCCTACATGTTTCGGCAATGATGCCTTTGTCAAGGATATAAAAAATATAAAAATTTTATATTTTTTATATCCTTGACAAAGGCATCATTGCCGAAACATGTAGGATTATTTTAAATATATACACTTTGAAGTAATAACCAGACCTTTAATCGCCGACTAATTAAGTTTACCTTATATATATATATATATATATATATATATATATATATATATAATGGTACGTTTCTTAGTGAATTAAACTCTTTATGTACGAACTTTTAATATTTCTTAGTATGATATTATGTTGTGGTTTATTCTCTTGATGATCGTGATAATGTTAAATGAGACGTAAAAAGTAATATTAACTGTTATGTAAAATGTTGATTTTATACTTAACTTAGAAATGGGCTTATTATTCTTTCCTTTTTTTTAATTATAGACGGCTAGCTCAATATTTCGTATCTCCAGGGTTCAAAGTCGGTTCAGGTATTTCTACTCCTCTCTTAGCTTATTTATTTTAATAAATCAATTCGAACAACACTTCAAGCAATTAAAATAAAACCCAAAAATAAAATGACAAAAAACATGAACTTTATTGTACAAACAAAATTCTTAAAAATTCAAAATTAAATCGGTATTTCGTGGAACACAAGCAATGATACATGCGATAAAAATTGGTACTAATACAAATCTTCTTTACTCTTGTGAATAAACATGTGTTTAACAATATCAGTCTACTAAAATTGTGAATATTTGAAATAATAGATTAAGTTTAAATAGTTTAACAAGTGCAAAGTGAACTTCAATCTGTTTAATAACAGTTTACAGTGTTTGAGGAACAAATCGTTAACTGTAAGTACGAGTAAGTTGAGAACAACCAGTTCTATATGTGAATATGATTATTTAAAATGGCGTGTAACAATTAGTATATAAAAAAACCTGTATTTTCGGGAATTAACTTCGGTGATCTCTGTCTGTAGGTTCTGGAATGGTTCTTGAGTCAGGAAAGCGGATATTAACCAGATCGGTTCCCTTAGGATGGCTTGTTCGTGATGTTTCCAAAGTCCGACGACAGCTGATTGCTTGGCGGCGTTCGTGTGCTCCGTTGAATGGCTTGATCTTCGGTGAACCTTTTTTAGTAGACTATCTCCGGAATGTGATGGTCTGGTCTTTTGTAACTTTTTCAGTGTGTTGACGACAGGTATTGTAAGCGTTTTAGATAAATTTAACACTTGGACACTAATTATTTTAGTAGAAAAAAAAATTACTTTTATCGGAGCGAAATTTTCGTGACCGTTCGTTACAACAATGGTGGTAAAGACGCCGTTTTATTCTTTTGTTTTAAGTAAAATGACTGGCCGTTTATTGCCTTGTTCGTACTCATAATTATGTTGTTGTACAGTTATAATTTAGGTAATATTTCAATGCAAATGGGTTTATAAAATTATTTTAAGAATTATTGAATAAGTTTGGTTATGAAACATATGTTGTTTTGTTTACAATAACTCTGTCAACATATGTTCCTATACAGGTTATTATGCCGTTATAATTTGTAGGCGGAGCTTAATTGTTTCAAATACATTTGAATATAAATACGTTAAATATGTTCTTATAAATCGCGTTAAATATTAATTTGAATTAGAAAATGAGTATAAACATCAGTAATAAAAATATAGAGAAAAATAAGTTAATTATTTTAAAGCAAATTTGTCGTCATAATAAAGTATTTATATTTTGAATTAATTCCTCCCCTCACAGGCATGAAAACATATAGTAAATACGAACATTATAATTAAATAGCTTGTTTTTGTATCCCTTTCAGAGGAGGAGCCTTTCTTGTAATGCTTCAATATATGTGTATATATATATATGTATATGTATATTATATACGAGTGTCTCGTATCGTTATGTTCAAATTTTAGGAGTATAAAGTAAACTTCATTTCAAACAAAAACGCAAAACTTGTATATCCATTTTTATTTGTTTCAAAACTACAGATCTATGAATGTGATTGTTAGATCATGAAAAAAAATGTAATCCTAAAGTCAATAAAAACTAATTTTATTTAGAAAAGTTCAATTAATAATATTTTCGAAATGTCCATCTCCTTGTTGAATGCAGGCTTGTGCCCGTAAGCCAACAGAAGAAGTACTTATCCGAATTTCATACTTGTTTTGTCGGATTTGCTCGGCAGCCAGGTGAATACGATCCAACAACTCTTCTCTTGAGTTCGAAACTTGCGCGTAGACTAAATTTTTCATGTACCCCCATAAATAAAAGTCAAGGGGATTAAGATCGGGTGATCTGGGTGGCCATGCAACAGGACCACCTCGACCAATCTATCTTGGATAATTGACGTTAACCCAATTTCGGACAGCAATTTCGAAATATGGTGGTGCCCCATCCATGTGAAACCACATGTCTCGTCGAACATTCAGTGGGACATCCTCTAAAAGACTTGGCATTTCGTCAATAAGAAATTGAAGGTAATTGTCCGCATTTAACCTCCCAGGAACAACGACAGGACCAATCAACAAGTCATCGATTAGGGCCGCCCAAACGTTAATAGAAAATTCATGTTGCAATTTAGATGGGCGTATAGCGTTGGGATTTTCTGATGACCACCTGTGCAGGTTTCTCAGATTTGTAACACCACTTTTCGTGAACGTAGATTCATCTGTCCAAAGGACTGTTCTGCAGAAATTAAAGTGAAGCCGTGACTGTCTTAATATCCAGGTAGAATAAACTAGACGAGCATAGTGGTCTGCCTCAAGCAAACCGTGTCCCCTGCGATAGTGATATGGATATAAGCCCTCACGTTTTAAAATTTGCCAAACTGTCGTTCGTGGCACTCCTAGTTGTCTAGCGATTCGACGTACACTGAGAATTGGATCCCTTGTAACAATAGCTACTTCTTCTTCCTCTAAGTTAGCTTGCAAATTTACTCCTTGGTCGAAAAGATAATCACGCAGTCCGCATTCCTGAAACTTAAGCCAATAAATAGTAGTTTATTGGCTTACCCATTTATTTATATTAGAAATTACTTCGTTACAATAACCAAATTGTTTAATCAGATTTTCTTGAGTTGTCAAAATTTTAAATTAAAAATTGATCTTTCATTGTAATTTACAAAAATCTGAATATTCAGTTAATTAAAAGTTACACAAATATTTTCATTACTTGGCATACTTATAAAATTACTTGGTTTCTATTTGTTTATGGGAAACTTGATTCGAATCCCAATATATTAAAGCTTGGTATAATTTCTTTATTAGCCCTTTGTATCTAAAAATAAAATTAAAATCACTCTACAATACTGTGAGAAAACTTGTTTTGAAATATATTAAATTATATACATAACCATAGTTTCTATTTGCATAGTTATACATAAATAATATTTATAATCAAAAAACGATATTTTACATGTTAATTGGGTTTTTAAAATCGTTATCTTCTGAACCTGCTTTGAGATTGAGTATTAGATTCTTGCTAATATCCACTGAGTTAACCGATGGCAATCTAAATCTTTATTATTGAACATATGCCAAATATCAAGTTAGGGGAATTGTCTCTCACTTACTAATTTTTTTATTCTTCAAGGCTAGATTTGAAATTATTAAATGTTATTCAATATCTATTTCAATTATCATTTTTATTTTATTATTAATTCTCCGTGTAGCGTATTATTACATTTTTGACGATCAACGTGGGGCGTGAGAGTAATATTATTACTATATATATATATATATATATATATATATATATATATAAGGTAAACCTAACAAGTCGGCGATTAAATGTCTGGATCATTACTTCAAAGTATATATATTTAAAACAACCCTACATGTTTCGGCAATGATGCCTTTGTCAAGGGAATAAAAAATATAAATGACAATATAAATGTCAAATAATTGACAATTATTTGACATTTATATTCTGTCATTTATATTTTTTATTCCCTTGACAAAGGCATCATTGCCGAAACATGTAGGGTTGTTTTAAATATATATACTTTGAAGTAATGAACCAGACCTTTAATCGCCGACTTGTTAGGTTTACCTTATCATGCCAAGGTCACGAAAATATTATATTTATATATATATATATATATATATATATATATATATTGTGGTAGGTCAGGCCTACACATAAGAATTCCTGGGATTCGTGAAATACAGATCGTTAACGTTTGTAGATAAATATTAGAGAATAAGAAAATTTTGGAACTGAATTCTTCATCTGACATATCAATAAAGTTGATTTCGCGTTTTTAATTGTTCAAAATAAATTCTCTTATTTATTTATTTTTATCTTTTCATTTGCCTTAGTCATTTTATTTCAATATTTTGTATTTCCGAAGACATTTCAACTTAATTGATTAATAATAAATGACGCGCATTTCTTAGGGAAAACTGTACTTATTTGAAATAAATACAGGGGGAAATATCCCAATCAAAAATTAGCATAATATAAAATTACTAACATTCTCATGACAATTATTTATTTACTAAAATAAAATATGTAATTTTTGTAAAGTATCTATATGGTTTGAGTAATTAAATTATCATTTTCACTAAAATTAATTAGCGAGATTATATTAATACATACAAATTAGACGAATAAGAAGCTCGGAACAAACGAGAGTTAGCGTCACTAGGTAGAAAAATTCCAAAAACACATGACGTTTTTTAAGTGCCGCTCTGGAAATAAGAAGAAAAATCATAAAATAAATTAGAGAAACTATACTACGAACATATATAAATATCACCTGTTTATCCAGCTCCTTTTTGACGCATTTTCCGTATCCAGACATCAACCAGTGACTCATAAAACGAAAATTCCATTTCATCGGGAATAGCATCCAGCTAGCGAAGCTAAGCGGTGACGCCGTCCGAGTACCCACCAAAACCTTTATCCTGCATTTTCGGATCCACAAGAAGACTCCATCCAGACTAACCCATTCCCGTCTATTTCAAACTTAAGTATTATTTCAATCTCCTACAAATTTTGAAAATGTTGAATTAGTTCAATTCATAAAGTAGAACCTCTATCAAAGATTTTTTAGAATAGATATACCTTATGGGTACATTTAGAATTAGAATTATATAATTTAAAAACTAGAAGAATACAGTTCCCCTGTTTACAAATGTTCATTTTTAAAAGAAGCATTTAGGTATGTTAGTTTAATTAAATTCACTTTCTTTAATTTTCTTTTCTTAACCTAGAATTTATTTTATGTTTATATTATCACGTGACTTGATTCATTTTGATTAATCCTAATTTTATTATGTCTATCACTTACCTGTTAATTAACACTTCCATTAAAGCATTTACATTATTCCTTAACTCACTTGTTTCATTTAGTAGAATTTGCATTTAAAAAATACCATTATTTATTGTGTTGCTCACCATCTTATTTTGTACGTATTCTTATTGAGTCACCGAACCTACATTTTAAGTGTATTTATTATGCACAACAAAAAGAGTCTCATTGTTCTTATAAGCCGGACATTTAACACAAATTAAAGCCCACAAGAATTTAAACAATAAGAAGTTATTCTCATGTAAAGCTGTTGAGGTTAAGTATACTTCGTTTTATGTACGATCATTTATCATTTGAATTATACGCATGTAACAGATACAATATTTTAAACAACTCCATCTGTATGTAATATTTGAAATCATATTTAAACAGATATTTATAATATTTTTTTATTAAAATCACCTTATCAGCTTCAGTATATTTAATCAATAAATTTTGTATTTATTATAAGCCCCTTTAGGCTTTCTTCAATATATATATATATTGTAGAAATTGTTCAATTTCTACAAACAAACAGAAGGTCTGGCAATGGGCTCACCTCTAAGTCCTCTATTTGCTGAAAATTTCATGAAGCATATTACAGAAAAAGTTCTTTCATCACAACTAGGTAAAAAACATATTAAATTTTGGTATCAGTATGTAGACGACATCCTAGCTTGCTTTAAGGGTACTCATAGACAACTACAAACATTTCTGAACTACATAAATTCAATCCATTCTAATATCAATTTTACAGTAGAAATAGAAGAGAATAACAGTATTAACTTCCTGGATTTAAAATTAAACAAATTAGATCAGAGCTTAGAATTTTATATATATCGTAAACATACTTTCACTGATTGCATTATTCCCAAAGATTCACTACACCCTAAGACACACAAACATTCACTTTTTAATTCTATGATACATAGAGCATTAAATATTCCTTTGTCTAATGAATCTTTTGTTCGTGAAATCAATACTATAAAACAAATAGCGGTAAACAATAGTTATAAAAGTAGCGTAATTGACAGTATACTAAAGAAAAAACAGTTACAAGTGGCCCTTAGTTTAGTATATCCTAAAGATAGTGCTAATTTGAAACAATTTGTCTCGTTAACTTACTTCGGTAAAATAAGCGAGCAAATTGGAAATATAATTTCGAAAAATAATAGTAATGTTAGTATAGCTTACAAACCATATGTAAAAACAAGTAATTTCATTTTTAACGCAAAACCTAAAACAGATATTAATAACAAATCAGGAGTGTACAAATTATATTGTAACGATTGTAAAAGTGTATATATAGGTCAGACTGGTCGAAGTTTTATTATATGGGAAAAAGAACACAGGAGGTCATATAAACTAAAGAAGACAGATTCAACATTTGCAAACCATCTTATTACAGAAAGACATACATTTGGTCACCGTAAAATATTACATTTGGCCGAGAAAGGTCGTAAATTAAATATTTTAGAGGCCCTAGAGATTTTCAAAAGCCGACACAACACAATAGATATCGTTATAAACGAACAGTTGGACCTTATATATACACCTCTTTTCCAATGTTGTATATAATAGTTAAGTATATAGTAGTAATTTTAAATAACATCATAAACCACCCCCATATATTTTTGTGTCATTTATAAGTTCTATGTAGGCCTGTAACTTTTGCAGTTTGATAATGACATTGTATGTCGAAACCGCGGCCACGATTGAATAAAGTGGTATATATAACAAAGTTATTGTTTTATTTTATTTTATTTTCTACTTCTTGTGTTTCCTTTTCGTCTATTGGCACTCCAAGATATTGGAAAGTCTTCACTTGCTCTATTTTTACCCCGTCGATTTCTATATTTATGTTTTTTGGTGCATCTCCTATCGTCATCACTTTTGTTTTATTTCTGTTTATTCTCATTCTGTGGTTTTCCAGCTTTGTGTTCCATATTTCTAGGTTCTGTCGTAGTTCTTTTTCACTTTTAGCGATTATAACATCATCTGCGAAAACTCCCTTCGCGATATCTACTCTTTGTAGTTGTAAGTGTCCAACGTTGAACTTGCTAGTTTTTGTGGTACATTTCTTTATTATTTCATCCATATATGTTACGAAAAGCGTTCGGCTTAAACTGCCTCCTTGTCTCAGACCGTTTTGAGTTGTAAATGTTTCAGATTCTATATTATTATTTATGATAGTGTTAACGTTGTTACTGTAAATTTTTCGTATCAATCTTATTATTTTAACACTTACTCCTCTTTCTTTCAAAATATTTAATACTTTTTCCCTCAGTGTTTTGTCGAACGCTTTCTCCAGGTGTATGAACGCTAGAAATACGGGTTTTTTCTCACACATGGCTTTCTGGGTTATCTGTTTTAATGTGAAAACGTGATCTTGCGCTATTCTCCCTTTTCTGAATCCACTTTGCGCCTCATTTATTTAATGTACTCTCCACTATATTTCTAATTCTTCCATCTAGAATTTTCTCGAATATCTTCATGGCTGTACTCAGTAGTGTTATGCCCCTGTAGTTGTTACAGTCTCTCCTGTCTCCTTTTTTATATATTGGTACTATTAAGGCCCTGTGTCCAGTTTTCTGGGAAGTTTTCTTCCAGTCCAGTTTCTTTCCATATTTTATTATGAATTTTCAAGAACAACTCCGTTCCTGTTTCTCCCATGCTTTTGATCATCTCTGTTGTTATCTTGTCATATCCTGGTGCTTTTCCGTTCTTTAATTTTCGTATTACCTCTTCCAATTCTTGCATAGTTATTTCATCTAGATTTTCTTCCACTTTTTCTTCATGTTCCAAATTAAGATACTTCTCCGTTTGCTCAGTCAGAAGTTCTTTCCATCTGTTGATTATATCTTTAGGTTCTGTCAACATACGAGTATTTCCATTTTTGCTTTTGATGTACATACCTTGTTTCTTATATTTTTTCTTCTCTTATCGATTTTAGTGCTCCATAAAATAGTTTTTGATTTTCCTTGCTATTTTTTTAAATTTCTTCCCCAAACTTTTTGCATGTGTCCTTTGCCGTTATTACTAATTCTTTTACTTTTTTTTTATATGTGTCGTAATTGTCTGTTGTCCTGTGTGATAGATATTTTTTCCATGCCTCCTTCTTTGTTTTTATTTGTATTCGGATATCTTGTGTTTTTTATTGTTGTTTTTCGTACTTACTCCACATATTTCCTTTGCTGAGACTTTCATCGTATTTTCAAATAGGTTCCATAACTCCTCTACATTCTTATCTTCTGTAATAATTCCTGTCTGCTCTAAAGTTTCTGTTATAAGTTTGCTGAACTTTGCTGCTATATCATTATTTCTTAATTTATAGTATCTTATTTTCTCAGAATGGACTGCTTTTTGTTTTGGTGCAGTGTTCCTCTTTTCTTTTTCAGAATTCTTTCTAATTTTCGTTATAACTAAGTAATGGTCGCTACCAATTTCCGGTCCTCGTCTTACTCTTGTGTTTATTACTGCTCTTCTATTGTTAATTTCTTCTAGCACGTAGTCAATTCTGGATTTTTCTCCTCTGGTTTTCATTTTTCTGGTATACTTGTGTATTTATTTGTGATCAAATAACGTATTTGTAGTTTTTTGTAGATTTTGCATTACAGTGAAATCTAGAATTATTTTTCCGTTGTTATTTCGAACATATTCTCCATGTGCTCCTAGAGTTTTGTTGTATAATTCATCTCTTCTTCATACTCTGCTGTTAAAATCTCCAGCTATGTATAATTCTCCTTTCGCTTCTTCCGTTACTGTCGTTAGATCTTTCCAAAATTGTTCTTTAACTTCGGCTTTTTCGTCTTCGTTTGGTCCATATACAGCAACTATTGTTTTCATTTGTCTATCATTTCCTTTTCTTATCTCTACTTTCAGTATCCGCTTCGACCATGCTTTCCAGGTATATATTTGTGCTTCGTATTTCTTGTGTATTATACATCCCACCCCTGCAAACGCTCTTTCGTGCTTTTCAACCCCACTGTATATTAGAATGTGCCCCTTCTTCATTTTTAGCATTCCCTGTTCTTAGAAAAGTATTTTTAATAATATAAAATATTATTAAAAAGGGGGTGTGAAGAACACAATACAAGTTATATATTTGTGAATGTATCTCCTCTCCAGAGACGCAGATACGTATTTCACCTTTCTACACGATCGTCGGTACGCCCCTGCTGGAGAAGAGATACATTCAACCAAACATAACTACCTTGCTATCAACCAGAAATTATTAAGACAGAGCGTGAAAGAATATTCAGCGCTGTCTACATAATAACTGCCGAAGTGAGCAACGTGTTTCTATAGACGGTAACAACCATATCTATAAAAAACTGAATTATCGTGTCTTCACTACTTGTCGGGCGAACCGAATGCGTATATAACAAAATAATTTGAAACATACATGAGTGGGTAAAAACCACACCAATTTGTATAATACAAAAGTATTTTTAATAATATAAAATATGTATTATTAAAAATGGGGTGTGAAGAACACAATACAACTTATATATTTGTGAATGTATCTTTTGTATTATATAAATTGGTGTGGTTTTTACCCACTCATGTATGTTTCAAATTATTTTGTTATATTCCTTGTTCTTTCTTCTTTGTTTGTGTTATAGTCAACATATCTAAGTTCATTTCTTCAAACTCATCTTCCAGTTCTTTCTTTTTCCCTGTTAAGCTTTTGATGTTCCATGTCCCTATTTTCCATACCCCAATACAACCCTTCTCCTCATCTTATATTCTGTTCTCTACTCTTCCTGGATTTTCCTTGTTATTACTTTTTTCCGGTCTATCATAACCTTTAACTTAGCCATGTTGTTATCTTTATTATCTAGCTCTTTCTCTTCTCGATCCTCTTCTATCCGTTTTTTATAATTATTTTCAGTTTTCCCTCCTTGTCATCCCATTTCCATATTCCGTTCTCCATTATGAACTTCTTATAGCCGTATTTTACTTTCTTCCCTTTCTTTCGTTCTAGTTATGCGAAATTCACTATTTCACTCTGTATTTCCATTTCTTTCTTTGTCAATTCATTGTTTATATAATTTCTTTCTGCGTGTGTTCTTAGTTTATTTTTGTTTTTCATTATCTCTTCCGTGTTCTCCGAATTTGCTATTTCCACTTTACAGGTTTTAATATTAACTGGATATATATTCTGAAACGTCAAACTACAATTTTTGAAAATACTATTCTATTTCTTTAAATTCATCTGGCATAAGAGTTGGTATAGATCCTAAATATATTTTTATACGAATTACATTTATTTGTAATTTTCATTTGAATTTACATTTGATGATATATTTTGAAGATATTCAAGAAGGTAGAAAAGAATTAAATAGAGTAGTATGGAGAAAAAGAATGTTTCGTTCGATTAAATTCTGCATTGAATATGTTTAAGAAGTTTATGTAATGGGTTCTAAATTACATATATTAATTGCAATACAGAAGTTAATCGAATGAAATATTATTTTTCCTTCATACATAAAATTTGAATAACCCCAATAGTAATTAAACTACAGCTATGTTTATTGCATACACAATAACCCCCTTTCCCCGGACGGATCCCAGTCCACAAGCTATTGTGTCACCTGGTCCCGGAGGTAACATTGTTGCCGTGGCAGTTCCATTTATACAGCTGGTTTATCAATGACACAAGTAATAAGCATCGGAACGATTAACTAATAACATTTAATGCAATAACGAATACAAAAACAGTAAATAATACATGGTAAATATGATGCACTAGACCGGTACTCACTCTGGATTTTAGCCATCTGTTGAACTAGATTCTATCACATGTGCAATGTTTTATAAATTACAATGTGAGAGCAATAATTCTTGAATGTCTTTTTTTTGTATTGACAGTGACAATAATATAAACACGATCACAAAGACGTAGTGATAAAAAAACTCTAGAATAATAAAAAAAAAAAAAAACAAACAAATCGCACCTCGGAGCAGACCCAGTCTCGGTCGACTAAAACTGCCCCTGCCCGTTCTTGCCAACGTCCAACGGCCCACCCGGCTTCTGAGGCTGCCTCAGCTCAGGGGTGGGGGACCCAGAGGTAAGAAATAAACTCAAAAAGGTGGAAAAGGATGCCACCGAATTTTTGCCGCTGGACGTCGCAAACCCGGAAACTTGATGAAATGTCAAAGAAAAGGCAAGTTGCGTGGGCAGAAGGCCGGTTCCAAGACCGAGACTCGTTCCACTCTCGAGGTTCGAGAGACGAGGGAAGTAAGAGAAAAGAAAAATTCGTCGTTTCAACAGAACAAAATTAATTTATTAAGGTAATTTCGTGTATAAAATAAATTGACCCTATATATAAATTCATAAGTACACCCCGTATATGAATTTAAAAAAAAAACAATGAACCCTGTATATAGATTAATGAATTGCCCCTATATATATAAATTTATAAATATAATTGTTACCACAAGCAAAGAAAACAAGCGGCTGAGTTGAAGTGTAAATAATTATACTAATAATTAAAAGAAAACATTTACAAAGTGGCTAATGGCCTGACACATCCTACAAAAAAAACAATACGTATTCTTCCTTTAGTTCACAAAAGTGTCTTAAAAGAGAGTAACAATAAGTTTTCGCAAAATAATATGTAATTTACGAAAAAAACTATTCTACGTAGTTAGAAAAAAAAAACATGGTGAAATTATCAAATCAAAGGTTAATGTACGAATACAATTAATTAATAAAAATATGCACTTCCCCAAATTTATGTTAAAATCAAAGGAAAATTTACGTTTAAACTATTCAAAATTAAAGTGAAACGACTAAATAAATAAAAAAAGTTCGCAAAAAAATTGAACACCGACGAACGGGTCAACAAGTTTTTTGTCAAAGGAAAACCCCTGAGCGATTGAAAGATGAGATTAAAATTTGTGGTTTTGACAAATAACTAAATTGATGAAAGTTAACAAATAATAATAATTGTATATTAAAACAATATAACGAAAGCTTAACTGTCGTTCCAGCGTCGATCGGCCTTGATGTTCTGTCTAAGGAGAAGAACGGGGCTGTTGGAAAAACTCCGACGATGGTTCAGGATATGTTCGTCGTCTAATAACGGTGCTTTTGTTTATTTCCCGCCGGTCGACCACACCATCTAATTAGATTAGGGAATAAAATGGCAATAAGAAATCGCAAATTACGGAAAAATGTTCCCAATACATACCAACTAGGCATCTGATGGTGGTTACATATAAAAAACGATGATGGATAATTCGCAATACAAAGGGGGTCACTTCGTGCTCTCTTGACACCACACAAATCCTCCCCAACGGGAGATATCGCTCAGAGCGAATAAAAATTAAGGTAGGACCGATTAAATCCCCAAACGGGCTGTATATTAAATTATACCGTATAACGATCACTACCCTGGGTTGAGAAGCAGACAGTAACGTCGTATAACGTTCGAAGGCGAATTCATTCCAAAAATTATCTCCGCACGAGTCGTAAATTTTTTTAGCGACGAGAAGAACTCTAAGATCAGATGCAGACAGAGGAAAAAAACTTAAAGAAAAATTAAATGTGAATAAAATGTGAATTTAAATTTAAATATTGGAACATATACAGGCGGATAAGGCGAGTCGTTACAGACACGTAACAATTCCCCTAACACTCCCTATAAAAAAAAGGAAAGAAGTTACTTTTTTTTTGAAAAAGAAAAAAAAATTTTGAAAAGTTGATAATAATACAAAATGAATAATTATTTTTGAAGATAGGAACTCAAACAAAACTAAACGAAATCGTAAAGAAGTTAACATAGGCGTAAACGCCAACGTAAGCGTAACGCTAGGTACAAAATTCCTGCTTGGTAAGCGAACCCAACAAAACCCAAGACAAGGTATCCTCACGAGAGAAATAACGAAAGAGAAAGGTAAGGTAAGGTAGTGCGCGATACCTGATCTCAGAGTAGTGTCGAAGGGCCTAACTCAAAAGATAAAAGGTAAGATACGATAAGGCAGAGAAAAAAAAACATAGTTCAGGAAGGTAACACATATACAAGATGGAAAGTATCTAAAATAAACAGGACTCCGTTTAGTCGCCTTTTACGACATGGTGGATTACATGGATTACACCAGTTTGAGTATTCGTCCAGCCCCCAAACAGGCCACAAACAAGGTTCAGGATGGTGAGAACAACCCAAACAAGATTCCCTTTTGTCGCCTCTTACGACATGGTGGATTATACCAGTTTGAGTATTCGCCCAGCCCCCAAACAGGCCAAGATGATTCCAACAGAATCCCAAACAATAACACAACAACCAGGTAATTTCAGATAATTTCCGTTCAAAAAACTGCAAAAGAAAACTACAGATAAGTTCCAACGTAAGAGTGAGCGATAAAAATTAATGTGTGTGGATGATGGAACAAAACCAGCTAGTAATTCCTTTACTCCTAAAAGCAGAATTCCCAGAACAGCAATCTCAAAGAACGATTCGATAAATGTTATAAATCCGGCCACGCCGATGAAGAGATCAACAAAACTCAAGGTTGACACAACTCTCCGTTACAACCAGAAGCCGTTACAAATCCGGAACAAATCCGATGTCCACACATGTGACATATAAAAACGCCCTTCTGTCCGAAACGCAAAAAGGACTGAACTAAATGAAACGCAAGAAGAAGCAAATAGAACGGAACCTTGCAAGTACGCAAGGGCTGAAATTAACCACATGTATAAAACAGCAAGGAAAAGCGTTGATGTTGGAAAAAAACAAACTCACAAAAGTCTAAGGCATAAGAAAAGAACCAACCTTTAATACACGAGAACCTAACTAAGCGTACGTACCAAAACTAATCAAAAAAAAAAAAAAACTGACAAATGTCAAACAATTCAAAAACTATCTGAAATGAAGGAACGAAAATCATGGAAACAGAACGGTGTTCCAGATGGGATGAACCAACTCAACAGGACTCCGTTTAGTCGCCTTCTACGACATGGTGGATTACACCAGACTGGGTATTCGTGAGCCCCCAGACAGGCCGAAAACATATTCAAGATGTAACGATCAGAGCTGAGCATGACTCCTTTCTGTCGCCTTTTACGACATGGCGGATTACACCAGTTTGGGTATTCGTCCAGCCCCCAAACAGGCCAAAAACACAAGAGAAGATAAAAGAGAAAGTCAAAAATCGAGAACAAGGGTCGTCAGCAGAACACAACTGGATCGTCACTCCACATCGGGAGGATGAGCCTTTAAGTCTTTGATGTTCCAAATCGAAGTCCGACCGGCATCATCAGACAGTTGATATGTCCAAGGCGAGACAATACGGGTGATGGTAAAGGGACCGACAAATTTAGGAGCTAACTTCGCTGCAAATTGTTTGGAAGCGTCCGACAAGACGTAATTGCGCCTCCAGACACGTTGATTCAATTGCAGGGGTTCAACTCTCCTACGTAGATTATATTGATGTGCGCTTCGGGTATGAGCTTTCAAAATTCGAGCTTGAATATCTCGATAGAGCTTGGCGAAGGCACGTTTTCTCTCATCAGCAATAACCTCGAAATCTCGTTCATCAGGTGGTACGAAAGTTTCCTCGCGACCATCGATGGAGACTTCTCTACCGAAAGTGACAAAGTTAGGAGTTACACTAGTAACCTCATGCTTTGACGACCGAATAGCAAAACCAATCTTGGGTAAGAAATTATCCCAAAGGCGATGATTGTCTTTGACGTAGGCGGAGAGCATGGTTTTAATAACCCTATTGACTCTCTCTGTCGGATTGCCTTGAGGATGATAATTCGCGGTGAATGCTAGATGGACGTGATAAGTTTCGGCAAGATCTTGCATAAGCTTGCTACGAAACTGTACTCCATTATCTACAATTAAGGAGGAAGGAGCTCCGAATATTAAAAAGACTTCATTCTCCAAAATCTGCGTAATCGCTTTCGCAGTGGCGGTACGTAACGGGAATAATAAAACAAATTTACTGAAGGTATCACAAAGGGACCAATAAGATCGGCACATGCAATCTGCCAAGGCCGAGTGGCATTAACCACTTTACTTAAGAGATGTCCAGCAGGAGCACGTTGTTCAGGCTAGGTGCTGACGCACACGGCACAATGTCGAACAAAGTTGGCAACATCGGCACGCATTTTTGGCCAATAATACTTCTGTGCAACACGGGCAACAGTCTTAGTCACGCCTCCATGACCACAAGTAGGATGATCATGACACTGACAAATGATTTCAGCACGTTCAGTTTTGGGAGGTACAAGCCTCCATTCGCTCGCAGGATAACCGAAAGCGGGATAGCGAGACATGACATGTTTGTACAGGCGACCATGTTCAACACGCCAAAGAGGAAAATGTCGAGGTCGTCGTTGCACTCTGTCAGACATTCTATTCAACCAGTTGTCCTGGACCTCTACAGGACAAATCTCCACATCATCAGCAGCGGGAACGCTGCGAGACAAAAAATCAGGAACGGCATGCTCAGAACCTTTCCTATGTATTACCTCATAGTCAAATGGCATCAACCTTAATTGCCAACGCGCTAATCGTCCTTGCGGATCTTTCAGACGATGTAGCCACAAAAGAGAGTGACAATCGGTGATGACCTTAAAGTGAAATCCTTCAAGATAGGGACGTAATTTTTCTACAGACCAGATAATAGCAAGTAATTCCCTTTCGGTTGCACTAAATTTGCGTTCCGAAGGAGTAAGGGAACGAGAAAGATAACAGATAACCTTTTCTCCATCGTCAAAATGTTGCGATAAGACACAGCCGATACCGACTGCGGACGCGTCTGTGGCGAGATGAAACGGGCGTGTAAAGTCAGGACAAGTTAGAATGGGGGCGGTCACTAGCCTGTCCTTCAGAAACCGGAAGGCCTTTTCGCACTGTTCGCTCCAACACCAACGTGCGTTCTTCTTAGTTAAAGCGGTGAGTGGCGAAACCACAGAGGCGAAATCCTTACACCACTTACGATACCAACTACACGTACCCACAAAACGTCGTACTTCTTTAACGGTGCGCGGAGGTGGAATTCGCACAATAGACTCAACCTTATCGGGATCTGGTCTCAAACCTAATTCGTCAACTACGAAACCCAAATATTTCAGCTGCGGCCTACAAAATTGACATTTGTCAAAACTAACCACTAAACCAGCAGCATGAAGACGATCAAAAACTAGACGTAAGCTATTAATATGCGACTCAAAATCTTTACTAACGACCACAATGTCATCAAGGCATACAAACACAGAAGGCTGTAATTCAGGGCCCAAGATAGAATCCATTAACCTTTGCCAAGTACCTGGGGCATTGGTTAATCCAAAACTCATGACCTTAAAACGGTAAAGTCCTTTGGGGACAACAAAGGCAGTAAAATCCCTTGATTCTTCGGCGATAGGCACTTGATGGTAAGCGCTCTGAATGTCGAGAGAACTTAGAAATTTAGCATCTCGTAACTGATCCATAATAGCAGAGATAAGAGGTAGGGGGTATGCATCTTTGCGAGTAACAGCATTGAGCTGGCGATAATCAACGCAAAAGCGATGGGTGCCATCCTTTTTAGGAACCATACAGACTGGCGAAGACCAAGGGCTTCGACAGGGTTCGATGATGTCTGCAGCTAACATTTTTTGTATCTCCGCATCGATGATTTGCTGTTTGGCTGGAGAAACGGGATAGTAACGCTGCTTGATGGGCCTGGTGCCAGGAAGCACTTCGATGGTATGGGACACCAAATGCGTACGCCCAAGACTACTACTCATCAACGACTGCTTGTCAGCAATAAGTTGATCCAAAGCAAGGCGTTGAGCCTCAGACAAGGAAGGACTGCTACAAATACTCTGAACAGAAACAGTGGGATCAGAACTCGAGAAATGCCAACAGTCATTTCGAAGATCAGGGACGATATCAAAGGAAATCCAAAAGTCAACTCCAAGAATGAGTTTATGCGGTAATTCAGGGACAACAAGAAAATCAGCAAAACGAGTCTTGCCTTCTAAAGAAACAGGCGCAGATATGACTCCAATACTGAAACATTTCTGGCCATTCGCTACGGTACACTCAACAACCTGATGCCGTAACGACAAACCTAAGCGAGACAACAAAGCATATCCTTCACCTCCCAGTAAAGATTTATTAGCGCCAGAATCCAAAAGTCCGGAAATCGAACAACCAAAAATAGAGACGGTAAGATAGGGACGCTGGTCGCCCGCTACCCGGGACATTACAAAATCGAGATAAATTAGACTTCGGTTGCCCTTATCCGAAACAGTACTTTCGGGAGGGACCACCCGAACACCTGGCTGACTCCCGGAAGCGTTACCAGAGCAACGGGGACAAGTGCGAACAGTAATATTCGGTTCACCACACCGAAAGCAGAAAAGTCTTCGAGGCGCAGAGCAGGAACCATACACATGACCTGCCTGCCCACAATTAAAGCATTTCACAGTGCTAGAAGTGCCGGCCTGGACAGCGCTGACCGCGGCTTCGCGAGGACGCGAGCGATTCCCAGGCAAGTCTGTAACTGGGGTGCTAACACATGCCAAATCGGGTTCTAAATAATCAGCCCGACGACGAGAAGGCGGTTGGTAGTGATCCGCACGATACTTCTTCAATTCAAGATAGAGGCACTCGTCCTCTAGTTCAGCCAAACTGCGAACAGTCGGTAATTGCATAGTGTAAAAGGGAGCTAAATTTCGAACAAGCAACCTCAGTTGCATGTCCTCAGATAAGTCACCATAACGCTTAAACATAGCGGACATACAGGAATAATATTCCACAAAACTTTCATTCGGATCCTGAGTGCGATTCTGAATGTCTAAAAAGAGACGTGCCTTATAATCGGGAGGTTCAAAATGTTTGATCAACAGCTCACGTAAGGAAGGCCAACTAGAGAAACGATGACGACAGGAACGGAACCATAACAAGGCTCTACCTTCAAACAAGTCAATCGCAGACTCAAACAGCTGCGATTCAGATACGTTACGTGCAGTACGAAGTTCGTCGACGCGCTCCAAGAAATTATGGACTGAAACTCGCTGATCGCCGTTAAACTTAACCTGCCATTTCTGAACAGGCTGCGAACGAGCACTGGAATGCGGTAGAAGAGTAGAGTGAGCGAGAAGAGGAGGATCTGCGAATTCAGGATCCAAGTTCGCCACGGCCGGATTGAACACGCCGTGCCTGGCCTGCTGGGCGGCTGACCGAATCCGGTCGAGTTCGTCTAAACGTTCCAACAAAATGGTAAGGAATTGCGAACGCTCAGCACTCTGCTCTGGGCTCAAAGATGCCAGAGACAAACGACTGACCCGGTTTATCGCATGGTGCAGCCGTACACGAAGCGTGTCCAACTGCCGGACATTGCTCACCTCCTGCGATGCCACCAATAAATCCGCATCGCGGGTTTTAATGCGCAGAGCATCCAACTCTGTCACGACATCGACGGAAAACTCAGGGTACGTTAGGGAAGTGTTTGCGCCTTCCAAACGTAATAAAGGACGCAACAGGCTACGGAGTTGATCGACTGTCTTGGTGTCGTCAACGCTAATGCCCCTCACCTGGAGTTCATACTGCAACTCATCCTTACGTAAACTGCCAGCCTCAATCGGCAAAGAACCGGACGCCATACCAAAAAACTAAATCGACAAAAAAGAGACTAAAAAGATAAACCACCCCCCTCCGCCGAATACGCGAAGCGGTTAGGCAAGGTAGAGATAAGAAATGCAGAAAACCAACCAAAAATATGAAAGAGAATGAGAACCAAAGAAATCACCCTGTATATATAAAAAATATACAAAAAGACGAACGTTACTTCGGAAGGAAAATTGACGTTGGGCGCCAATTTGCTACGATCACAAAGACGTAGTGATAAAAAAAACTCTAGAATAATAAAAAAAACAAAAAAAAAACAAACAAAACGCACCTCGGAGCAGACCCAGTCTGGGTCGACTAAAACTGCCCCTGCCCGTTCTTGCCAACGTCCAACGGCCCACCCGGCTTCTGAGGCTGCCTCAGCTCAGGGGGTGGGGGACCCAGAGGTAAGAAATAAACTCAAAAAGGTGGAAAAGGACGCCACCGAATTCTTGCCGCTGGACGTCGCAAACCCGGAAACTTGATGAAATGTCAAAGAAAAGGCAAGTTGCGTGGGCAGAAGGCCGGTTCCAAGACCGAGACTCGTTCCACTCTCGAGGTTCGAGAGACGAGGGAAGTAAGAGAAAAGAAAAATTCGTCGTTTCAACAGAACAAAATTAATTTATTAAGGTAATTTCGTGTATAAAATAAATTGACCCTATATGTAAATTCATAAGTACACCCCGTATATGAATTTAAATCAATTTAAATCAAAGGTTAATGTACGAATACAATTAATTAATAAAAATATGCACTTCCCCAAATTTATGTTAAAATCAAAGGAAAATTTACGTTTAAACTATTCAAAATTAAAGTGAAACGACTAAATAAATAAAAAAAGTTCGCAAAAAAATTGAACACCGGCGAACGGGTCAACAAGTTTTTCGTCAAAGGAAAACCCCTGAGCGATTGAAAGATGAGATTAAAATTTGTGGTTTTGACAAATAACTAAATTGATGAAAGTTAACAAATAATAATAATTGTATATTAAAACAATATAACGAAAGCTTAACTGTCGTTCCAGCGTCGATCGGCCTTGATGTTCTGTCTAAGGAGAAGAACGGGGCTGTTGGAAAAACTCCGACGACGGTGCTTTTGTTTATTTCCCGCCGGTCGACCACACCATCTAATTAGATTAGGGAATAAAATGGCAATAAGAAATCGCAAATTACGGAAAAATGTTCCCAATACATACCAACTAGGCATCTGATGGTGGTTACATATAAAAAAACGATGATGGATAATTCGCAATACAAAGGGGGTCACTTCGTGCTCTCTTGACACCACACAAATCCTCCCCAACGGGAGATATCGCTCAGAGCGAATAAAAATTAAGGTAGGACCGATTAAATCCCCAAACGGGCTGTATATTAAATTATACCGTATAACGATCACTACCCTGGGTTGAGAAGCAGACAGTAACGTCGTATAACGTTCGAAGGCGAATTCATTCCAAAAATTATCTCCGCACGAGTCGTAAATTTTTTTAGCGACGAGAAGAACTCTAAGGTCAGATGCAGACAGAGGAAAAAAACTTAAAGAAAAATTAAATGTGAATAAAATGTGAATTTAAATTTAAATATTGGAACATATACAGGCGGATATAAGGCGAGTCGTTACAGACAACAATTCCCCTAACACTCCCTATAAAAAAAAAGGAAAGAAGTTACTTTTTTTTTGAAAAAGAAAAAAAAATTTTGAAAAGTTGATAATAATACAAAATGAATAATTATTTTTGAAGATAGGAACTCAAACAAAACTAAACGAAATCGTAAAGAAGTTAACATAGGCGGATATAAGGCGAGTCGTTACAGACACGTAACATAGTGCTTTATTTATTTTTATAGAACTAAAAATACATTCAATTATTTGGATACAATTCATTTTTAATTTCAATATCACGATGAAGGGTCATGCATGTTATTTGATGTTGACAGAATGTTAGAGTAATCAAGTAATTGAATGTTAATAAATCAGCCTCGGAATCATCATTTGAATTTGATTCTTTCACCTGTATTATGAATTCCTCAATATCATGCAGCAGTCCATCGACAATCCACATCTCATCTTCAATTTATTTTTACATATTTGATGTAATTTTCCAAATTTTCAGCTGTTATGTTATTATATGCATTTACAATTAGAGATGATATATCTTTTACTTTGAATGTAGTGTTATTCATCTTTATATGGTTCTTTACATGTGCCCAAGACATCTCTATTGGGTTTAGCTCACCACATTGATAGGATGGTAAACATAGAACTTTCCGGTGAGCTTTTTTTGCCAAAACATCAATCCCATATGTATCATATGTATGTCGAACTTGTGTTACACAAAATAACAAATCTCTGTGGTATGCCGCATTATCTAGAACAATAACAGCATTTTCTGGAGTGTTTGGTAATAACTGGCCAATAAACCATTTTCCAAATAATTCTGCATCCATTTCATTATAAGCATCAGCAGTATTTTTTTTTACACAGAAATGTAAATTCTGGCCCCACGAGAAATTTATTTTTATTACCAGCACGTACTAAAGCAAAGCGAGGACCAAGACTAGTTGGAGATTTTAATCCTGTACTCAGTCCCCGAATAAATTAATCTCGAGTATTTTTAATAGTAGTATCATGCCAAGTTTTATTTGCAGATATCCCTATATTAACTCATGATTCATCTACGTAGATAATACATTTATCTAAAATTATTATTATAATAGATAAATAGATAATGTTTTGATGGCAAGAATATACAAACATTACCTTCAGCCAGGCGCGGCTCGTGATGACGTATTTGGGGGTGCAAGTCAATGATGCGAGTGCTTCGTGTATTCTCGTGTATTAACTGTAACGTTTTCTTAGTAAACACCGAAAACACACGAGGCACTCGTATCATTGTACTTGCACTCCCAAATACGTCATCACGAGCCGCGCCTGCCTTCCAGCTCTAAATCTTTTGATAGCTCGTAAATATTTGTCTCCATCTCATAATATTATCCCGTTTAATAACAATGTTTTTCATTTTACTTTTTGAAATTCGAAACCAATGTCTTTCAAAAGCCTATATAATGTAGATCGTGTTAAATTAGATAGATCATTGTCAGCGTTGATAGCAGCAAAAAGAATTCCAATACAAATACCAAATAAATAATAAATAATAATTACAACGGGAAAGTAACAACAATATTTGACAGATGAAAAATAAATTATGACCATGTCAATTTCATTAACTGTCAAATGAAAAATCACTAACAAAAATATGGATTCATTTGACAACGGTTAGAGAGATAGAAAAAGTAAACATTACTGTAATTATTTAAACAGAAAAGGAAATGTATATATCCCTCATAAGAATGTATACTGTATCGTGAACATGAAACGATCTATAGTAAAGTATTTAACTCGGACCAAAGTAATGAAACTTCATGCAGGATTAATGAGGGAATTATTAGCTACAAATATACTTAACTGAAGGCATCGATTTTGGCATATTTGGATATCTCCCATAAAAGGTTATGTGACTACATTAATCAATATTTTCTTGGAAAAAGATTATGAAGCAATAAAAACAAAACAAAAATGAGTCGAATTTCGTGGTCGCTTTTCACCCCTTAAGCGGTTTTATCGTACCAATCGTAAACTGATTCTTATATACCGGTGTCTCAGTTATGTTGTTCCAATGGCATACCTCAGTTATCTAATAAAATAAAAATTTGAAATTTAGGGTTCTTTAAATTGAGCCTAACATTCATGTCTCACTTCCGGTTTAACCGAAAACGACCTTGTATTTTCCTCAAAATTTGAATTCTACGAAAAATTTTCTTTCCCATAAAGTATTGCACTTTGTATTCAGACTTCAAAACAGGTGAAATTGCATTTTAAATATTTAAAAATTGTGATTGTAGAAAATTATTAGAAGCAGTTCATTATTTCGTATTTGAATTTAAAGTAGCAAAAATACACTTCCCAAAAATGCATTGTTAAGATCTCTGTTAGAAAAAATATTCATTTAGATAAGAATAATTTACAAACATTTTATTGAAAGTCAAATAACAGAAAAATAATGTTAAATGAATCACAAAAGATATTATACTTATTAATTCTATTTATACAAGAACGCTATTTTTGAATCTCTTAGTGGCACCAAGCTTGAACCGTGAGCGCCAGAAAAGATGCTAAAGAAAATGTTCAAAATGTTAATTTGCGTCAATGTAACATTCGGCTCAATGCAAAAGTTCAGCAGAGGTAACACTTCTTAATAATTCGGCATTTAGAGCTGCGCATTCATTCCTAATGCCATTTCTTAAATATTTCAAATCTACAAGAGGCGTGTGATATATCCTATTCTTCAAATATCCTCATAGAAAATAATCTAACGGCGTTAGATCGGGTGATCTTGCAGGCCAGGCCATCTTATTGGTTCATGTGTGCCTATCTACTTATTAGAAAAAATTTGATTAACATTATCAGTCACAATTCTACAGTTGTGAGCGGGTGCCCAATCATACTGAAAATACATGTTGGCACGTATATTCAGCGAAACATTTTCAAGAAAACCTGGAAATTCGCCTTGAAGCAATTCTAAATATGCCTCACCAGTTAAGGTTTCTTCACAAGACTTTGGTCCGATAATGTACCCATCGATCATTCCGCGTCATACATTAATTCCCCAAAGTTTTCTCTCAAAGTTGGTCTCTCTCATTCAATGATGATTTTCTACAGACTAATAATGGCAATTGTGTCGATTTACGATTCCATTATTATGAAAGCAGCTCTCATCTATCCATAATAATGAGCTAATAATGCCATCTTCACGGGCAGTCGCTAACCATGCAAGAAACGCTAGTCTTCTGTAATAATCTTCAGGTTCTAATCCTTGGTGCAGGTGAATTTTGAAAGGCCTGAACTTGGCGGATTTTAGTATTTGTTGAATAGAAGAACGAGAGATACCAATCACATTCTGTTTCAATTTCTCGAATTGAAATAAGCGGATGTCTAAGCACATTTCCCAAAACACCAACACTGTGCTATTCATCAGTGACAGTCTTTCTTTTAAAAACGGTCTCTTTCTTTGAAAAGGTACCACATGTCTCCAAATTTGAAGCCAATCGTGTAAAATACATAGCTATTAAGATAAAATAAAACAAATTTTATCTTAATAGTTATAATGGAATTTCATCAAGTAAAGGCCGAAACAATCATATAAAATACATAGCGCTTGGCATATATCTGTCAGGATACCGCTCTCTGGAAACACGGAAGGCATCACGCCTGTTTTTTCTACATTCCCTCTCAGCAACTCTGAGGCAAATTTTAACACTTTATGAACTATCAAAGTTAACAAACAAATAATGTCAAATTTTGCTTTAGTTTCCATAGATCGCTGTGGTTTCTACAATCCCAATTTTGAATATTTAAAATGCAATTTAATCTCTGTTTTGAAGTCTAAATACAAAGTGTAATACTTCATGGGAAAGAAAATTTTCCGTAGAACTCAAATTTTGAGGTAAATATACAGGGTGCTTTTTAAAATAAAAAAGTTAAGGTCGTTTCCGGTTAAACCGGAAGCGGGAGAATACGAATATTAGGCTTAATTTAAAGAACATTAGGTGAGTATCAGGTGCCCCAAATTTTAAATTTTTATTTTATTAGATAACGGAGGTACGCCACTGGAACAACATAACTGAGACACCCATATATCTATTAGAACTGCTTAAAATTATTACTGGCTTAATAACCGGACATTGTCCTTTAGGGAAGCATCTGTACAGCATGGCCTTGGTTAGGGAGCCCTGGTGTAGGAGATGTGAAAAACAAAAGGAAAATATGCACTTGTGAGGAACTGAAAGAACTCAGATAGAAACATTTTGGAAGAGGTCTGTTGTGTGACTTTTATCAAGGACACAAGACTAACAGAGTGGAACTGAGAGATCTATTGAGCGTGGTACAAAGAGCACTGTTGATCAAGTGCCTGGACATACTGGCGTCCAGCCCAAAATTAGAAGAAGAAGAGCTGCTTGATCGTTTTTGTCGTATGTGTGTATGAAAGAAAGGGCAAACGTTCAAAATTAGATTTTGCGCTTGTGAAATTCGCTGTAAACGTCCAGGTGATGCGAAATGAAAGTGTTTTGTGTTCTCGAGTATGCGCAGTGTTTATTGGTTGTTGTGGTGCACTGTACATTTCGAAGGTAATACAAAACAGGAGACAGCTCACCAGAGCATTTTGGGATATTATGAATAAGTCAAGGGTATCGGTCCGTAAGTAAACGTAAAGGACGCCCACTCATTTCTGACGATACAGTGGAGAGTTATGATTTTACAAGAACTCAGCAACAGCAAAGCAAGTCGTAAAATCGGTATTCCGGAGGAAACTGTTTGGAAGATTTTGTGACCGCGATTACGATTTGACCGGTTCGTCAACAAATTGTGCAAACTTTCGGTCCAATTACCAAGTAAAACTAACAAATGTTTATATTAAAATAATTTTACAAACCGTGTGGTTTGGCAATATAAATAAATGGCAATTTATTTATGACATATTCCATGTCATGCATATAAGAATTTCTACATTTCCATCGAAAACACTGTAGTATAAATTTCAATCTTAGAAAGTGGTTTTGTACATTTTCTAGTGTCAAATGCTTTTAATTTCGTTTCTATAGTATTTAACTGCGTGTTATTTATACTGCAATTTATATGCAATACTATCTTCCTCACATTATTCATTCTGCATGTTGGTAACTAACAATTACTTTGATTGCAAAAGAAAATATTGTATTATTGATAAATATAAGTAACAAACATTTAGTAAATAATAATTGTATTAGAATGTATTAAAATATAAAAATTTAATATTTTAATAGTTTATTATATCATTTCACTATTAAAAAAGTTCGGGTGACTTATCCTTGTTTCGAAGATCTTTGTTTAGAAATTTTAAATATATTTTTGAATTACGCTTTCTGATATTTCTGCTTCGAGCTGTGTTATCAAACGCAATGCAGCCTGAAAATGGTATTAAAGAGACTGCAGAGAGCTTGTTCAAACAATCCGCTACAGGTCTCACAGATAACCTGGTGCAGAACCTGAAAAACATCCATCTTTCCTATATATAAATAAAGAATTTCACTATTAAAACTTCAGATGAAGCTGTCACTTGAATTAAATGCCTTTATTCACTAATAATTTTAATGCTATTTTTTAATTTTTTAATTGCTATGATTTTTCTGCCCGTTAGATCAGTGCTAATAATAGGACAATATAAGGAAAATATAAAGTAGATAATACAAAACAAATATTAGATTATACTTTTTCGGGATATACATTAAAAAGAGAGCCTTCTAAAAATTATTGCATGTTTTTTTTTGTGGATTTTCCGGTGTTGATGAATACCTTGACAAAAAAATCATCCATGTGCTATGCAGCCTTGGCTATATGTCTGAACCACCCTCAGAGAAAAACAATATTACCTGAACCACTAATCCTCCGGTAAACAGATGTTAGCAATCCTTAACTAAAGTTATTGCAACAACGAATTTTTATAGTTTATGTAAATATTACGTAGTTGTAATATACTGTGTGATTTAGTGCTGTCAGTCTCATTTTGAATGTTTACTAGTTAGGTATTTCCAAAGCGATATCGCGAAATAACATTTATTGAGCTAAACGTACAAAGTATTGTTTCATTGAAAGTGTTGTATCAAAATAAAAGAGTTCTTAAAAAAATTGGTCAATAAGTAAATGAAAGCGTAACACAACACTTAGGGAACACCGGTATTTGAAATATGAAAAAAAATATGTACGGAATTGTATGAGCAACGTGGAATTTTCATTTCCAACATAATTAATTAACATATTTATTTATTTACCGTGTAATAACTAAAAATGTACATATAGAGCTCCCGTTTCTTAAATATAAATAGATATTATTGACAGAATTCAGATTTTCCCAATGTCTAGAGTTTAATTTGCATGCTTTATGATTTGAGGGTGTATAGTGTGTCCAGAAATATACCGTTGACTTTTAAGTAAAATTTAAATCCTACTCATTCCACCGTAATTGTGAAAGAAAGTGGTCAAATATAAATGCGACGTTAGATATTTGAGTTATTAATTAAATTACATTTTGAGGAAGTTGACGTAGTACACAGCCTGTGATCAAATCGCTTGCCTGAAGCTTTTTCGGGTTTGTGTGGAAAATTATATCAGAACTGTCAGTTAACTTGAAAAAAAAAGTGATAAAACCTTTTCAAGACGTGTGAAAAAAATTCGGTCTTTTGTTTATTGTTGCGTGCTCAGTTCCCTTTTTGAGAATGTGGTTTCGTTTTTCAAATCGTATAGTATTTTTTTAAATATTTTGATGCTCTATTGAAGATAATTTTATTCTATTCTTCTGTCACACTTTTCTAAGCTTCATCTTTTCTATGTTGCCAATTTCATTTGTAAGGGATGTGTAGCTCTTACTACAACGAATGTAAGTACAGGATATGATTCTCAAGCTACTCGTTGTATACAAGTCGTGAGATGTTCTACAGCTTCATCAAGTTCACAATATGGGTTTAAAGATTTCTATTTAGCTCATCTCTGATTTCTTCACGGAATAATTGCCATTTTGCTTTAGAGGTATAACGGGGTGGTCTAGGCGTATAGTTGATGGTCGAGGATAAGGTGAGCAATGCTGGTTTGCAATCTGACGATGATAGATCATAAAATGCCTTGCATTGCAGGTGGTCAGTAATTGCGTACATAACATTCAAGTAGGTCAGGCATTATTTTTTCGTTCAGGTATAAAAAAGCCAATAAGTTGGTTAACCAATGGAATGAAATTTCAGTTTTTTTCTGTAAATAGCTTGTAACAGCTGCCTCTTACGTAGGGTTATTATTAGAACTCGTTTGCTGATGTTTGACATAGTCGCCGCTAGCAACAAATCTAATGAATTGAGGAATTCAATGAATTTCTTAATTACTGGCTTCGATGTACAGTATACGGATATTGCAGCGATTGTGTCAGTTAAGTCTTCAGTTGCTATAGTTGTTTCCAAGTGGCTTTGTGTATTTTTAAAAAACTAATAATCTTTAATTTTGCTCTTGATAATTATGCTTGTTCTTCCATTTACTGTAGTATCAGGTTGATTAATGGTATATAAGTCGTAATTGACCATTCTGCAACAACTTTTCCCAAGGAAGTAAGTTTCAGATATAAACATTACGTCAATATCATTGTCAATAATGGAAGATTTTAACTTCTGGCTATGAAAGCCCAAGACGATTGGCAAAAGTGCCATTTTAAGCATTACAATCATTTATGTGCCTTTGGATTCGAATTTAGCTAATCGGCTAGTTATATCTTCGAGTTTATCTAATTACTAGAGACCGGACGCATCAGACCGAAATTACGATGGACCATATAAATAGTCGGTAACATCGCATTCGGTTGACCGCACATCTGGTTTTTGTTGTTGAATTTGAAATTCCTTTCTTCATGGGCGTAGTTAGAAGCGGGGTTTTTATAATTTGTTTTATTTATTAGTTTATATTTCGTAAGATAAATGAAGTACGGTGAGTTAGTTTCTTTTAACTGTTTGTTTTAACTGTTAATTACCATACTACATACATTTTTGTAATAGATCCTATCGTTTCATCGAATCTACTTCTTCCACTTATTTTGACGTATGTATCGCAGTGAATTTCATTAAGTTTCAATAACTTACGCATACATTTTTAATTTTCATTTATTTGGATCTAGAACATTGTTTAAGTTACTTTTTACGTTACTTAGCATCGCAAACACAATTTTAACGAAGAACTCTGTGAAACTTTAATGGCGGGAAATATTCCATTAAATAAACTCAACAATCCCACCTTCAAAACATTTCTCCAAAAATATGCTGGTCGAAATGTTCCTGATGAATCCAGCTTACGCAAATATTATGTTTCTAAGTGCTACACGAAAGCAGTAGAATGCATTAGAAGCCATTTTTCAAATCAGTACCTATGGTTAAGTGCCGACGAAACTGTCGATATATTAGGACTCTGTGTGGTGAATATTGTAGCTGATGTACTACATACAACTATTACATATAACGCATATGTAATAGCAACAAAAATTATAAATATAGTTGATGCGGAAACAGCTAAAACCATTGACTAGAATATGCACCAAATGCTTCTTTGGACGACAGGTACAAAGAAAAAATAACGCTAGGGAATAAGTAATTAAACTTCTAGTTTCAAAAATTCTTTTATTGTAAATACCACTACAATATTGTTTCGCCATACAATGGCTTCATCAGGTGGATGAAATACTGAATATGTACAATACAAGTTTGAATATCTATGTGAAAATTATTGGGGAAATGGTGGTGGACAAATTTTACAATCTTAAATTTAGTAGAGGGGAGTTGTTTAAATCTAGTTGGTCATTTAAAGCTATTGTATCTATTAATTTCTAAGTTTTCTAACAGGTTAAGTTTTTTACTTTTTTCTTGAATGTGTAAAATTTTGAAATCTATATTAAATCTATGATCGATATCTATACAAAAAGGTTTTAAATATATCTATACGTTAATTGCACGTATAACGCTTTTGTGTCATTATGAAACAGACATGTAAATAATTTACACATCTGTAACTGTATCATGGACAATACACCTCGTATTTTCGGCATTAACTTCTGCTTAAGACATATGTTTCTGCCATCTATAATAGGCGTCGTCAGTTAAGTTAGTGAAGCAATGTATACAAATGATACAAATCTTTATAAATAGATCTGTATCTGTATATAACATTAAGCCGAAATCCCTACTAGATAAAGCAAATTTCATCCTGTAAGGTGGCACTTATTTAATAAGTGACATCTAACGGACGAAAGAGACTTTGCCGGAAAAGGGACCTTTCGTTTTGGCCAGCTATGCTGATACAGGAAACGAAACAATACAGGTAGTCCATTAACAACTAGCCAGATGGCGGCAAATATACAAAAAGGTTTTAAATATATATATACGTTAATTGCACGTATAACGCTTTTGTTTCATTATGAAACAGACATGTAAATAATTTACACATCTGTAACTGTATCATGGACAATACACCTCGTATTTTCGGCATTAACTTCTGCTTAAGACATATGTTTCTGCCATCTATAATAGGCGTCGTCAGTTAAGCTAGTGAAGCAATGTATACAAATGATACAAATCTTTATAAATACATCTGTATCTGTATATAACATTAAGCCGAAATCCCTACTAGACAAAGCAAATTTCATCCTGTAAGGTGGCACTTATTTAATAAGTGACATCTGACGACGAAAGAGACTTTGCCGGAAAAGGGACCTTTCGTTTTGGCCAGCTATGCTGATACAGGAAACGAAACAATACAGGTAGTTTACAATACAGGTTGTTTAATGCTATTGTGTATATCCTATTTTGTTCAAGGTCGAAATTACTTTTACTCATAGGTACATGAATTAATCTATATACCATTGATTGGTATGCTGATAATTTGTGTGTTATAGGATGAAAAGAATTAGCGTGTATTGTGGTATCTGTATGTGTTGGTTTATGGTATATAGCGAACTCGTGTTTATTAGTTTTGTGTGATATGGTTAAATCTAAAAAATTAATGCTTTTATTTATTTCTGTTTCTATAGTAAAATTTATTTTGGGGTGAATAGTGTTGATATAATTATGTAAAGTTTTTAATTGTCCAACTGAACCGTTAAAGTAAATTAATATGTCATCAACATACCTAAACATACACAATTACCAAACAAGGGATGTGTACTAATTATAGTTTCTAAATTATTCATGAAAATTTCTGCTAATAAGGGGCTTAGAGGGTTTCCCAGTGCTAGACCGTCTGTTTGTTTATAAAATTTCTTTTTAAATTGAAAATAATTTTGTTCCAGGCACGTTTCTAAGAGCTGTAAAATTTCGGTCTTTGTGACAATGTTCGTGTTTCTACGTTCTAGTTGTAAAGTGATTAAATCTATTACCTCCTGGGGTGGGATACTAGTGAACAAATTCGAGACATCAAAAGAAATGAGTTTACATTTGTTTGGTAATTCCGAGTTTGAAATGTTGTTAATTAATTCATGGGAATTTTTAACGGAGAACTTAGATTTGAATTTAGTGTGTGTAAGAATTAAATCTATTAAGTGTTTAGACACATTTCTACAAGGTGCTTTTACGTACGATACTACTGGTCGTATAGGTGTATTGTCTTTATGTAGTTTAATTAAACCGTATAATTTGGGAGGTAGGGGATTCATAGTGGTTAATATACGTTGTTGCGTACTCGATCAAGAGAGGGCGCTAATGCCGTGAGAGCAGAGAGAGTAAGTAAGTAAGAGAAGAGACAAGATGGCAGTTTGTTAAGTCAGTTTAGTTTAATAAAGATATACAGTCCACTACAAGTTTAAGATCTTTTATTTACTGTTTTGTAAACTGTAATTCCGTTAAATTAAATTCAGTGTTTACCATCAAGATCTTAAGAATACATACGTTTTTGAGTGTTATTAAAAAGAGAACCTGATTTTTCTATAGTTTGTTTAATCTGTTTTTGAAATTTGTTAGTAGGATCAGATTTAAGTTTTATGAATGAATTATTATCGAGGAATTCGTGAACTTTATGTATGTAGTTTGATTCCGGAATTGCTATAACTGTATTTCCTTTATCAGCTTTTGTAAATATAATATTATTACTAGTCGCTTTCTGTTTAATTGATTTAATTATTTTATTTTCAATATTAAAATGCTTAGTAGTACGGTAATTTTCTAGAATATGTTTAGCTGCATATTTATTTCCCTGGTTATCCTTTTGCTTATTTAAGGTTAAATCTGTTTCTACTGCTAAGATTTCTAAGTGTTTATTATTAATGTTAAGGGTTAAGTTGTATTTGAAACCTTTAGATAAAAGATTAATTTCTTCGGTTTTGAATTCTACATCCGTAAGGTTTTTAAATCGTTCATAAAAATTAATATTTTGATTTATGTTAACTAAAGGAATCGGCATTGGGCTGTTTTTTACAGGAAATAAGTTTATCTAGTTTACTATTTTGAATTAAGTATTTTTTGTGAATTATAAGATTAATTTTATCATGGATCGCATTATACAAAAGATCAAACTCTAAATTGTAAAGTTTAAAAGCTAACTGTGAATGTAATACCTTAAGATATATTGACAACGTGTCTCGTTTGTTGAATAGATTTTTCAATTCTTCCCTTATCCATGTTCTTTCCCCTATCTCGACTGCTTTAAGTGCTGCTTTACTATTGTTTTTGGTTTTGAGTTTTATGTGTTTAGGTGTGACATTATGTTTCTTGCACTGGTGTAGGAACCAAATATTCTGTTCATTGATCTTGTATTTTAACCGTAGTTTAAAGAACCACTTCTCCTGTTCACCATCACTGGCTAATTTAAATAGTTAATTGACGAAGGAGATACTTGTTGAAACTTCATTATAACGCTAAGAAATAAGTAATTAAACTTCTAGTTTCAAAAATTCTTTTATTGTAGTGGTATTTGCAATAAAAGAATTTTTGAAACTAGAAGTTTAATTACTTATTTCTTAGCGTTATAATGAAGTTTCAACAAGTATCTCCTTCGTCAATTAACTACAAAGAAAAAATACTTTTATTTGTCAGTGACTGTGTTATATATAGAGCTGAGGATGTTTGCGGTACGGCAGGACCGTATGTAGTGCATCCCCACCAGCGTATAAACACGATGCAGCGAAACACTTTAGTTAGTCGTGAACTGGCAACGTGATCGTGTGTTGTCTTGAGCTCTATTTAATAAGTATGACGGACGTGCCCAAGCCAAGAAAGCGCCCATTGTATAACGACGTGAAGAAATTTATCCGAGACTTTCCCGATTTGTATTATAATGGAGCAAAAGTGGTTTGTAAATTATGCGATAAACAGTTACTTTGCTGGGACAAATACGACTGTAAAAGACATGTTGAAAGTGTACACCACAAAGACAAAAAAAATAATGTGCTGTCTAAAACGCAATTCATTTTCGATTTATTGACAATGCTACTCGTCCGCGATGTGCCAGTTCACCTGCTAGATAAAAAAGCCTTTCACGACTTTTGGAATAAATACAATTCCAACATAAAGCTACCGTCACGGTGAACGTTACTCACCTATTTACCAATTGTGCGTGAGGACATTGAAAACAGAATGAAAGCAGTAGTAAATGATAAACAGTTATGGGTATGTGTCGACGAAACGACAGATCGAAAAAAACATTCTATTGTGAATATTATAGTGCGTGTACTAGATCCTGTCAAATCAACATTTCCCATTTTATTAGCCAGCAAAAGATTGGAAAAGTGCACTAGCGAAGTAATTACGAAGGTAGTGCTCGATACGCTACAAAAATTTCAAGTTTCAACTAATCAACTGATGTTTATGAGCGATGGTGCTGCGACAATGCGTTCTGTAGGCCGTTCTCTTAAAGCAGATTGTGAGAGACTTTTGCATGTGACATGTAAAGTTCATGCTTTACACATTGTGGCCCAAACTATTCAGCAATGTTATCCAGAGGTGGATGCATTAATAGCAACCACAAAAAAAGTGTTTCTAAAATCTCCCAAACGAATTCGAGAGTTTCACAGTCGGTGCCCTGGTATTCCCGAACCACCAGAGCCAATCCTTACACGTTCGGGAAGTTGGTTAAAGGTGGCATTTTATTATGCCAAGTATTTCCAACAAATAAAATCTGTGGTTCTACAATTCAATCCTGCCGAAGCTGTAGCCATTAAGGAAAGCCAGAGACTCTTTCAAAACCCTTCCCTTGATGCAGATTTACAAACTATTTATAACAATCATATAGGATTGTTTAACGCAATCGAGAAATTTCAAAATACTGCATTATCGTTAGCGGAGTCACTGCAAATACTGGACGATGTACACGCCCAGCTATGCGTAGTAAATGACAACAAAAATGTTAATGTAATAGAAAAGTTCGAGAGTGTGATAAACAATGATTTTGATTTTACCAGATTAAAACAAATTAGTAATGGTGCAAGTGTAGATTCGGTTTCTATCTATAAAGATTATTTTAATTGTGCGTGTGTTACATTCGTAGATGTCGAGCGGTCTTTCTCAAAATATAAAAAAATTTATTCATCACGGCGTACATCGCTCACCGCTACAAATATGGAAACGTATCTAATGCTACAAACTTACTGCAAGTCTTATCCACTTGGCGCTATGCTATAATAATCGTAAATAAGGTAAGGGTGTTATTTATATACAGTACACATAACTGACATACCTAAGTGATATAAATAGCGAATGCATGTAAAGCAATAAAATCACGCATGCATCACCGATCGAAACAAGGTCATTATATTCGTGCGTTTAACTGAATACTCTCCTGGCACACCGCAAACATCCCCAGCTCTAGTTATATATGTTATAAATATATATATATATATATATATATATATATATATATATTATATATATATATATATATTATATATATTATATATATATATATATATATATTATACATATATGTTATATGTGTTAAAAACAGACAGACTATTAAAGGAAACACAATATCCTAATATGCTGCATATTACTTGTGTAGTACATGCTTTCCACATAATCTGTGAATATATCAGAGACACCTTTCCGGAAGTTGATAGAGTTGTATCCGCTTTTAAAAAGTTTCCCGAAAAGCACCATTGAGAGTAGCTCTTCACAGGGGAAAACTTCCATCTTTGTCACTGCCTTCCTCTCCAGTACTCCACTAGATGGGGAACATGGTTGGAAGCTATTAGTTTTTATGCAGAGAATTCGATAGTTTACAAAATTTCGCTACATGTTTAAATGACGATTCTCGAAGTATTTTTGAGTGCAAGGAACTAATACAAAAAATTCAAAAAATCAGTTGTACTTTCTTCAGGAACACTTTGCAAATTTGCCAAAACTAATCACATATTTTGAAAATCAAAATCTCAAATAATTAAATGATGGATTAACCACATTAGATGTGGCTATTAATAATTTGAAAAATATTCCAAATGACTTCGGATGTGGCCTTCGCCAAAAGTTTGACGCAGTTTTTAATAGAAATCCAGGTTTTTAATAACATTGCGGCAATTGTGTATGGGGACAATACCTCAAAATCTAACTGCTAGTATGCTGAAATAGAATATTTCCAGTATGCACCTATAACCAGTTGCGATGTAGAAAGGACATTTTCTATTTACAAGGATTTATTTCATTCAAAGAGAACATATTTTACAGAAGAGAACCTTGAGAAAGTATTGCTAGTTAATATTAATACTCCTTTACTCAACTTGAGCTACAAAATGTACAAATAAAAATGTATTTCGTATTTTATAGATCACCACCTGTTTGTTGTTTAATTATATAAATAAAATTAAAAATTCTTTATAAATATAAATGTTTAATAGTAAGCCCGTGGGCGTAGTCATGTCCGGTCCCTACTAATTACAGTGATTATATTTTTTAGCATATTCATAGTTAAATAGATATCTGTTAAAGCCATGATCACAGACATGTGGTAGAAATTAATGAATGTTGTGAAGTTGAAAGCTTACCTCATATCACTTGAGAATAGTGATTCATTTCATGTTATTGGTATATTGGTTTATTAGTTCTGTGTTTTGATCGCAAAACTGAAAATTTATGTTGAAGCTCTTTATACATCCTACATCCCTTGTAATTTATCATTGCAGAGTGCACAGGTTGCAAAATTTTGTTTGTCTTTTGTGCAATCCCTCGTAGAATAGCATTTGCCACATCTGACGCATCGAGGGTTTCTTTTAAAGAATGATTTGATGTGGCACCTGCTATATTGTGGCAGTTCTCATTTCATAAGAAAGAAAAGTTTAAAATTGAATTATCACATTAAATAAAGTCTTTTCAGATCTTATTTTAAAAAAATTAAAAAGAAATTTTATTTGAAAAAATTTCTAAAATTTTTTATGAAAAATACTGTAAAGTTTGTCTTTTCGGGTTCTTAAATAAAACTAACAATAACTTTAGACACACTATATTAATATTAAAACGTATAACAATATAAAACTAACTATTAACAATAAGCACATTTATGTATGTATCTATATTTATGTGTACTGCTCGACGCTCTAGGATTGCATTCATCCCTTCTTCGACGCGGCTTTTATATCGTGGTGAATACTCTTCGAGAGCGTTCTCGTAGGCCTCGAGAAAACACCAGAGGAATGACGCGTGACGTTATTGGATGAGTCATCACATTGCCCCCTTCTTAAAGATGAAGTTTCGTCCCGAATCATGTCATACTTTGGTTCCCTCAAACGATGGCGAAATCGACAGGTAGGGCATTTGTTACATTGTGACGTCATATCGAAATAACAGTTCACCGTCTTATCTTGCCTGGATGTACAGGAATATTCAAGCCGCTAACTGCATACCAGAATTTCCATACCAGTATGTTACTTCTAACATGCTCCTTACAATTCTCCAGTCCAGGCGGTCTAATCCATAACCCAATTTTGGAACTGCTAATTTTAAAATGTCTTGTTGTAACATCTGTTCTCGTAAGTGGACCAGGACCTCCCATAAGGCACGATAGGTTGGCTTCAGGTTTGACAGTTCTTTTGTGACCAAATAAAATATGGGCTGTTCTTCATTTAGTATTTGGAGGCTCTTCCCAATTGCTGGTTCCTGCTGCCTTAATTTTTCGATTCTGCCAAATCTCTCTTTAAATTCCTTGGCAATTCCTTTGTCCATTCGCAGATCTCGGGCTACGCAATGAGCAAGCGCGTAGTCTGGCGGCACCGTAAACAAATCTTGCTGTTTCTCGATGGTTACCCCAAATCGAGCTTTTCTCGAACCAGAATACTCTTGCATAAAGTCTTCGAAGGTTAGTTCATGGTATTGGCTATCCAATCGGCGCAAGTCAGCGGTTTCGTCATTATTGTCTCCAGAGTATGGGGCTAATCGATTAAAATGTACGACTCTTGGCTTAGTGTGAGGTGTTCGCCTGATGCGGTATATTACATCGTTGATCCGCTTCAACACCTCGTATGGCCCCTCCCAATTCTTTTGAAGTTTTGGAGATAGGCCCCGTCGGCGTTGTGGATTATATAACCAAACCCGATCGCCTTCATGGTAACCACTCTTCTCGGCGTTGATGTCATAGCTCTCCTTCATTCTGTCACTAGCATCTTGGATATTATGTCTGACTTGTTCATGGATATTATCTAGTCGTCGTCTGAGCGTGCTGACATAATCTTCTCCGGCAAGATCTTCACCAGGTTTGCTCCCAAACTTTAAATCACAGGCCAGTCGGAGTTCCCTCCCGAATAGCACGTTCGCTGGTGATTGGCCAGTTGTCTCTTGAACGGAGGCCCGATACGCCATTAGAAATCATGGTAAATGTTCGTCCCAATCTCTCTGGTGTTCGGAGACCACTTTGGATAAGTGTCTGATTATGGTCTTGTTCATTCGCTCTACCATCCCATCTGATTGTGGATGCAAGGGAGTTGTTCTCGTCTTCCGTATGCTCAAAAGTCCACACATCTTTTCGAATAGACGATTCAAAATTTCGCCCTTGATCGGAATGAAGTTCCAAGGGTACACCAAAACGGCTGACGAACTCCTTCACAATCACGTCTGCTACAGTTCCAGCCTCTTGATTTGGTAGAGCATATGCTTAAACCCATTTGGTAAAGTAATCCATGACCACTATTATGTATTTATTTCCTTTGTCGCTTTCTGGAAAAGGGCCGGCGGCATCTATGGCGATCCTTTCAAATGGGCTTCCTACATTGTATTGGCGCATGGGTGCACGTCGACGCCTCTGGGGACCATTGCTTCCGGCGCAATTAGCACACTTTCGGCACCATTCTTTCACATCTCGTGAACAATTGACTCAGAAAAATCTCTGGCGCACCTTTTTCAGTGTTTTATGGACTCCAAAATGTCCCCCAGAAGCTCCATTATGGAGTTCTCGCAATACCTCTGGTATTCTTTTCTTGGGAACCACCATTTGCATATTCCGCTCGCTTCCATCGTGATTTTCCACCTCACGCCTCAGGAGATCGTCTTCCATGGTTAAGGAATCCCATTGTGCCCAGTATGACTTCAATTCCCGTGAATGGGGAGCAATTTCTTGCCAGGTCGGTCGTTGCCCATTTCTCTTCCAAGCCCTGAGGACTGCAAGATCCGGATCAGCTTCTTGATCTGCGCGCAAATTGTCAGGTTGCCATTGGTCATCAACCACGGTGGTTCGAAGAGCGTTGACCGATTTGTCTTCGATTCGGTTGCAATATCGGCAGTCTTCTGGACAGGGCCTTCTGGAAAGGGCATCTGCATTTTGATATTTGAGGCCTGCTCTGTGTTCAATGTCGAAGTCATACTCCTGTAGCCTCTCAATCCATCTAGCTACTTGACCCTCTGGATTCTTAAATTGCAGGAGCCACTTTAAGGCGGCGTGATCAGTGCGGATCAGGAACTTCTGCCCATACAGGTACTTGTAAAAGTGCTCAATGGTCTTAACTACTGCCAGTAGTTCTCTCCTGGTTACGCAGTAGTTCCTCTCCGGTTTGGACAGGGTCTTGCTGAAGTATCCAATGACCTTTTCTTGTCCATCTTGGATTTGAGAGAGCACGCCACCAATCCCGACGTTACTGGCATCCGTATCCAAAACAAGCCTCCCAGATGGCAGTGGATAGTTTAAAACAGGTGCACTGATCAACGTACCTTTTAACAACTCAAAGGCCGCTTGGCATTCGTTGTTCCAAATGAATGCCCGATTTTCTGTTAGGCGAGTAAGTGGTTTTGCAATGTTGGAGAATCCAGGAACGTAGCGTCGATAATATGTGCATAATCCCAAAAAACTTCTTAGCTGATGTTTGTCTTTGGGTACCGGCCATTTTTCCACAGCTTTTACTTTTTCGGGATCCACAGCAACTCCTTTTCTGGAAACCACATGTCCAAGGTAATTTACCTCCTTGCGGAAAAGGTGACACTTCTTTGGACTTAATCTCAGGTTGGCATCTCTCAACCTCTGAAATGCTACTTCCAAACTTTTCATGTGATCTTCAAAGGTCTTCCCTACCACAATCACATCATCGAGATACCAGGCAGGTATTCCAAGGCAGCCCCCCCAGTACAGTGTCCATGAGTCGCTCAAAAGTAGCTGGGGCGTTACACAGTCCAAATAGCATGACTGTAAATTGCCAGAGACCTGTACCTAAACTGAAGGCAGTCTTCTCTTTGTCATTGGGGTCTATTCCCACTTGCCAATAACCGCTCTTTAAGTCGAGAGTGGAGAACCATTTTGCTCCTGCCAAGGTGTCTAGCGTATCGTCTATTCTTGGGAGAGGATAGCTGTCCTTTTTGGTCACACTATTCAAACGACGATAGTCCACACAGAATCTGGTAGATCCATCCTTCTTCCTGACAAGGACCACTGGTGAAGCCCATGGACTATTCGATGGTTCAATTACTCCTTGGCCTTCCATATCTTGTATAATTTGCTTGGCTTCTTCACGTTTTGCCAGTGGTAACCTTCTTGGTCCATGTCGAATTAGACTTGCATCGACGGTATTTATTTTGTGCATTACCAAATTGGTTTTACCTTTCGTACCAGTCTCAGTTTCAAAGACGTCTTCATAATGTTTGATTAGGTCCTTGACTTGACTTTGTTCCTTCTTGCTCAATCCTTGACAGACGGAGTCGATTATCTTGGAAAATTTCTCAGGAACCTGCACGAATTCATTCTTCTTCGCCTCTATGCGATGAACGACGGCCGACACTGGCGAACACCACCCCAGAATAGTACCCTTCTTCAATGAAACAGGGTAATGGTTCACATTCATTACCCTTATCGGTACAGTCTTCTGAGTCTTAACTAGAGAACGGACATTCTTACCACATGACTAAGTTCTCCGATGCAATAGCCGTTGTCCATTGTTAACACTGCGAAAATCAGGTATCCGAGAAAGTCAAACACAAATACTTCATTGTATTACGCCGGGATGTTCTCGGCGAAGTTTATAAACATTTCCGATTGCCGATTGGGTTTAATGGAATATATCCTCCGAATACAACGGCTGTGTTGTCCATTGTTATCGCAACGGACCAGATGGCCGGGTAAGACTAACAAATACTTCATTGAATTACGCCGAGTCATGTGGTAAGAAAGTCCGTTCTCTAGTCTTAACCAGCATTTTGGCAACTACTATTCCTCGGCCCACCTCGTCATCATCAGCCTTTGGTTCCAACATTGTAATATTTCCGTCCAAATAATCACCTTCCATACACGCCGTCAAAAATGTCTCACTTCTTGCATCCAGAACAACATTCTCTGCAGTAATTACTTGTACATTCCCACAATCTTTCCCATGAAGAAACAATTCCTCATTATTTATTTTTAAAGTTCCTTCTTTCATGTTTAACTGGAAGCCGTAGGTGTTCATGATGTCTAATCCCAAGATTATTTGTTCTTCTATGTCGGCTACGAGAACACGATGTCGGATTGATGTTGGTCCTATGATAAAGTTGACATCTACTTCACCTGCCACAGAAGCTGCTTCTCCTGTTGCTGTCCTAAGTCTCCATTTGCTAGAAAATAACTTTTTATTTCTGGGAATTAAATCGGGTCGCACGATGGTTTTCGTCGATCCAGTATCTAGCAAGCAAGTATAGGTCTTTCTTTCCATAACAGCGTCCACATACAGGCCGTTGGTTTGATGTTGCAGGGATGCGACTTGGCCAGGCGTCCTTGGGGCTTCCTGATGCTGGATCGATGATTGCCCCCGCTCATCGACCCGCTTTAGTTTTCCTGCTGCTCAGACGATGCTTTCTTGGCCACCTTACCACATTTACTCTGAACGTGACCAATCTCTCCACAATTCCAGCATCGCAGTACTCTTTTATTTGATTTAATCTGGTTTAGAACTCTACTAACCACCTGCTCCATGAACTCCTCATTTTCCTGCTTGTCAACAGTGCAGACACGAGCATGGTTCCGAGAGGCTTGCTTTGCAGTCTCAAACTCAAGCGCGTGCGCCAAAGCATCGATCAAGGTTTTCGGTCATGCCAACATTAATGCTTGCTGCGTATCAATATCTCGGAGACCATCTATGAACGTCTGGACCGCTAGGTGTTCCATGAAATTATCTGGCGCCATCGGATATGCAAGTCGAACTAGACGAGCAATATCTGCCTCAAATTCCTGAAGATTCTCGCCTTTCTTCTGTGATCGATTCTTCAGTTGGGTATGGTATACTTGCTCCAAATGCGCATGGCCATATCTCATTTCCAATCGTTTAATGAGTTGAGAGTAATCTTTACGTTCCTCAGGAGGCAATGTCTGCAAAATATCACTAGCATCACCCCTCAATGCTATGACTAAAGCAGTTGCCTTCTCGGCAGAAGACCATGCGTTTGCTTCTGCGGCCGCTTCGATTGCGACAGGTAAGTTGCCCATGACGTCTTTCCATCAAAGGTTGGTGGCTTGATTCTGGTGTTTGAAATAGCCACAAGTTCTTCTTTTATTTCGATGGGCCGCGGTATGACTTCTTCGTTGACCTGCTTGGGATCAGAATGACCCGTGGTAGCGGGTAATTTCATCTCAATCATTATTGCCTCTAAAAGTCTAGAATGTTCTCCAATTTTCTCTTCTACAGCTATGAAAACCTCTTCTTTTTACGCTTCTGATTTTTCCGCTAGTCGCTGTTCTAGAACTTTCTCCACTTGTTCCAGACTTTTTTCGAAGCTTCTAGAATTTTCTAGTAATTTCTCTTCCAGATTTTTCTCGAGGATTCTAGCGCTTTCTAGGTTTCGTTGTTCCATTTGTTGCATTTGTATTTGCGCATTCTCTATTAATCGTTGTTCCACATTTTTCGCGCTATCTAGATTCTTCTGTTCCATTCGTTGCATTTGAGTTTGTGAATCTATTAGATGCTGTTCCATATTTTTCGCACTATCCAGATTCTTCTGTTCTATTTGTTCTAGAGTTTTTGCTAAATTTCCTGAAGTTTCCAGGCTTTTCTGCTCCATTTTAGTTTGTGAATCTATTAAACGCTGTTCCAAGGTTTGCGAATTGTCTTATCAGTCGTTGTTCCATTTTCATCAACAGCGAATTCACGTCAGCATCTCCGCCTGGAACTTGAAAGGCATAATTCTCTGGATCCTCGCCTTGGATCAACACATTGCGAAGCCGTTGCTGGAGAATTGACTTTTTGCCAGTTGTATCTTCATCCCTCTCTTCTAATTCTCGTTTCAAATCAGTTACTTTTAATTCCGTCAGTTTCATTCTGTTGGTCATCACGATATTTAAAATAACGTCTTTCCGCACTGTATATTTATTTAAACGAATACTTAACTTATTTAAACGAATACTTAATTGTCTACTTAGTTTATTATTTATTAATTAGTCCACATCTGAATACCACTGTAAAGTTTCTCTTTTCGGGTTCTTAAATAAAACTAACAATAACTTTAGACACACACTATATTAATATTAAAACGTATAACAATATAAAACTAACTATTAACAATAAGCACATTTATGTATGTATCTATATTTATGTGTACTGCTCGACGCTCTAGGATTGCATTCATCCCTTGTTCGACACGGCTTTTATATCGTAGTGAATACTCTTCGAGAGCGTTCTCGTAGGCTCGAGAAAACACCAGAGGAATGACGCGTGACGCGTTATTGGATGAGTCATCACAATACCATGAAAAATAAATAAATTAACGTTTACTTCCTTTTGCTTGGATAAATGCACGTTATTGCGTCAGAATTTTTAGTTCCACAGGCCGCTGCGTACATTTCTAATACATTATAGCCATATATTTTGGATTTCCAAATAAGTAAGGATTTTCACATTTCAAAAAATTTGATCTTCCCTTTGGGTATTAGACTTCTCTTTCCTCTGATAACTACACTTTAAATATTTTAAGCAATAATTTTTATGTTTCTGTAATTGCTTCACCGAATTCTTCCTGTTTCTTATTAGCTTCGTTTTCATACGTATATAACAACATCCTTTAATTCGTCCTCCGTCGAAATATGTGGAGACGTTCTTACGTTATTAATAATTAATGTAACCCAAATACGCAAACCGCATATTTTGCATATGATATGCATTTTTTAAAATATTTGCATGTATCCTTAATAAATACCATGTTGTGCATAATTGAAAGAATTTTGAATGATGTAGATCTTTGGCAGGCGTTTCAAGAGTTCAAGATAAACAATTTCATAAATCTTCCATTATGAAGTAATTTATTTTGTTTGCAGTTCTCAAGAAAAAAAAAAGTTGCGAGGTACAAGAGTATGGGTATTCTCAGTCTTAAATTCCGAGAATTCAAAATAGGTCGTTTTATACCGTTAACAGGGGTTTTATTGTACCTACATTTACATAAGTAGGTAAATAATAAATTATTAAATATTATATAGTAAGCCAAGCAATGTGTATGGTGATATAGTTGTCATATTTGATTAATGTCATAGATATAAAAAATATATTTATTATTCCTGTTAAAGCATTCAACATATCAACAACTTATTATAATAAACTTTTATTGCTCAACAACTAAAGAATAGTCTTATCATTCAATAGGTTATGGGCCCAGATAACCACGTATTAAAACAATAAATAGTATTTATATTTGTTGAAGTGAGTGCAAAATAATTGGAAAAGAACAAGAAAAATGAGTGCACCTGTGATTCACATAGAAAAACTGGACGAGAAGAACTATGACAGTTGGTCCAGATCCAGATGAAGAGTGTCTTAGTCCACAGTGGACATTGGAAAATTGTCAGTGGAGTATTTAAGATTGATTCTGCTGATGTAAAGAAGGAGCAGTGGGAGTCTCACGACGAGAAGGCGCTAGCATCTATTTTTCTTGGTGTAAAACCTACTCAATTGGTTTATATTAGAAGCTGCAAAACTTCTTCCGAAGCTTGGGAGAAGCTTAAAAATGTGCATATGCCCAAAGGACCTTTACAAAAAGTTTCACTATACAAAAGGTTGGTGAGTTTAAACATGGCTAATGGAAATGTTGTGGGACATATAAACGAGTTTGTCGAAATCTGTGAAAAACTATCCGAAAGTGGTATTGAAATTCAGGAGGAGCTTTTGGCAATTATTTTGCTTTCCAGTTTGTCATCAGAGTACGAAAACTTCGTAATAACTATGGAAACAAGGAACGCATTGCCAAACCTTTCACAACTAAAACAGAAGCTTCTAGAAGAAGGCAAGAGAAGGAAGGAAACCGAAGCTAAGCCAACAAGTTTACAGCAACAAGCGTTTTTAGCTAAAAATACAAGCGATAGCAAAGGAAATAAACAATATTCAAGCAGCAAGAAATTCAAAGGGAAATGTTTTGTATGTGGTGTAGCAGGTCATTTTGCAAATAAATGTGAAAAAAGACAAAGAAATTTCAACAATATGCAGGCGATGACGATGGTGGCTGCAGCAGGCACAAAAAGTTTGAAAGCAGATGGTTGGTATGTCGATAGCGGTGCAACGTCGCATATGTGTAACGATAGGAAGTTCTTCGTTCGTATACGTGATCATAACGAAGAAATCGCATTGGCTGGCAACAAGTTCATAACTGCCAGTGCTAAAGGTGATGTATTGATAAAGAACAGAAATTTTGAAGTTTTACTTCAAAATGTTTTGTTCTCCTCCGAATTACAGGCAAATTTTATTTCGGTCAATAAAACCGTTGACTGGTCTATCAGTAGTGTTTGATGCGCAAAAGGCTTTGATTAAAAGATCAGACGGCACTATCGTATTGGTGGCTAAACGCAGGGATAACATGTTTGTAGCAGATAATGAGAAGACACAAGAAAGGGTATGCGCTATTAAAGAAAAGAATTTGGTGTTGTGGCATAACAGGTATGGTCATCTCAACTTTCAGAGTCTTCAAGAGTTGAATGACAACCAAATGATAAAAGGAATGTTCCTAAATAGCATAAGTGATTTTAAATGTAGAACGTGTATGTTGAGTAAAATACATGTATTGCCTTTTCCCAAAGAAAGTCAAACAAAAACGAGTCAACTGTTGGAGGTGGTTCATTCTGATGTTTGCGGTCCGTTTATAGTAAATTCTGAAGGTGGTGCAAGGTACTTTGTTACGTTTATTGACGACATGTCACGACGTATTTGTGTGTATTTTATAAAACATAAAAGCGAAGTTTTTGAAAAATTCAAAATGTACAAAACTATGTAGAAAAGCAAATTGTAGAATTGTAGAATTAAAACATTACGCTCAGATAACGGTGGAGAGTACATAAATTCGCTGTTTGAAGGTTTTTTGTCAGCAGAGGGTATCGGTAGACAGTTGACTGTCCCATATACACCACAATAGAATGGAGTGGTATTTATTTTTATTAGTAAAATGCCCAAAGTCAGTAGAGCGTCAATGTGGGTTAAGCCATACAAAGAACTACGTAAAAAGGTCTACGTGAGAAAAGTTACTGTTCTGCTTAGGCAAGAATCTGCAACAGGACTATGCCGAAAATGAAATCGGTTGCGAGAGGAAGACCATTGTATCGGTGGACGGCGAAAATAGCAGACCTTCGCAGAGAGTGTGCACAGAATATTCACTCGAAATGCAAGAAGAAATGTACCTTATGTTACACACCAACTGTGGAAGGAATACAAGAACAGCAAGAAGAACCTTAGAACTAGCAGTAACAAGGAGCTATGGGGTGCAGTCGGACGACTAAAGAACAACAGCGCCGGGACCAGGAAATATTCCAACTGAGGTAGTGAGACTGCTAGCGGAGGAACTGTCGGAATACGTCCTTAGGGTGCTAAACATGTTAGCGAACAGAGAGGAATATCCATATAATTGGAAACAAGCAAGATTAGTGCTTATAAGAAAAGGCGACAGCCATAGACAATCCGAAGTCATTTAAGCCTATTTGCTTGCTGGATGCGGAGGGTAAGCTATATGAGCAACTAATATTAGTCAGGTTGAAGGAAGAGCTGAAACGCGTGGGTAGTCTCTCAAGTAACCAATACGGATTTAGGGAGACCCGTCAGACAGTAGAAGCTGTTATTGAGGTTCTACGGACCGCGGCAAGGGCAGCGGCCTATTCTCGATACCTTAGGTTTTGTGCGATTGTAACATTGGATGTCAAAAACGCATTCAATATTGCTTCGTGGCAGCAAATACTTGAGGAATTAAGAACTCTAGGCGCGGCAGACTATCTAACTAACATTATACGCTCCTACCAGCCGTAAGAGGAGATAGTGTTAGAAACCGAAGGTTTAATCCAGATGATGAAGATAAGCAGCGGGTTCCGCAGGGCTCGGTTCTGGGTCTCACGCTGTGGAACATCTTGTATGACGGCCTCCTGAGAATGAAATTATCGGAGGGTTCTGAGATGATAGGATTCGCGGACGACATCGCCTTGATAGTGGGGGCACTTAATGAACAAGTGCTCATGAATGCGGTCAATACGGCAGTAATAAAAATAATTGAATGGATGAATCGCAAAGGACTGCACTTGGCACCGCAGAAGATAGAAGTCGTTCTTTTAACCACGAGGAGGAAGATAGAAGAAGGGACCACAATAACACGGCGCGCTGAAACTAAACAGCTAGGGGTGTGATTGGATACTAAATGTACCTTCTCCGCCCACATACGTCAAACAGCAATGAAGGCCGAATAAACTATAAGGGCGCTTTCCGGTCTGATGCCCAATGTGGGGGGGCCGGGTACCTCGAAAAGAAGGGTACTGGCAAGCGTGGGCCAATCCAAGATATACGCTGCCCAGCTTGGCGCAGAATAACAAATGGCAAAGAAGCTTGTGGCTAAGCTCACGAGAATACAGCAGAGGGTGAGCATGAGGGTAACTGGTGCCTATTGAACAATATTGGCAGATGGAGCTGGGATACCACCTATAGACTTGCTGATAATAGAAAGAAAGGAGAGAACGAGGGCACTCCCAAAGTCATTGCAAGATCTAACCTCCACAATAAGTGGCAAAAAAATGGACGCCCGGAGTTAACGGAAGGTTGACCCGCAGCTTAATTCCAGACGTGGAAGCATGGCCGAACAGGCCTTACGGGGAGGTAGGTTACTGTCTCATCTAAGCCCTATCGGGGCACGGTTGCTTCCGCAAATATTTGTAAAAAATAGATTAGAGACCGAGGAGTGCGACTACTGCGGAGAGAGTGATGATATGATATGTTGAAGTAATGCGAAGGTGGTTTTCGGCATGAAAGAAGCGAGGTAAAGAGGGGGGAGAGGTTTCTTAGTCAGTAAAAATCTGACATCGTCACACACACTAACGTAGTTGTAGGTCTTATGCAAGGTTTTTCCTCTCCATAAAAAAGAACAGCTGATGCATAAGAAAATTGATATTTAGGAAATTAGTGAATATGTTTATAAACTTTTCACACAAACACATTATTACATTATTGAAATATGAAGAGGACTTTTTTGGTGGTCTTGAACAAATAAATGCCTATTTGTTTGTTGAATCGACAAAATATAAATTTCTATTTACATATTTGGATTCAATTTGAATACAGGACCGTATTTGAAAAGTTTGTGTTCCTAATTTCCGCAACAATTAAATTTTCGATAGAATAAATCTTTTGCAGATTTTAATTGCTGTCTTACGTATCTATTATAACGTGTGTTCATTTGAAAATTCAATCTAGGTTACTTTGAAATTTTGATAGAATAAGACGCAAATATATTAATATGTGTTTGTTGTTCCGTAAACGTAAATCCAAATGACATTTGGTAATGTCAATCACAAATATCAGTTAGTGCATAAAATAATCGTTCGTCGATTCTGGTTTAAATAAATTGCTTCTCAGTTTTAAAATGGCTTTCACTTTAGAACATAAAATTAAGGACAACATTTTCAACATTTGTTATAGTTTTCAATAAATACCTATTATTTGTTATTTATTTGTATGTATGAAACTGTCAAAATATACGACTTCGTAGGTTAATTAATTTACGACATAACGGGTGTTCATTTGAAAAGTCAATCTAGTAGCATGTGATTTACTGAGAACATTTTGAAGTATATCGTAAAATTAAAATTTACTACTTAACCTACGAAGTCGTATATTTTGACAGTTTCATACATACAAATAAATAACAAATGTGATTGACATTATCAAATGTGGATTTACGTTTACGGAACAACAAACACATACTAATATATATGCGTCTTATTCTATCAAAATTTCAAAGTAATTAGATTGACTTTTCAAATGAACACTTGTTATATTAGTGAATGCCGGCGTATTTAATTTATACTCTGTGTATATATATATATATATATATATATATATATATATATATATATGAAAAATGTGTGAAAGCCATATCCTTCTGGAATGTGCAGATACCGACATTTCATAGTTTTTACTAATCATCAGTACACCTTATCCAGAAATAGATACGACTTTCATTTCTATACTGCGAGTACATATGCAAATGATGAGAATCGCAATGTTAATGAGAATTAATAATTATTAAATTCCCACATTACATGCAATTGCCGCTCTAATTCGTTGTATTAATTTCTACAAATGACAAAATCATATTTGTCTAAGAATGTCGCTACAATGCGTCACGGCGCCAACCGTCCAGGTTGTGAAAAATGTGTGAAAGCCATATCCATCTGGAATGTGCAGATGCCGACATTTCATAGTTCATAGTACTCACAAGGTGTATTGATGATTAGTAAGAACTATGAAATGTCGGCATCTGCACATTCCAGATAGATATGACTTTCACACATTTTTCATTTGCCCGGACAATCTGGAGGGTTGGCGCCGTGACGCGTTGTGGCTACATTCTTAGGCAAATGTGATTTTGTCATTTGTAGAAATTAATACAACGAATTAGAGCGGCAATTGCATATAATGTGGGAATTTAATAATTATTAATTCGCATTAACATTGCGATTCTCATATATGTATGTATGTATGTATATATATATATATATATATATATATATATATATATATACGTTTTCTTTTAGGTTTACGCGGGTAGTAGTTGTAGTAGTAGTAGTATGTGTTGTAACTGATTAACATATATATATATATATATATATATATATATATATATATATATGAAAAATGTGTGAAAGCCATATCCTTCTGGAATGTGCAGATACCGACATTTCATAGTTTTTACTAATCATCAGTACACCTTATCCAGAAATAGATACGACTTTCATTTCTATACTGCGAGTACATATGCAAATGATGAGAATCACAATGTTAATGAGAATTAATAATTATTAAATTCCCACATTACATGCAATTGCGGCTCTAATTCGTTGTATTAATTTCTACAAATGACAAAATCATATTTGTCTAAGAATGTCGCTACAATGCGTCACGGCGCCAACCGTCCAGGTTGTGAAAAATGTGTGAAAGCCATATCCATCTGGAATGTGCAGATGCCGACATTTCATAGTTCATAGTACTCACAAGGTGTATTGATGATTAGTAAGAACTATGAAATGTCGGCATCTGCACATTCCAGATAGATATGACTTTCACACATTTTTCATTTGCCCGGACAATCTGGAGGGTTGGCGCCGTGACGCGTTGTGGCTACATTCTTAGGCAAAGGTGATTTTGTCATTTGTAGAAATTAATACAACGAATTAGAGCGGCAATTGCATATAATGTGGAAATTTAATAATTATTAATTCGCATTAACATTGCGATTCTCATATATGTATGTATGTCTTCTTTTAGGTTTACGCGGGTAGTAGTTGTAGTAGTAGTAGTATGTGTTGTAACTGAATTCCGGGGTTTCTTCCGCGTTTCCGCTGTTTGGTCTGCGTAAAGACCGATGCTGGTTCCTGGACGACATTTTGGCAAAATTACATTTGCCATCTTCAGGTCTGCGATAACTGCTTCTGCTTCTAAACTTTACGAGTAAAGTTTACGAGTAACCAGAAGCAGAAGCAGACAGTTATCGCAAACCTGAAGATGGCAAATGTGATTTTGCCGAAACGTCCAGAAACCAGCACCAAACAGTGGAAACGCGCAAGAAACCCCGGAATCCAGTTACAACATATATATATATATATATATATATATATATATATATTTATATATATATTTATATATATATTTATATATATATTTATATATATATATATATATATATATATATATATATGTTACATGCGCCTTTTCTAATATCTAAAATTCTCACAAACTTACCACACACGGAAATCTTTAGTTGAAACGCTAGCCAGTTTAGAGGCGAGCAAGGGATAGGTTCTTGATATATTAATAGGTGCCACCATGTTTATAGTCTCAACCTGCACAGCTAACACAGAAGTTGCTGAAGGAAATCCTGAAGGAAATCAAAATAAATTACAAAAAAAAATTAAACCCAAAGTTCAATAATAATGATAAACGTGGTTTATTATATCATAAACATATCAAATACTATAGAACAATGTACTCAGCACATTAGAAAAAAATATTCTTGTATAGAAGATAGCTCGCCAGCCGCAATTGATAATATAAAAATAATATACAAGCAACAAACTTCCTTAAAATCAAAAAACAAAAATTAATAGTTACGTTAAGAAAAATTGACGCTGGGTTTTGGAAAGATAATACACACAGTATAGTAAATGAATAGTAATAAAATTTTAATAGAAATTATATTTTAAAGTCATCGTCAAAAGAAAACATTGTTAAATATAAAATACTACAGCAATACATTGGCTTTAATTAGCAACATACAGTATATAAGAAAATTTCAATTTGGAATACAATAGCAATCTAGTTTAAAAGAAAAATGGACATGACCGTAGGCTAATTTTTAGAAAATTCGATCACCCTGCGTACATCCTAAAGCAGAGGATATTGATAGAATTTAAATTATAATTAAATAAGCTTGACACTTAATTTGTTTATGAAATAAATGTTCTGTGCATTAAAAATTCCTTGCATTGTAAAAAAATCTTAGAAAAAGGAAGAAAAACAGTGAGTGCGAAGTTCAAATTCTAGGTTGGTTGTCTCCTGCGTAGAGATTTATCTATGATTCCTCTTCAACGACATAGATAGCTTCTCAAAATCAGGTTTGAAATGGTTTTCCCCAAATTGAAACCAGTACCCTTACCCTTCAAAAGAATAAAGAAAAACACAATGTTGCAAAATTCTAGCTAAATGTACGACGTCAGTATAGATGAACAAAGACTCACCTTTCAAAGGGAACACTCTGGCTTAACCAACAAAATGGACGACACGTGCTCGACAATATCCTATATCCCCTATCAGCGAAAGCAGTAATCTGGTTACTCCAAAAACCAATTCTACCACCTAATTAGTATAATTATGGCCATAAATCCGTATTACCGTAGTATTCATGCACTTTTAATAAAGGCCATAAAGATTCTATAATATTGTAACACGTGTTCAGTACTTGTCGCTTCAACAGTTCAAACTAGAAGAGAGCTTGTTCTCAACCACAAATCAACTAAAAAGCCCAGGTAACGTAGTTCCTCAAAAACCCGTTAATTAGCGCTGACGTCCAAAAATGAGATGTTACATATAATGAAATATTACAAGCCAGACAAAAATAAAATTGGCTAATTACGAAGAATAATTAATAAAAGAAATGTTAGTTATATTTCTCTCCAATATCCCTAATTAAATTGTGATATTAAAAAAAAGCAATTAAAGGATGGAAAATTAAAAGAATATTCGGAAAATTTAAGTTAATTAGAAGGTACTTTAAATGATACAATCAAGGTCAAGAAATCTAAAGTACATGTCTATTAGACACCAAATCAAGCTATGCATCCACTAGAAACACACTTACACAAGCGAATACGTAGATGTCACTTGACATCTCGACAGGGGAAACAAATCTAACCTCCACAAGAAAATAATTACTGTTGTCCTGACAATTATAAATACTGGAAAAGGCCAGCATACAATGATACAGCGATCCGGAGGTAAATAGATCTAAAATGTTAAATCTCCAATTAATCTTTGATTATATTTCAGATAACCTCTTTTGCGATTTAATCAAAGTGAACGGAAATAAAGAAATATCTTTGCAAAAGCAAGGTCTAGCCGAGAAATGAAGTTTTGCAAGTACAAAGGAATGTGTATGATCTAAAAAAATATCTCTTAGTCGATTAGTACATAGTGAATTAAAAACAACGTTACAACAACAATACCTAGATTGATAATGTTTCTCTTTACATTAAGAAACAATGAATATATCTGAGAGTGATGTAATTAGGAATAGAAAAACAATTAATTTATGATACGGAAGTTCTCTATATACATCGACTCATTGAAAAATAATGTACAAAAGTGATCTAAAATTGTTCAGGTAGGAAAAACAACCCGTTACAATGTCTCTTCGGATTATCGCATGAACAAGTCAAAAAATCTAAAAATTTTTGAGTTGAAATTTCATCTTCTGAATTTCAGCCCTGCTTCCCGATTATCTGTGTGTTTTCAAAATCGAAATGGTGATTGTGCTGAAGTTTTGTCGGTTTGGGAATATTTGTGGGCTTGAAAACCCCATTTTCTTTAAAAGATATGTAGACGACATCATAACATGTACGCCGACAAATAAAATAAAGTACCTTTTAAATAAATTCAACAACTTTCACAACAAATTAAAATTCACAATTGAAGAAGAAATTAATAACAGTATTAATTTCTTGATATTTCTTTAACCTATGATAAACAGGGTACTATTTATACAAATTGATACAACAAACCCACAGCTTGTTTTAAATATATGAATTACCTCTCAAATGCACCTACAGTATACAATAGTGATTATAAATAATCTGACTGATAGAGCAGTAAAACTATCACATTCTCAATACAGAAAATATAACATCAAGAAAAGTAAATCGATCTTAACAAATAATAACTATCTACCACAACTTATAGAGCAAACAATTAACAAAAGAATCCACCAAATATGCAACACTGCAGACACCAATAACAATTTAAACAATGAAACAACATATATCACGATTCCATATGTTTCACAATTATCATGATATAGCTACAACATATAAACTTACTAATACTAATAAACATCTATTTTCAAAACTAAAACCTACAATAGAAAAACATCGAGAAACACATGTCATTTATAAAATACCATGTCTCGATTGCGATGGTTAATATCTAGGCCAAACTAAACAATATTTCTACAAATGAATTCAAGCCCACAGATACTCTAAAATAGACAAAACTGCTTTGTTTACACACAAACTACAACGCGATCACCATTTAGATTTTGAAAACACACAGATAATCGATAAATAACAGCACACAATGAAAAGGGAAATTAAAGAAATTATTAATATAAACAAGAAAAAAATTCAATTAACAACGAAGTGATATAAAAAAAATCTAAGCAGTATATACTATAACCTAATAATGTAACGATCTGCAATTTACCATCATGAATATAATAGATGTTGTTATTATATAAATATCTATCATGTTATTTAAATATATGTACACTAGCTTATCATGCTGGCAGTTCCGTGTTTAAATCCCTGACTAGGCTGTCAGAGTTGGTTTTCGTGGTTTTCCTTTTCGTTCAAGACGAATGCCGACAGCTTAACATCTTAAGTCGCTCCACGGGCGCAGACATAATAATAACTCATGGCTTGCCAATCCCCCGTAATTGACGTCTAGCTGTTGAGAGTGCTTAGGCATGAATTATTATTATTAAACTTGGATGTATCTTTGAACATTTTAATTTTATCCATGACAACTACAGATATATAAATATGACATTAATATACTGTCATTTATATTTTAAATTTCTTTGACAAAGGCATTATGTGCCGAAACATGTAAGATTATTTTAAATATATACATATTAAAGTAAAACAGACCTTAAATCGCCGACTAATTGAATCTAACTATAACATACTAAGGTCAGGAAATAATTATCTATCTATCTATCTTTTTTTTTTTAAATTTTACCGAGGAGGGGAAAATCTTAAATCAAGACACCCACACAGATGTTGATCGTGGGTAGTGTCGGGTTATACCGACTAAAAACCCCTCCTCCAGTCGTCTTGCACACCTCGCACCGGAACCCGCTTGCGTATTACTTCGGTGCTGGCGTTGTCTATATATTCATCTTTAGTCTCCTATCTTTGGTCATGCTTCTTAGTCGCTATGATGCTTCGTATGGTTTTGGACACTAACAGCCATTGAACTTTGGATCCCATTAGGTTCTTCATAATACTGTCTTAGTTAAAAGTTTTTCCCGTTTCTGCAGTATACTCATTTCGCAAGTTCTCCCACTTTGGACACACAAAGAGTGTGTGCTCCGCATCATCAATACCTCCACAATAATCACACGCGTCAGTGGTCGCTCTTCTTCTGCTGTACAGATAGCTGCGGAAGCAGCCATGGCCAGACAGCGCCTGCGTAATAAAATAGTTTAAGTCCCCGTAAGGTCTTTGTATCCACTTCTGGATTTCCGGGATTAGCCTTCGTGTCCACGCTGCGTTTTTGCCGTTCTTCCATGCTTCCTGCCATCTCCCAAGCAATTGTTCTCTTGCGGCGAGTTTTGAGGCTCTAGCATATCTCTCCTCCCTCTCCTTGATTAGCAGAGCTACCGGAGGGATGCCCGCAATTACACCGACCCCCTCCGCCGAAATGGTTCTATAAGCACTGGCTATTCTAATACTAGTCAGACGTTGGACACTTGTTAACTTTGCGGTCAGCTTCTGGTTTTTTGCAGCTCTGCCCCAGGCCGGCGCTGCGTACAATATTGTTGAGTTTACAACACCTCCCAGCAATTTCCTCTTGGATGCCGTTGGTCCGCCAATGTTTGGCATCAAGCCTGATAGGGCCCCAATAGTTCGTTCAACTTTCGTCACGACGTGCCTGACGTGAGCAGCAAAAGTGCTCTTCGTGTCCAGCCACACCCAGGTATTTTAGTTCCCTGCAGGGACGTATTTTGAATCCCTCGACCTCAAATTCGATGGGCGCAATTTTTCGCCTAGTTGTTAATAGGACGGCCTTTGTTTTTTCAGGGGCAAGTTCCAACTGTGTCGTCTTCAGCCACTTGACGATCCTTAATATTGCCGTATTGGCCACGTTCATTATTTTCCTCTCCTTTTGCTGTGACAACTAGGGCGATGTCATCAGCAAAACCTACAGTTTTTGTTCCCTCCGGAAGCTCCGTCCTGAACAACCCGTCATAAAGAATATTCCATAAAGTAGGACCCAGGACCGAGCCCTGAGGGACTCCACTACTTATCTGCATTATTTGGGTTCTACCATCTGCCTCGAGTATAATCTCTCTTTTGTTTAGGTAGGAGGCTATAGTGCTAATCAGGTTCTCCTCAATATGTCTGGCTCTTAGTTGCTGGAGTATTAGCTGCCACGAGGCGGTGTTGAATGCATTCCTGACATCAAGGGTGATAACTGCGCACAGTCTTCTGTGATTGTGCGAGAATCTAGAGGCTTCGTCCGCGATTTTGCAGACATTACGTATGGCGTCTACGGTTTGCCTGCCCTCTCTAAATCCATACTGACGCTCTGACAGGTCTCCAGTACGTACCAGCTCGCCCTTTAATCTAGCTAGTAGGAGCTGCTCAAACAGCTTGCCCTCCACATCCAGTAGACATATTGGCCTAAAAGAGTCTGGTCTGTCAATGGGCTTGTCCCCTTTCCTGATTAACACCAGTCGCGCTCTTTTCCATGCAGCTGGGAATGTAGCTCTACTCCCCAGTTCATTCATAACAGCCAGCAGATATTCCGGGCGATCCTCAGCCACCTGCTTCACCACCTCCACTGGTACATTCCCAGGTCCTGGAGCTTTCTTGTTTTTAAGCCTTTTGCAAGCCGCTTGCAGTTCATCGGCTGTAAAATTGACAAAACTGCTGTCAGTGGTGCACTCAAAGGTCACCTGCCGATGGACAGGGAACAGGTGTCTCGCAATCTGAAGTGTCTTGGGCATTGTCAGGTTAACCTTTGGAGGGTATCCTAGCATCCCCTTCATTGCTATTTTATAGCCGTCACCCCAAATGTCGTTATCTATGCTGTCACATAGAGATTTCCATTTGTTTCTCTTAGCAGCTTTGATCTGGATTTTTAATTGGTGCTTGCTTTCTTTGTAATCTTCCCACCGTTGTATGCAGTCTTGCGGTTGTTCTCTTCTCGTGTAGAGCCTTCTCTTCTGACACATTCTCGGCGGGCTTCTGCAATCTCTTCGGACCACCAATAAGCGAGTTTCCCTCATGTAGAGTACTTCCTCTTCGGCATGGCTTTACTACTGATTGTTGTTAATTGACTAGAGAAATCTTCTCCCGGCGTCATAGATCTTTCATATTTGACTTCTTTGATAGCTTGCTTTAGCCTCGGCATATTTAGCCTACTCACTGGCCAACGATTGCCTTCTCGTCGGCGCTCTGTGACCCCGCCTTTCTCTCCTACTTCGAAGATTATGTAATTATGGTCGCTGAGCGTCTCTTCCTGGCTAACGTGCCAGTTGCTTATTTTGGCCTTTATGTCGTTGGTTGCCAGTGTCAAGTCTATGATCGAGGACTGATCACGTTTCTGAAATGTAGGGGTATTTCCTTGGTTCACGATGGCCATGTCGTTCGCGGCCAACCATTCCAAAACTATCCGACCTCTTGCATCGGTGGTATCCATGCTCCATTTGGGAGATTTTGCGTTGAAATCACCAGTTACTATAGCAGCGCGGCTCGCACTCCGAATCTGCTGGCCAATTTCCTCTAATATTCTTATTAGGTCGTCGATATCTTCGTTTCCTGAATTGTAGCAGCTGTAGATGGTAATGCTGCCGAATTCAATAGATACATAACCTGTCATTTGCCTTATTGATTTTATTGCGATCTTAGTATCGAGTATCTTGATCGTTGCGTCCAGTCTTTCATCATATATTCAATCCTTCCTGTTTCGGATGGCATTCTTGTTGGGTTCTGACACCACGATGATGGCGGCACCGACTTCTCTTGCACTAGCTAATGCGAGATCTTGCACTGGCGGGCCCCTATTGATGTTTACTTGGAGGATTTTGAATGGTATTTCTTCTTCTCTCAGACAGCAAGTCGGTTCTTCTGCTCTTGCTCCTGATGGTGCACTTTGTACTACCGGACTGATGGTCATCGGTCCCGCAGTGTACACAATGCGGCTTATTTTGGCATTCAATCACCTTGTGCCCTTCTTTGCCACACTTCAGGCATAACTTTTCTCTATCCAGACCCCCGCAGTTGGCTTTGACGTGTCCATATTCCCAGCACTTGTAGCATTTGATCCCCTTCTTTCTTTCAACTATTCTGCATTTCATCCAGCCAATCTTAATCTTTTCCATATCTATTAGTTTTTTAGCGTTCACCGCAGATATTACGGTGGCATTTTGCTTGCTACCGAAGGCAGGTCTTAGAGCTCTCACTTCAAAGGTGTCAGTATTGGCTGATATTGTCTTTTCGATCGCATTTGCAACTTCCTCCGCAGTCGTTACATCATCGAGGCCTTTGGTGTGAAGGACTTTTTTTTCTACTAGGTTAGTTGTTGTGGCTGCTGGAAGTTTGTCGTTTGTCGTGCATTTGAGCATAGCCAGGTTGGTTTTGTTGTTTCGGATCATGTGATGTTTGATCCTTTCTAGCGCTTTGTAAATGTCTTCATCTTCTGCCTGGTCCTCTGTTCCTTCATCGGTGATGATGGGGTAATAGATACACCTTGTGGTTTGTGAAAAACTTCCATCGTTTTTTGGGAAGCCCAAGGTATGGGTCATCATTGTGATCTCCCCCTTGGTCTTGTTTTGCTTCAGCAGTACATCTTTCCCGCCGAACTTGTGTATCGCTCTACCAACCGCTTTGTTTTTATGTTCTAAGCCTTTAGTACAGGGTAGTGCGATCTGGCATTCCGTTGGGGCATCCCATATATTACCAGTTGTTTCTCCTATTTTAGGAATTATGTCTTCCATTCACTCCTCCTCTGTAATACTCTGGAATGCCTCGTAGCTCTCCTCTTTGTAAAGCTTTGCCTTTCTTAGTTCCATACTTTGGATTTTCCTGCATTCCCTACATAATGCCGAACAGTTTTGTTTATCTCCCTCAGGTTCAGAGTCTGGTCCCTGTTTGCTAGCTTGTTTCGTGAACTCTTCATTCGCTTTTCTTAGGGTTTGGTTTTCCTGTGCCACCTGATCAATCCAATTTTTAAATTTCAGGGATTGAAGTTGCTCCATGTGAAGAGTAAGCCTATTTGCTATATCTTTCAGTTCTTGCTTCGGCTTGTACATTTCTGAGAGAACTTTTTCCAACAGACGCGTTTGGTTTTGGATTTTCCCCAAAGCGTTCTTTAGCTGCTCCGCCATTGGATTTTTTGCGCTATCTTCTGTTGTTTCTTCAGTTCTTTCCCGTTTACTACTTTGTTCAGTAGCCTCGCCAAGATAGTCTGTTTTCATGTGTCTATCCAGCTCAGATAAGGAAGACACTCTCGGCCTTGGAGGTGTTCTTGGTACTACATCCTTTCTGGCGAAAGGATCATTTCTATTTTTGTTTTCTTTTTCTTCTTCATTTTTTTAATTTTCCTCTTTTTTTATTTTTATCACTCATTTCTGTTCCCACGAGTAGCTGGGGATTTAACGGTCACTCGCAGCAGAGCCCCGCATTCACTGCGAGAGGACTGGTTGAAACCGGGGTTCGCCTGGTACCCGGAGTCCTGCACACTGGTGGCTGGGTTTCCCTCCAGCCTTTCAAACCATCGGCATGTGCAGTGCCACCTTAGCTTTCGGGGGTTTTCCTCTTGTGGTTTTCCTTCCAGAGGGACGGCCGGCTAAGGCAAGCCCTACGAGGGATCAGGATATTCTACCTTCCCTATTAGGCTAGGGTCGGAAGGGAACGCCTTCATCAGTGTTCCCCCTTTCAGCATTAATATGCTGCCCATACCGAGGCTGACTACAGGTATACACACTCATATATATATACATATATATATATATATATATATATATATATATATATATATACACCTGCCGGTGGGATCGCCACAACCCAACGAGGTCTATCTATCTATCTATCTATATATAAATAATGTTATGAGGCAGATTACCTCCAACAACAATATAAAAGTAATTGACTTAAAAATATAATTTTGGAAAAATTCAAATTACAATTTAAAATATCTAAAAATTAAATGTTAAGGCCAATCAAAGAAATCAAAGGTAATATAAACATGATTTTGAATAGTTTTACCATTTAGTTATAAATATTAATTAGGAATAATTTTAGTTTGACTCTGAAGGAATTTGTATTAGACAATTAAAAAAAAATGTTTCCAAAACTTATATATGTTACCGTTTCACTTCCTTCGTGTTAGGTCTTTTGTTGTATAAACCGGCCTTACCAGTCGTCGATATACCGTAAGATACGGACGCCATTTTTCGAAAATATCCAGCTTCATTTGTACTCCACATTTTCTTTAAATCAAGATATAAATCAAGATAAAGATATTTAAAAATATTTCTAAAAGTTACTATCGAGTGTCTGTTATTTAATTAAAGTAATTTGAACGACTCCGATAAAGGATTTATTCAATTATATGCGAAAGCATCTTTTTCAACTTAAAAATTTAAATGGCGGACCAGTTTAGAATTTTAATAATTTTTAATTGAGAAGATAATATTTTGTTACCTGACGCGGCATTTCCATGATTTCTTTTTCAAGACCGAGAAACATTTCCCGATGCAAAAGATTTCTGTAGGACTCTAACCAAGAACCTTCCTTAATTCATGTGAATTCCTGTTTATATTAATTTAAAGTTTCCTAAAATTAGCACTGCTTCTTGTAATTTCACCATTTATTTAATTTGACAATATTTACTTCTCAAAACTTAATCGTAAACTGTACGAATAATTTAAAACTATTCAAACGTCCATGGTATCAGTTAATCTTAGTGTGTTCAAAATTTATAATTCTAGATAACTGACTTCTCAAGTACATATTCATTTATTTATAATTTGGAATACCTTTGTTAAGGTTATTTCACTTTCCGATTTATGGATTTTAGTTTTCTATTGCACATAAGTTGAGATTCATTTAATTAGATCCAAACTGTTTCTATTACCTTTGACAAATCTAAAAATTACAATTGCTTAAAGAAATAATAAAGTTGTAATATTTTTTTGTGTATTGTTTTTGTAAGATATTAGTATAACACTTACCTGTTGTTTTAAACCATAATTTACACCTGTATATGCTACATCTAGTATTTTTGCCATTTAATAAATATTTGTTTTGTATTTTTGAAAGAGTGTATTATTAATGTCACTCGTTAATTGTTTATGAGTAAAGGTTAAATTATACCTGTATAGTGGAAAACGATATTTCGTCACCTTAGAATAACAAGGTTTTAACTGCAATTTTTGTGTAAATTGAGATTTTAGCATATCGGGGTTCTATCTGCAATATTTTATAATATTTCAAAATTTTAGCGAAATCGCGACAAATAACCAAGTTACAAATGCAACAGGGTTCTATCTGTGAGCATTTTAAATTTATTTTAGTGTAACGAAGTTCTATATGCACATCATTAGGAAAGCAAAGTTCTATGTGCCTCAGTTAGAACTTTGTTGTTGCAAGTGATTGTAGTTAAACCTTTGTTATACTACTTTTGTTTAGTTGGCGCATAATAATATAACCTACAAATTTATTAGAATAGATATTCCCGCTTGTGTCAAAATTGTGTTGTGTCAGAACTAGAGGATAAAATCTTGAATATACAGAATGGAGTCGCAGGAGGTTATAGTTGTTAATAACGAGTAAGTAAAGTAAATTGTGTAGATTTATATATTATTATGTTAATTTAGATATTCTATATATTTAGATCTAAAGGAAGCGAGGACCCCTTTTTGGAAATGATTTCAAATTTTAATGCTGAAATTGTTATACAGAATACTTTGCAAGGTGATGATGCTCAGTTTTCAATTTCTGCAGAGAATACTTTTGCTTTGGATATGGATAATGAAACTACCCTATTCACGGAACAACAAGACACGGAAAATGTAATCTCTGAAAATAACATGGACAGCATTTCTGAAGATGAAGGAGACCGCGAAAATATAGAACTCTTAGCAAGCACTACAGTTGCACCTGATACTGAAAATATTACTCACGAAAACATGAATGAAATTGTTGATAATGATAATAACAACAGAACAAATTCACCAAAAGTTGTAAGAAAAAAATTAAGTAAACCAAATTTATGGAAAACTAACGTTAGGCAGAAACTCTGTCAGTCTGGTAAGGAGTATGTAAGTGTACGTGGAAAAAAAGTTAGCGCCAAAAAGATTGTGAATAAGAAAGACTGTTATAAGGCCTGCAAATTTAAATGCTCTAGCAACATACCTGAAAATGACAGGAAGTCAATGTTCAACTACTACTATCAATTAAATCAAAATGAAAAGTATTTGTTTCTTAAACAAAATACGGAAAGGTACATAAAATCTCGAAAAACTGTGGAAGAACCCTCTCGCCGTAGTTATTCCTTCAAATTCTATTTCAAGATCCGAGAAGAGCAATTCCGGGTATGCAAACAATTTTTTCTGGGAACTTTGAACATATCACAAAAGCCAATATATACGGTTCACGCTGCTGATACCAGCAGCCCTAAGAAAAGTTTACGAGGAAAAACTAGCAGCAGAAAAATTAGTGATGAAAGAAAACAAGCAGTAATAAAACACATCAACCAATTTCCTGTTGTAGAGTCTCATTACTGCAGAGCCCAGAGTCAAAGAAAATACCTTGAGGCTACTTTGAACGTTCAAAAAATGTATGACCTCTATCTGATTTACTGTACCGAAAATAACGATAACAATCCAGTTAAACTTTCAATGTACAGAAGAATTTTTAACACCAATTTTAATTATTGGTTTCACAAACCTAAAAAAGATGTATGTGAAAATTGCTCAAGATATTACATGAAGAAGAAAGAGGGAGTATTAACGCAAAGTGATGAGGAAGAAATGACAAAGCATACAGCTGAAAAAGATGCAATGAGAAAAGAAAAAGAAAACGACAAGAAGGGCAACATACCTATTTTATGTTTCGATTTGGAAAATGTGATAACATGCCCAAGGTGTTCAGTAGGAAATTTCTTTTATTTACCTAAACTGACTATGTACAACTTAACAGGATATTTAACAATTACTAAAACTGCATACTGTGCTGTATGGATTGAAACTGCTCAAGGTAGGAATGGAAATTGCCTGGCCAGTGCTTTCAGAAAAATAGTCAATCCAGTTTTGGAAGACAACAATATCACTAATTTAATAACATGGAGCGACAGTTGCGTTCCCCAAAATAGAAACTCGCACATATCCTTTTGTGCTTTAGATACGCTTAGAGACCATCTAGAATTGGAAAGCATTACTATGAAATACTCGATTCCTGGACATGGGGCGGTCCAGGAAGTGGATAATATTCACAGCCAAATTGAAAAGCATATGCAATTAAAGGAGTTCTACTCCCCATTAAGTTTTATTAAAGAACTTAAAACGATTAATAGAAAGAACCCTTTTGTGATTTTGCAAATGAAGGAAAGCGACTTCAAAGATTATGGAGACTGTGCATCAAAATTATGTTACAATAAAGTGCCTTTTTCTAAAGTTTCTGCGACGAAATTCGTTAGTAAAGTCTTACACCAAGTGCTTTATAAACGGAGTCATTTGGAAGAATCGTTTACACAAACCTTCATTTACAATACTGTTCCTCGTATAACACGTCCGGGTAAAAAAAACAAAGTAAAAAATAACCAATCAGTTTTAAAGATAGCAAGTTTAATACCGAAGGTTCTGCCAAAGAAAAAAGAAATTGCAAAAGAAAAACTTGAAGCAATCCAAAAGATGATGAAAACGATGCCCGAATTGGATAAACAATTTTATAGTGCTTTTTTGCATTTGTAATCATTTTTACTTAATATGTAGTTTGTTGTTTTAATATGTAGTGTGTTCTTTTCTTTAATAAAATTTTCAGATAATACTTTGTTCTTTTCAATATTCTACCATTTTACTAAAACTTTTAACTAAACAAAGTTCTAAGTGGAAGATAGAACTATGTATTGTCATAAAATTTGTATAAATTTGACTAACATAGTTCTATCTGCATTTATACACTATAGAAATCTCTTTTATAAACAAACATACAAAATGGATATTTAAAGGCTGAACAAAAACAACCGTTTATGCTTCAAACCAAATAAATTTTGTGTTCATAATTCGATAACAAAATTAGTTAGAGGTCGCACAAACTTCAGCAGCTGATTTCTCAAAACAGCTGTGCGTCCACATAGAACTATGTTACTCTAAGGTGACGATTTATTGCTTTACATAATAATTCATGCTAGTTTATGTTATCTTGAGACAAATGGCAGGATAAATAATTTTGGTTTGTGTGATCGATAATTTTTCCCAATAAAGCAATATATTAAAAAAATTAAAATATAAAATCAATATATTTATTTCCTCAGCTTAGCCTACGAACCAACTACACGAACTTGAGATATATTACCATTTTAAAGAGTCTCATCACAGTATTGTTTCCATAAATAAATATATTTTCAATTATTATGTTTCATTATCTGTAGTTTTTCTCTTCGTGTTGTGTAATTTTCTCCAGGTCCATCCAGCACTCGACAATATATTGTTGTGAGGCAAATTACCTCAAGCAATATATTTGAATTTTGTTAATTTAAAACTAAATAAAATTTTGAAAAATTAAAAAAATATAATTAAATATTTAATAAACACTAAATATAATTAAAAGAAAATCAAAGGAAATATAAATACAGTATTTTGAAAAGTTTTAATATTTAATTTTAAATATGTAATTTGTTGTAAGTATGTAATTAATTCTGAAGGAAATTGTAATTGATACAAATTTGAATATTTATTCAAATTATAAATTTCCACATCATTTCCGTTGATTCTAAACAAATCAATGAGATGTGGAGCAGATTTCAAGGGGACGTTATTTGTTTTGTTATCGACGTCAGTAGTATAGAGCCCATAAGATACGGACGCCATATTCCGTAAAATTATAGCATTTTTCTTAATCCGCATTTTCTAAGAATAAAGATTATAAAATATTATCACGACTAAAAGTACCTATAAATATATCCAAAAGATAGTGGAAAGTTTAATTTATCAATAGAAAATCATTTGAACGGTGTAAATCAAGTTTTTAATTAATTATCATCAAAAGCATCATTTTCAAACTTAAAATATTAATGGCGGATCTAAGTGAAAAGTGAAGAAAAATCACGTTAACTGAGGAAATAACCTGAATTATCATATCCTTGAATACCTGACCTTCTACAGTAATGACTGGACCTGATTTTAGAAGAAACGAGGGTTTTTTCCAGTTTCCAGAAATTTCTGAAGATATACACTGAGATCCTTCCTTTTATCCTGACTTAACTTCGTATTCCGATTTAGAAGGTACCTTAAATTATATTCATCAAAGAAAAATCATTTGTTAATTATTTTAAAATAGATCGATATACCTAGACAAATAATCGTAACTGTATGATTCAAGTAAACTATTCAGAAAACGTCATACCATATGTCAATTGGGTTGTTCTTAATATTAATTAAAAGTTTAGGTTCATTCAAGAACTAACTTTCATTTATTTGGTTCAATTTAGATTTTAATTATCTCATCAAGGTTATTATTTCTCCGAACAGTTCGGTTATCACTGTTATCAGTACACCGTTGTATTATAAAGTTTTGATTCATGCATTTAGTGATTTTAAAATTTATATTTCCTTTGAAGCAAACAATCAAACGTTTTTTTTTCTTTTACATTTCCTGCAAGAATAAATTAACTTAGTTTATTGTTGTATAATTATTATTTTTAGTAAAAGTTTTAAAAACAAATACCGATCTGTTAAGGTATTCTATATCCAACTCCTCTATTTGTTACCTTTTTAGTATTCTTGGATTTAAAATAAATGTTTTATAATGTTTTGTTTGACAAAGAAGTGTTATTATTGTTACATACCTCGGGTATATGTTAAAAGGTTTCTTTTTTGTCTACCTGTTTTAAAGTAGATAACGATCTTGCTGATTTCATACTGTGAGTTCTTGCTACCCTGAGATAGATGTCAGCTTGTATGACAAACGGCTTAAGTGATCGATGTATAGATAAGATTAATAAAGGTTTTTTTTTATATATGTTTATTTCCGCAGCTTTTAAGCGAAATTCATACGCCTGAGATAAATAATTAATTCATAAGAGTGTCATCAATATTATCGATATAATTCCTGAATGAAGTAAATTTTCACATTCTACAGGATAAATTTTATTAGTCGCATATCTTTAGAACTGTATTTTGAATTAGGTACAGTTTACTAAATCTTATGGCCGCCTAAACGTGAGACATCCTGTTGTGGAATTATTTCTTCCACTTGCCTTTCAGAGTTTACTACTATATATATATATATATATATATATATTTTTTTTGTTGTGGGGCAAACTACACCATCATTCCAGCTAACTGCAAAGGGAAAGACAGAAATAACATACAATAGAATGGTTAAATTGGCGGACATAATTTGTAAAATTAGTATCGAAATGTAAATAAAATAATATTACGATAACTTTGTATATTTCAAATTAATTTATATTTATTTCAAAATTTATTTTTTTATATTTATTTTAAATTGTCATTTTCATAATTTATATCATTAGCGCGAAATTACAGATAGCTAATTTATCTACATTAAAATTTTGTATCGATACTAAATAGACACGCCCACTTTTTAAATGTAAACAAACCCGCGAATGAGTAATTTTGTGTCTACGCATAAAACATAATCCCACATTCAAAAACCCGTAACAACTATTTGAAAAATATTATTTTAATTTCGTTTATATGTTTAAACCAATACATTATTTATATTCAAATTATTATTATATTCACGATGAAAAAAGAACACTTGGTTATATGTTTCACTAAATTTTATTTACATAAAATAAGACAATTGTATGATTGTTTCGGCCTTTACTTGATGAAATTCCATTATAACTATTAAGATAAAATAAAACAAATTTTATGAATTTCACTTTTTAATTATCACTGTAACGAGTCGTTTCGCACCAACCTGGGCTTCGTCAGACATATAACAGACAGTTATATGTCTGACGAAGCCCAGGTTGGTGCGAAACGACTCGTTACAGTGATAATTAAAAAGTGAAATTCATAAAATTTGTTTTATTTTATCTTAATAGTTAAGACAATTGTTTCGGACTCTGCAGTCCATTTTCAATTGAAAATGGACTGCAGAGTCCGAAACAATTGTCTTATTTTATGTAAATAAAATTTAGTGAAACATATAACCAAGTGTTCTTTTTTCATCGTGAATTTATCAAGATGTTTCACCAAATGTCAAGCGAGAGTTCAATCAATTTAATATTATATGTAATTTAAAGTAAAATTCGAGGCTATTTCATAATTATATACTAGGCTTTGAAAGAAATAATTGCCATCAAGGCGTCAGTAAAATAATTTAATAACGTGTGCCAGGGAAAAGTGCTATTCAAAGTTTTAAAATGAATTAAAATCTAAAATACCTGAGCCAGAATTTTAAAATTGTCCAAAAAAGTAACACATTAATTTGGGGCTACTTTTAAACCATCTTTGAAGGCGATACCATCGAAGAACGGCCAGAAATCGATCATAGCATCTTTTCGATCGGAACACCGGCCCGAGAAAAAAACCACGCCGTCGAAGCACGCTCAAAGCCGGCCACGCAGAATTGTAAACTCCGTACTTGGTACACACTACGAATTTACTGACCTACGCCAACCTCATCCAAGATTCCTGCCTTATTCAACGAGAAACAGGTTTTATTAATCCAAATTATTTCCAAAAAAAAACTTATTAAAAACACTACAATTAAAATATTTTTTTTTACTACATAGAAAACTCATAATTTTACTTTGAAAATTACATATTAACATTACTCATAATTGTGGAAGAACTTTAATTATATTAATCGTATATAATTAAAGTTCTTACCTATATCTGTTCGTTGATTAATTTATATTCTAATTTACTTGAAAATATCATTTCTATCGTAACATAACCTTTTCCAATTCACACGTGCACTTAATTGTGATTCCATAATTTGTCGAAAGGCACGTTATATGTTATTGTTTACAGAAACCTTATTTTAATAAACTATTATACACATTTCCTTAAACAACTCTTTTATTTATCTGTGCTTAGCTGGAGAAAACTAAGTTATTTTATTAACCTATTTACTTCCGAACACATAGGGAAAATAAACAGACCGACGAGGAGCCTGTAAGGGTCAACTTTGCAAATACATTACTTGCTTTCCGACATCTAGCCGTAGCCGGAGACAATACATGAGAGTGGCGGATGATCTAACATTGTAAATTTATTATAAAGGCGCCCAATTCAAAGTATTATTCTTATACTATTCAATTAACATTATTTATTTCAAATAAAATTATTATTTATTACACATTATAATTATTATAACTTATAGATCATCAGTACACTCTCTTATATTAATATATATATATATATATATATATATATATATATATATATATATATATATATACAGGTGTCCTTGAAATAAAGAGATAATATATGATAAATGGAAAGATGCAATTATGTAGAATATAAATAAAAATTATTGTGATTCAATTACGACGCAAACCCTGAAATTAAAAACACCCAGAAAACAGTTCTACGTGAAGCCTATGAATTCAAAGTATTCAGAATGTGTATAAATAATAAATAGCCCACACGCACATACGCTATAGCGTAACACGCAACAGACGTAACAGCTGGATGAGATGAATAATAACAAAACTATTATGTTTGTTAATGTCGGTCAACTTTAAGATATCGTTTCTGATACTTTTTATAATCGCACAGTGGCGTGACCAAATTTTTTAAATATGTTTGTAATTTTTTTTTCGCTTATGAAAGAGAATTTTTCAATAATATGTTGGATTTATATTATATGTAATTACATCTTTCCATTTTTCATACATTGTCTTCTTATTTAAAGGACAGTTTGTATATAACGAGCCATCGAAAAAATTCATAATTGGAGTAGACTGTGAAATTGGGTTGATACTTTAGCCACTTCCACACATAATGACACATTACTTGATGCTTGACAGTTTCATTTGGTTTCATTGTAAAGAAAGGTTATGGCATTGAAATGATACTACAACAAAAAATAAAACAAATCGTTTATTTAATATCGAAATCATAATCAAAATTTACATATAGCTACAGAAGTTGAAAATGTTGTCCATTTACATCTAAACAAATTTAATTTTCTTAATAAGAGTTTTGAAAAATTTGACACAAACTTATAGTTTCAGTCAAATAATAAATGTCATTATGTGGAAGTGGCTAAAGTACCAACCCAATTTCACAGTCTACTCCAATTATGAATTTTTTCGATGGCTCGTTATTATATATACATACAATGTATATTATTGCCATTTTATTGAAACATTAGTGTATTTCTCTGTTTTTATTATGAATTTAATAAATTTGAATCCATTACGTAACAGTAATTGTTTTCTGCCTGTTTTTGAATGGAATTAGCTAAAAGTTTGGTTAGACTATATGCAGTATTTTGTATGCCTAGATACTATCGGTCTTAATAGTGCATTTGGTTTATGGATTTTACTGTTCCATATTTGTCGATTTTGTTTTTCAATGATATTTTTCTCTTTCCCAATTATTGGTAATCTTTTATATTTATTTTGCTTTTTTATTTTTTTTTATATTGAATTATTGTTTGGAGTTATGCTTGTTTCTGGTTCCTGGTTCATTAATAGTTAATTCATTTTGCTTACATTATTATAGTCTTATTAGATTTATTCGCTTTAAACATAGAGTTTTAGATGCTTTTTCAGAAATGTTTTCGTTTCTTTTATTGATACATATATACAATATCTCTCTTTTGGCCTTTCTTCGTTAATTTTATTTTTAAAGTGTGTTAGTGTATTAGCTATTTTATTTCTGATTTCGCCTTGTGTTTTTGTTTAAATTTTTGATTATGCTTTCAATACTCGTAAATATGTCTTCAAAGATGTTTTTTCTTTTTTACGGAGCTATGTTTTACCTAAACTAAATATCTTTATAGTTTCTGGAATTTATGTCTGTTCAATAATTGGATTGCAATGTAATTATTATTTATCTACAACTTTATTTTGTCTATCACTAGCCTCTTGTTTTTGTTTTCTTTTTATGATATTTCCTTGAATATATTTTTTAGTTTTAGTTATATTCTTGAACTTTCCTATTTCTGAGTCTAAGAATATTTGTTTGTGTTTCATTTCTTAATGACATTTTCAATTTCTGTTCTTAGTTATTATTTTCTTTCTTTGTATAAATAATTAACTGTTTTATGAATTACATAAATACGAATATTTAGCATGTCTCGTTTTTATTTTATTGTCTTTTTTTGTTGATTGAATTTTATTTTTGGTTCTTTTATTCTAATAAAATCAGGCATTAATTCTAATTACCTACATCTCAATTCATAAATAAAGTCATGATTTGACTTTGAATTTATTAGTTATAATTAATATACATATAAAACAATCTAATTATTTCCAACTTAGATATTTACGAATTCAACAATATAAAACAAAAACATTTTAAATGATATCAAAAATAATAAAAATTGGGTGTAGAGATCACAATACAAGTACTACATATTTGTATGAAAATTATCATCCCGACACGTGTTTCTTCTTATTATGGATTCATCAGTGTATAGATAAATTGCACAACGAAGGCAACCTTACCGCATACAGTGCAGTGCTGCCCATTGACTAATGTTAACATTACAAACGCCAGCTCAACCAGCGCCATCCCCATGACAAGTGTAAGAGTTGGCTAGTGGTTTCCATCGGACGGACACAGTTGTAACAAACGTTTGTTATTACAACTTAAAATTTTATAGCAGATGTCTTTTGTTCAATAATAATTACTAATTATACTTACTTATTAAATACTGGATTAATTCCGTTTTCTATTAGGATTTAATAATCTACATGACGATTAATAAGTTTTTAAAAATTTAAATTCAAATTAGCTGATTATTCTATGTAGGAGGATAATTTGGCAGGAAGTGAGACTCGATTACTAACTAGCACTATGTAAATAGAAAATCCTAAAAAAAAACAAATTCGCAATTCGTGGTGCAATACAATATTTATTTTCGATTAAAAACATCTGAAATTTTGCATAATATGCAACAAAGGTTGGGTGACACTGCTCAAACTTTCCTTACCGGATAGAAATTTTGGTTCGATGAATTACTTATACAGCAAATAAGCATGGAGGAAAATTATTACAAAAATGGCATAATGGCACTCCAGCATCGTTGATCCAAGTGTAATATGTTGAAAAGTAATTTAAAAAACTTAGATTCCTAACCATTTGTTTTATTTCGAGTCTCACATCCCGTATGTGTTTGCGTGCGAGCGTGAGCATGTAGTGTATAAGTCTTCAATAAGAAATAAAACCCACGTGACCTGACGTTACTATAACAATACTGGTTGTATATGTTATAGGTTGGTAGAACATAATTATGATCACTCTCCACTAAATTTTTTTTACGAACGAGAAATAACGCGATAGTAGCCTCGTCATATTAGTTCTGGTATGTTAATTATTTTCGTATCCATTTTATTTCATTGTAGCAGTTGTTTTAAGAGTTATCGATGGTGTGAATCTTCTTGTGATGTAAGTCATTGTCGTTATTAATAAATATTATCAAAAGTAAAGTGTGAGCTTGTAGGTTGTGAGAACTTTAATAATTATGTTGTCATTGGAACAAGATGCATTTATTTTAGTGGCATACTACCGAAAATGAACTCAGGATCCCGAAGGGAACTGGAATTAATCACTTCAAAACTGTATTGGTCAGTTTGTTCAGCATTTCCTTGATTTTCATGTTACGTATGATGCCTTCAAATATTGAAGACATTAATCGATTTGGAGAAAGACACTGTATTTGCAAACAAAACCCAAAGGGTACACTTACAAAACTAACAGAAGATGTGTTAGATGATATACAAGTTCGTTTCCAAGGTAGCCCTCACAAGTCAGTAACAAAATTTGCAAGTCAGATAGGTATTGAAATATTCATTCATTTATTTAAATAGTATTCAATAACCTTACTTTTAGAGCGTTCGGCGTTAATTAGTCACAAAGAACTTACCAAGAAACATCATATGCATCTTTATAAAGTAATCGTTGTGCACAACCAACTGATTTGGAAAAATGAAAAACTTTCTGTCAATGGTGTATTGAACAGGTATTACCAATTTGTAATATTAGGTGCATATTCAAAAGAGATCACGTGGGTTTTAGCTCTAATTGAAGGCTTTGCATATGTATGTACTACTGTGATAAAAAAATATCGGGATTGGTTCATTTAAACCGCGCGAGTTAATTTAATCGCACTCAGTATTTTTCATAGATCGGTGCACTGTTTTTGACATATGCACAAAATTTCATGTCATTATTCATATTAGTAAACAAACGATTATTTATCCGTTAGGCAAATTGTTTCTACGATCTTCATAATGTCGGATCTCGTTAAGTAAAAAAATTGCATAAAATTTTTTACTTACGAATGAAATTTCTGCTACAGATACGTTTTAAATGTTAGAAAAAGGTTTTGGTGACGAGTGCATCTCAAGAACAAAAGTGTTTGACTGATACAAAATGTTCAAAGAGGCAGATAAGTCATTGAAAACAAAGTGCGATCTTGATGTCCTTCAATATTAACTCTAGAAACCAAAAGTCTTTCTTTGGAGACTGTGGTTAAGTAAAAACTTAAAAAAGCGATCTTGACGCATGCGAAAGCATTCATATCGCTAAAAACAAACAGAATTCTATGAACGGAGATAAGGGACCGATCGCCTACAGCTGTCTCTTTTCATTCTTAGAAAAGGAGGTAAAAAGGTCGTAAACGGTTCAAAAAGAGTATAAACACATGTGGGTGCCGTTTCCTTAAGAGAGGTAATTTTGTCGTATTTTTCAGTCGATATATTTGTATTTTTAAGTCAGTGTATACGTGGACGCTGTGTAAAGTTGTTGCGTGATCAGTTGTGCTTTACTGTGCCCCATGTGCGACACCTATTTAGGACACGTATTTAGGATACGATTAATAATTGTGGTAAGGGGTTATATAGCTTTTTTAAGTTCATAGAAACCATTCATGGTAACGACGACCTTCAACACCAACTCATGAAAACCATTCAAGAAAATAAAAGATCTCGTGCTCAAAAATCATCGGTTGACAATTAGAGACTTTGTAGATAATACTGGGATTTAGTTTGGATCGATCTAACCAATTTTAAAAGACGATTTGGGTCTCATCTCGATTGGTTGCAATATCGCTCAATTTTTTCGAAAAGGAAGGAGATGTGAACGTCTGTACAGAGATTATTTCTGACCAAAAGTTTAGCATGAAACGCATCATTACGGGCAATGGATCTTTGCTGTCTCATAAGCAAAGATCCATTGCCCGTAATGATGCGATCAATCTAGTCAATATCGTGCCAAAAGTAAAAAAATACCGAAAAAAATCGCATTAAAGTCCTTTAAAAATCAAAGTCATCGTAACTGCTTTCTTTGATTACCGTGGAGTGGTGTTCTATGAATTTTTTCCGTCTAGCCGAACTATTAACAAGAAATATTGTTTTTGAGTGTTATGCGTTGTTTGCGCAAAGCCATACGTCTAAAACGCCTTAAATTATGGAAAGATAACCAGTGGTTTATGCATCACAAAAACACCGTGCACATTTCATCACTTGTTCAAGACTATTTGCCCAAGCGGCCAACACAGCTGAACAATTTGGCACTGTGTGACTTTTGTTTTGTACGAATCAAAAAAACTGCTTCGTGGGCACTATTTTGAATCGATTGAAGGAATAAAACAAAACTCGAAATAAGCGTCTTTCAGAACTGTTATGGAGATCGGATAAAATGTTGAAATAAGCGTATTGTTTCGAAAGGGAAGTAGTTTGGAAAAGATTAAATAAATTTGGAAGAAGAATAAATACTTTACGTTTTATTTAACCAGACCCGATACTTTTTGATCACAGTAATTATGTGCATTCCTAAAAGAAAAAAGCTTTAGAAGACAAGAAGTAATGTTGTAAAGCTAATTTATTAAATTATAACCTGTGAGTATTGTTAAAAATTTCATTAGTATGTTTCGATCATTCTTGATTTTATTTAGCGCTATACTATAATATATAGGATAAGAAAGAACATATTGTACATATATCTTCAAAACATGTATATTTATTACCTAATTAATATTCATTGCCGCTTATATTTGTAATGATTATCATATTTTTTTTCAGTATACTTGTTTGGAATGTAATCTCTTCGATGATGAAGATAAGAATCAATATCATTGCTCTGGATGTGGTATATGTAGAATAGGTGGATCTGATAGATTTTTTCACTGTGAAACTTGTAATATGTGTCTTCCAATTCAACTTCAAAATGGACATAAGGTAATATTTAAAAATCCATATATACATATCTTGGAAGTTAGCTTGGTGAATGATTAAAATAGGATTTAAAAAATCAATTATATATCTATGTGCTGATTGTATAAACTATTATTATGTTTAACTAAAGTGATTTTTATTTATTATGATCTAGTGTCTGTACAAAGATCGGTTAATACTGGAGAGTGTAGAATTAATAATGGGTGACTATAAATGATTGAAACTTTTGTTATTGAAATTTTTGGTGACGTGCATGATTTTTAAATTTAAATTTGTCAAAAATTTTACAAAGCAAAAGTGAAACAAGTAAATCATACGTTATCCATATTTATACAAAATACTCTAACCAAAAAGCGAATGATCAGATAAGCCAATTTCACAGAGTTGCTAAATTAACTTTTTCCTTCACTTATTTATACTCATTCGGTACTATAAACAAAGGAAATCAATTCAATAAAGCTTATAAGAAAATTCAAAGAATAATAAAAATATTAGAATCTTATGAGAGAAAGCTATAGTTATGGCGCATTACGTACATATATCGGGGACTTTAAATAATTTATACGCGTAACCGGTAAAAGTGTAGCAATGCATTGTGTTCCAGGATGTGTACTGCTTTTTAAGGTGTTTTAAAAAAGACAGATTGTTACTAAATTTGTTCAAGAAAATTATATTGAATGGAATTTGACTAAAGCAAAGAGAAAGAAGTCGCAGCGAGAACTGACAGGCATAAAGTATTTAGTGACTTTGTATTTCCAAAAAAATATCTCCAGTGGCGTACAATTCTGCAGCAACTTTGTCTATCTGATTTGAAAACTTCAATTCGTAATCGAATGTGAGTTTTTAATTTCGAGCCGATCCAAATTTAGAAAACTAAATTCTATAATACTCTGGAAACTGTTTTCTTGTAAAGGTCAATACTTTGAATTTACAAACATTTAAAAAAAGGTAATTGCTATTACACCAATAATAAAAAAGTCCGTCTGAAGTGGTTCACAATTGCTAAGATCAGATATACTGCGAAATATTTCAAGCCATCGATGAAAAGAAGATATTTGATGACACTACCATTCATAATGTTGTTGGTTGCATTATGAAAATTAGGATCTGAATTTTGATCTCTGTGATACTTCAGATATGGCAGTATACCAGGGTATAAAATATATTTTTGACGATTGGAAAGATAAGATCTCAAGATAAGACCTACCAATAAATTACTGAACCTAAAGATCTAATGTACTAAGAATTACATGATTATCTGGGAGTAGGGAAAATTCGTCGCAGGCGTGCGTTTTGCGATGACATTGGAAAAGTACCAAAACCAGCCAAAATAAATCGCAAACAGTAAATTAACTTAAAAAGTAGTATGTCTACTTATGTTTTTCTCACAAGCGCTAGATAATCTTTCATCCAGAAGTACACTAAATTTTGTACTTGCGCCATATTACATATTAGAATTACTGTATGAAGTGCACACAATGAACGAATGGTACTAAATAATTTAGCTTTATTTCAGCATCATCAGCCATAGTTTTGTATCGCCCCTACATTTAATTATAATCCTCTATGCCGTACCAAATTTTCTAATAAATCTAATTCGCCGAAATTCGTCTGCAAATATTTCACAATCGCACGTAACTCCGATATATATTTCCCCAAACATCCAGAGAGAATATTTTATCACATACATGAGTAGGTAAACCCCACCAGTTTTGTATAATACACAGATATTTTTAATAATATAATATATTATTAAAAATCTGGTGTGAAGAACACAAAACTGGTGGGGTTTACCTACTCATGTATGTTTCAATTATTCTGATACATTACACATGCGGTTAGTCCGTAGTATGAGTGAAGACACAAACAAAATACAGTTTCTAGAGAGATGGCTGTGCCACCTTTGGAAGGTCGTCGTTGGTTCGCATTGGTTATGTGGACAGGGCGGGGTACTTTGGCTGTCTGACAACAGGCAGCGCTGAATTTACATCTACGCTCGGTCTGGATAATTTCTGTGATATGGCGATGTGGTTCTTTTTGTGAATGTGTCTGAAGATATCCTTTCTCCAGCAGGGGCGTACCGATGAGCCCGTAGAAAGGCGAAATACGTATCTACGTCTCTGGGGAGGGATATGTTCGGACACGTTCACAAAAAATATTAATAGTGAACCTGTATTTGTGTTCTTCACACCCGATTTTTAATAATATTTTATATTATTAAGAATATTTTATTACATCAATATTTTATAGGCAAAGTTTTAGTTATAAAAAATGTAACTTTATATAGCATGAAATAAAAAAGTACCACTGGCACTGTTAGAAATATATGTACATAAATTCTATTTTTTAATAATAATACAACTTTAATGATTATATGATTTAACTGAAAAATCGGAGACTGTGGCTTTTAAGTGAATAAAAAAATTAAAAACCCTTACCACAATAGAATATTTCTATTGAATATAGAATATAGAATTTCTATTGTGGTAAGGGTTTTTAATTTTTTTATTCAATGTGATTTAAGTATAGAAAATATTCGACAGCATATTTATTCTTTATTCGCATCGTTTTTAAATCCATTTACGTATTTATCAGTTTATACCTAACCGTAATATGTATACCCTTGCTAGAGTCACTTTATTCCGTTTATTTTGGTTTTGTATTGTTAAGTTCTGGACACAATTGTACTGATATGTCATATAGTCATAAGTATTGTAAAACATTGTATTTTATGTAGAAGCATTGTTATTTATCTTAATTTTATATGTCACAAAATGTCTCAAAGTGTTTTAAGCGGCTTTCCTAGAACATTTGGAAATCTAGATGTAGTAATACATGAAATATGCATCAAGTAGTAAAAATATACTTTTTTCAATTGCCTTATTTTCTTCAAAAAACATTACATAAACCCAGAAAACTCATGATCTTATTGATATCCCTTCCAACAATAAATATACATTTTGCATATAATCCGAGCTTCAGTTTCATTTACCGGGTAAATTAATTGTTGAGAATGAATACTTTGCTAACATACCAAAAACAAATTAGCATATCGATGCCAGAGCTCGCATCAAGCGTTGTTACCAATAATACAAATCTGCATAAAACAAATCTGTATCTGTACACATGAACATACAGTACGTATTTACCAGCGTTAACTTCAACCACAGACGCATGCGTTTCTGTCTAACGACTTTATCAATGCGGCTGTATGAAGTAACGGCTGAAGTTCGCTTTCTGTTCAACTTTCTGGACAAAATTCACTACTTGACCAGAAAGCGAACTTCAGCCGTTACTTCATAAGAAGAAGAGGCCTTGAGCCGGACATAAGTTTTTGTTTGATTTGGGCGATTGAGACAAAGTAGAATGAACTTTGAAGATGAACCACAAGACAAGACCAAATGATTTAATAAATATTAACCCATGTAGTATATATTATAAAATACAGAAAAAAACATTAATCGAACTTAAGTAATAATTTTAATGAACCATATTTCAAACTACCAATACATTTATTCATTATTTTCTTCTTAATTTTCTATTCTTTTTAAAACAATTAAAATTTCCCACTTGCATCTCTTGTTCGGCCTGGTCATTAGTTCATGCCCAATATATGAGCAAAACCTTTATACATCAGCAGGCAAACCAGACTTTTGATTTGCAATATTTTACACAGCTTCTGCCACAATATCTGTCAAAGAATCAGTTCTTTTTTTACGTTTTCTTGTTGGTGTTTCCTGCATATGATTCTTCTCTCTGGTTGTTGATGAAGACGTTTAGGCTATGTTAGCTGGTGATGAGATATCTCTCTGTACTGTGCACATTCCCTTAACAATTTCAAAATTATATTCACCTTCTTCAATATTAATGGCTGTAAACTAAAACATATCATTGTAACATAAACAATTTGGAACATTACAATGCATACAATGTTATCAGTGCTATTATCGCTTGCTTCAAAGTCAATCATTTGGGATTCTGTCCTGTCGATATTGTCTTTCTTGCAGTAGGGCAATAGAAATAGCAGTTCTTCATAAAGCCACCAGCTGGGTTTGTGGTTGTCACAACTTGATACAACTTAGAATAATTGAAACATACATGAGTAGGTAAACCCCACCAGTTTTGTATAATACAAAGGTATTTTTAATAATATAAAATATTATTAAAAATCTGGTGTGAAGAACACAAATGCAGGTTCACTATTAATATTTTTTGTGAACGTGTCCGAATATATCCTATCCCCAGCACAGGGGATAGGATATATATATATATATATATATATATATATATATATATATATATATTATATATAATTAATAGGCTTTTAATTAATCTAAATTACTAGATTTAATAACAAATGTAAACACACAACATCTTTAAATATTTCCTAATAAACGAAGAATAATTTAATTCGTCTTATCTTGTCCAAATACGAAAATATATGTATTAAACAGCATTTTAAAATACATACAGATACAGAATCGAATAGAATCACGTAATAATTATTAATTATAATGCCCGAATGAATTACACTAAAAACTACGGCGGTAAATTTGAACTGTCTTCAGACATTTACAATCGCACTGTATTAGAATATGCGATAGAATAGGGATGCAACATGAGCTTGTTACCGATATAAGTATAGAAGTAGAGACATTTATTCCATCAGAACTAATTAAATATACATTTGGTTTTCTGCTATTAAAGTAATATGCATAAATACACGAAAAATAAGAATAGTACATATTACAGCAGCATTGTATGTACCTATAATAATATAATTAATTTACGGTAGCTGTATTAAATGCTTCAGCTACTTGCTCCCATGCCTGTTTTTTTTGTTTTATTGTTGCGCCATCGGTTTTTTTATTTTCAATGCTATCGAAGTATAGCAAACGCCAATTAAGTTGGCGCGAGGAGGGGTAAGTTCGCGCAGGATTAGAAGTAGTGGGGAGATTTGTATTTGGTTTTACATCAACTGTCAGATAATTCTAACCTCTGAGCGTATATCACTTTATGATCCCCTAGCAAATACATTATGTTCCGTCAAACATCAATGACCAATGTATTCTGACAATTACTTGAGTAGTGGGGGTAGACGTTTTTAAAAACGTTTTCTGCGCACCCCCTCCTCGCGCCAACTTAATTGGCGTTTGCTATACTGAGCCACAACAGTCATTAATAATTCTCTGTCTGTTTCGGTAAAATTAGGACATCTATCGCGTTTTTCCATCGTTAAAAAAGAACAACTTTCCAAATTAAACAGCCAACAACAAATCTAACTAACCCGCTACTACGCGCTTCGCACTTCACAACCAATCACAGAATGCAACGTCACAAACTTTAGTGACATCATCAATATGGCGCCCTGTTAAGTAATCCGTATTAATTTTTTGTTGATGCAACTACTACGAAGTTAACACAGATTAACTGGTAATATAGGATTTGCTAACCCAAGTTAACAAATTTAATCACGGATGTTGGTGCAACCTGGCATAAGAGAGTTAAGTTGCGTTGTATAACCTATTTAGATATTTTGAAGAAAAAATTGACATATAATAAAAAATGAATTATTGTTATTGTTGCTAGCAATACATTTTGGAAATGTTGATATTGTCACTATAAAACAGGGGGTATTTAGTAATAACAATGCTATTTGACATACCGTAATTAATGATTGTAATCATTAATAGAATTGCTGCTATAAGATTTATATTTTTATATTAAGTTTGTGTTGTTATTAATACATAATTTAATAGAATATATGAAAACAAATATTGAACAATTTGGTTTTCGTTTTATTTAAAATAAAATCTACGATGCTGTTGAAAAAACACAAATATATTGCTCTATTTCATAAAGGTGGCCCATGATCATGAATTAGGATACCATCATTTTACAGATATAATTTCGCTTGCAATTTAGTTTCTTGATACTAACTTTATTGGGTAGATAATGTATAAGAATAAGGAAACAAAATAAAATATTTTAATTATATACAGTGTGTTTCACTTTTCATGGGGGCACTTAAATAACCTTTTTATTTTGAAAGCAATCAACATAAATTTTTTATCAGTTGTGTAGGTCACGACAATGCAACTTTTTGTATGAATAGAGTTTTTATAAAGTCAATATCTAGCCAACTATAATTAAAATAAAAAGTAGTGTTTCAAGTTATGTCATACTAGCGATTAAAATAGAGCAAAAAAGTATTAGGAAAAGTTTTTACAAATCACTCAAGAACCCCTAATACCAAATTTCGTTGAAAATTTTTCATTTTTAAATTCTTCTACATTTTTATGCTATCAGTAGATAATAGTTTGTTATTGCAACAATAAGAGTACAGTAGTACCCCGTTATCCGCTGACTCCGTATCCGCGGTTTCAGTCATCCGCGATTTACCTATGATGAGCAGAAAACGCGTTATATCAATAAATATAAAAGTTATAGGAGCATTTGTCGATATATCGTCGTATATATGAGTCATCCCCTGAATTCGGCGCTCTCTTATGATAAGTTAAACAAGTTGGAACGTGCTTAAGGTGCCACTCGCTTTTACTTGTACATATAAACGCTCCTGTTAACTATGAGTTTAGTACTATTCGAATTGTCGGACAAGACAGTGCTTGCAATAGTTTTTAAATAAAGCAAGTAAATTTGAAAATCACTATTCTTCACTCACTATTAGTGAAAAAATAAAAATCATTAATATGATTGAAATAGAAAAAAATCTATTGCAACTGTTGCTAAAATATACAATAAAAACGAATCTTCGATACGAGAAGTGTTAAAAAACAAAGATAAGATTCGAGCTAATTTTTCTAGTGCACCCCAAACTGCAAAAGTTGCAACCACAATACGTAATAAAGTGTTACTTAAGGTAGAAAATGCCTTAAATTTATGGGTGGAAGATATGACAAGAAAACATATTCCTATCGATGGCAAAGTGCTACAACAAAAGGCGTTGGTTTTATATGAAGATATGCAGACCCAAGATTATACTGAAGAGGAAGGAAAATCATTCACAGCAAGTAGGGGGTGGCTGCATAGATTTAAAACTCGGTTTAATCTAAAAAATGTAAAAATGACAGGGGAATCTGCGTCGGCTGATCATGTAGCTGCTGCCCTGTATCCAGAAAAATTTAAACAAATTATTACAGAAAAGAAATTATCATCCTAAGCAAGTTTTTAACTGCGATGAGACTGTTCTTATGTGGAAAAAAATGCCTCAACGGACTTATATTCATAAGACTGCAAAGAGTGCACCAGGCTTTAAAGCAATTAAGGATAGACTTACCTTGATATTTTGTACAAATGCAGCTGGTCATATGATTAAACCCGGACTTGTTTACCGATCATAGAATCCACGTGCTCATAAATACAAAGATAAAGCTTGCCTGCCTGTGTTTTGGCAATCAAATCGAAAGGCGTGGGGTACGGCTGTTCTATTTACACAATGGTTTCATCAATGCTTTATTGCGGAAGTGAAAAGATATTTGGAAAAGGAAGAATTACCATTTAAAGTGCTGCTGATACTAGATAATGCTCCTGGGCATCCTGTGTCACTAGGCACAGAAGATAAAAATGTTGAAGTGCTTTTTTTACCACCTAACACGACCTCATTGCTTCAGCCCCTTGATCAAGGTGTCATTAAATGCTTTAAAGCCATATATATTCGACAGGTTTTCGAAATGCTGTATACAATGGCTAACGAATGCTCTGATATCGGGCTCATGGAATGCTGGAAGACATTTACAATTGCTGACGCAATTCTATTTATCAAAGGAGCGATGGAGGAATTAAAGTCAGAAACGATAATAGCATGTTGGAAAAATCTGTGGAATGACATCGTTCTTAGTTCTGAAGACACACATGATATTAATTCACATCTTACAACGATATTTAACATAGCGCAGAAAATAGATGGAGAAGGATTTAACGGTATAACCCAAGAGGAACTCAGTGATTACATAAACGAAGAGGATCAAGTATTCACCAACGAGGAATTGGAAGACCTTGTGAAATCTTCTCCAGAAGCGAGTGACGATGAGGATGAGGGTCAACAAGAACCGCCAGCATGGACGCTTGAAAAATTTTCAGCAATATTTCGAACTGCTCAAACATTAAAAGAACAGATAGTAGAATATGATCCAATAATGGAACGCAGTATAAAAATTACTCGCACTATAACAGAAGCCTTGGAACCTTTGGAGGATTTGTTTATTGAAATGAAAAGACAAAAACGACAACTACCAATAACAATGTTCTTTGAAAAAGTCGACAAAACTATCGATAATGCACAGCCATTAAAATCGTTTGCTTCGGATCTAAGTAAACAATCGACTGCTAACTTGGACTTGGAGGAAGATGAATGAATATGTAGCTCACGATGATAAAGTTTTTCTTGTTGTATATTTTCTTGTTGTGTATGTAAATATGTACTATATGTACATATGTATGAACTTATATATTTATTAAACTTAAATTCTATTTGTGCCACAGCACAAGAATATTTATTTATTTATTGTTTATTTATTTTAAATAAATATTATATAACTTATTTTTTCTTGTTTCGTTGTTTTAACTTTGCTTCATATTTCATATTGTACTCGAAAATAAAGCGTTCGCTACTATCCGCGGAAGACCACAGAACCAAACCCCCGCGGAAGACCACAGAACCAAACCCCCGCGGATATGGGGGTACTACTGTACCACGAAGCAAGAAAAAAATTCACATATTTTATTCAACATTAAAGAACAAAACATAAGCAACAATTTAACGACCAATATTTTAAATAGGATCTTTTTCAACTAAATCACCTTGAATACATTTTTCCAATCGCCTTTTGTGATTCAGTACAACTTGTCGGATTTTCTGACACAGTTCCTGTATGTTTTGAGGTCTAGATGTATACACAACATTTTTAATAGTTCCCCAAATCAAACAGTCGAGTGGTGTAATGTCAGGTGATCTCGGAGCCCACTCTATTCAAAGGCTATTACGGCCTATCCATTTTAACGGAAAGTTTTTGTCGAAACATACTCGCACTATTCTTGCGTTATGAACAGGGGATCCGTTTAGTTGGAAGTGCAAATCTCGCTTCACATCCAGTGGTAAATCATCAAGCACATCAATGTATTCAGTATTTAAAAAATTAAAAAACCTTTCTGCATTTAGTGTATCAAAAAAAAAAAACGGGTCAAAGATCGTGTATTTAAAATTCCGCACCACACATTAACTTTCTGCGAATATTGCCGTTTACAATTGATAACTCATTTTGGGCGTTCTGTTCTGAAATTTTTTTTTTCTTTAATTCTCTGTCATTTAGAAAATTGCCTTAAGCCCATAGACAATACTCCATTTTTCTATTGATATCTCCTTCAAGAGTGTGTAAATATTTTGGCTTATACGGTTTCAATTCGTGACGACGGAGACATCTACAAATTTTAGAGTAAGAGATATTTAAATTTCTAGCCATATTTCGTAAACTCGTGTGAGGATTATTACGATATCCTGCTAATATTACTGCAACGAAATGGAGTTCTCGATTGTTCAATTCTCGTTGACGTGGTTTAGCAACATTTCCAGTAGTGTTGAAAATATTATTCAAGTATACAACAGTTCGATGACGGATGGGTGGACTTTTAGGATGTATTAAACTAGCTAGTAACCTCTCGAGTAGAACGTACATTATCACCAACAATTCGAATAGTTTCTAATTTTTGAGCAATATTTAAATGTTTATCGGCCATTGCTCAATCAACAAAGTTCAATAGTTGCAACTGATGTAAACTGTTTAGTGAACTAATGTTTGACGTTTGAACTAACAAATAATTTTCTTGCTTCATGGCGCTCTTATTATTGCAATAACAAACTACAGATAGCGTGAAAATGTAGAAGAATTTAAAAATGAAAAGTTCAACGAAATTTGGTATTAGGTGTTCCTGAGTTATTTGTAAAACTTTTCCTAATACTTTTTTGCTCTATCTTAACCGCCAGTATGACATTACTTGAAACACTACTTTTTATTTTAGTTATAGTTGGCTAGATATTGACTTTATAAAAACTCTATTCATACGAAAAGGTGCATTGTCGTGATCTACACAACTGATAAAAGTTTTATATTGATTCCTTTCAAAATAAAAAAGTTATTTAGGCGTCCCCATGAAAAGTGAAACACACTGTATATAATTAAAATATTTTATACACTGTTGGAAAAAAGTGACTAGCACATCCTGTATAATTTGAAGTGGTTTTAACGCAATGAAATTTGGTATGGAAGTAGTACTAACGTATCATAACTTACCCTCACCTGGAGAGCGGCGCAGTCCTGCTGGGAGGGGATGCATTAATAGCGGGAGTATCCCCCGCGAGCGGCGCGTACCATCGCTACATGACGAGGCATGGAGTCAATAAGTCGTTGTATGGTAGCGAGAGGGATGTCCAACCATGCTGCTTCAACTCGTTTCCATAGCTCCTCAACGTTACCCGGGGGAGCCGGATAACGTTGAAGTCTCTGACCGATCATATCCCCGACATGTTCGATCGGATTGAGATCCGGAGAATGCCGGCCATGGAAGCATCCGTATATGGTTTTCTTCCACAAAGGTCTGAGCAACACGTGCAGTGTGCGGTCGGGCGTTGTCGTGCATGTATATAAGACGTGGGCGCCGTCGAACGTAGGGAGGCACAACGGCCGTAGCCCCTCATCTACGTAGCGGCGAGCCGTCATCGTATACTGTGTACTCAGCAGAGGTGTACGTCCACCATGTGTAATAGCACCCCATACCATAATGCCCTGCTGGCGGTGGATAGGGCGTGGTTGGGTGTACTCCTCGAGGTGACGCTCACCACGTCTCCTATGATCTCCTTGATTCGTCGGAAAACAAAATGTGCTTCCACTGGACAACCCATTGATGCCGTGTACGGCGGTGCTCGCGAGTCAGTGGAATCCGCTGCAACGCACAGCGCGCTCGCAGTCCACTTTCTAGCAAACGCTCGCGTACAGTTCGCGTAGTGAGTACGCCTTCCCTTCCTACTAGCCAAACGGCTCCAAGTTGCCTTGAGGAAGACGTACGCGACGCTAAAGCGCTGTGCACAAGGGCGCGATCCTCGCGTGCTGTGCTCACACGGGGCCGCCCCGCTCGTGGCTGAAGGCGCGTACGTACTTGCTCCATCCATTCTCGTCATGCCCGCTGCACTGCCGATAATGACCGCTCGAGACGGCGCGCGATATCACGGAAGAATATTCCTGTCATGCGCATCCCCACAACCATTCCTCGCTCAAACTCAATCAGATAACGCGGACGGCCTTTCGTCACGCACAAAGTACGACTACAACTACCCGCTTCCACCACACTAACAATAACCGGTTTCTCCCTCCCCGCGTCGGTCTCCATGGAGACAACATATTGCAGCTGACGGAGGCACTCAGTAAAAAATGCAGCGATAGAAAAAGTCAAAACTCGCTGCGCAAACTCGTCTAGAGGAAACCTTAATGCTCCGCTAAATCTACGCATTTATCTTGACACGTTCAGATTATACAAGGTGTGCTCGTCACTTTTTTCCATCAGTGTACTTTATTAAAATTATTACTTAAGTTCGATTAATGTTTATTTTTGTATTTTATAATATATACTAGATAGGTTAATATTTATTAAATCATTTGGTTTTGCCATGAAACTGTATCTATACTGTTGAAGTATCTTTTAAATTCTTCACGTATTCTCAATGTTACATTGCTTGGCCGTCTTCGATCTATGTGGATACTTCTAAGGATCCTCTCAGTATTTCGGCACAAACCATTCTCTACAGCTCCATTATCAAGCCTTAAATCCGCTTCATTTTCAACAATATTTGGAGTCTCTATTAGTAGAAAGTTATGTAGTACGCCACATGCCTGTGCTACTAATAATACCTTATCTCGAGACAGGTTGATAGGTGCTAATTGTACACGAAACCTATTAGACATAATGCCAAATGCATTTTCAACAACACGTCTACTACGACTTAACTTATAGTTAAATATTCTGTCCTCCCTTGACATGTTCTTAAAAGGATATGGTTTCAATATGTGTCTCTGTAATGGAAAAGCTGCATCGACTAATAAAACATATGGCATGGGTTCATTGTTATTGGTGTCTGTAGTGTTAATACCAAGAAAATTAAAACGATCTTAACAGATAATAACTAACCACCACAACTTATAGACCAAACAATTCAAAAAAGAATCCACCAAATATACAACATTGCAGACACCAATAACAATTTAAACAATGAAACAACATATTGCAGTGGAATTTACTTTGAAATTGCTTATTAATTTTTTATTCACACTACAGCTTATATTGCCGGCTATTCAGTCTAGTAGAATCCACGGACTCCCATCTCATGAATCGTTCCTCGCGGATCAGGTCCAAGTTTTTATCCGAAAATAAAACGATAAACACAAATAAAAATCTTATCTGTTCATTTGTTAGTTTACTTAAAAAAAAATTTAAAAAAAATCCCTCTACAAAGTGTATAGGGTGCTAAAGCATCATCAAACAGTAGCAATGGGGAAACACTCTTTGTGAATAATGACTCGCACACAGAGAAAAACCCCTTGTGACACTCGATCAAACATAAAACTAATAAATACTAGTGAAATTTGTCAAGTTTAACCTCTACTTTGACCCCTTCAAACAAATGTCAAAAACAACTAAGTTTTCGAAACCCACGAAAATTGAATTTTTGTCATGCGCAAAAATAACACAACAAGGTCAATCCCCACTAAAGAAAACTCCAACCTTGAATTTAAAAATGTTCTCGAATATTATTTTAAGAAAAAACTTCCCTTACAAAAACATGACAACTTTCTCTAATACCCATATACTACTTTCAAATATAAATTATTACAAGAAATACATGAAATTATAATAATGAAAATAATCGTGATATCAAATATATAAACAAAATATTTTATCAAACTTACATAGATCCATGTACAATTTATAAAATGCACGAGAGATATCTTATTCATAAAAAATATTTTATAACCATCAAAACACTCGCAAAAATCGAATTAAGATTTACATGCACCTCACAATAAATGCATAAACAATATTCAACCCGATTTTATAAAACAAAGAATAAAATTGAGTATTTTATTCTTTAATAAACCGAACACTTCAAACGTCAAGACATCTCTAACTCAAAATGAAATTTCAACATCCGCCTGAACATCCCTACCATCTATAAAATCAAAATATATACAGACAACACATTTTAATAAATACAATATCCGGAAAAGCGGCAAGTTCAATCCTCTGGTCAACCTAAATATACGAGGGTTAATCATAATTTCAAACATAATAAAAATTTTCACTTATAAAATAAAATATATATATAACGATCCCCGGCTGAAATAAATAAACATACAATTGAAATAGATAATTTTTTTATAAATGTACTTCATTATAGAGTTCAAAATTGTTCAATCATTTTTCCTTTCTTGTCCAAGGAAAAATCTATAGCAATATGTCACGCTTCCATATGTTCCACAATTCCACAGAAAAAATTGAATGTACTTTAAAAAAATGTGATATAGTTACAACATATAAACTTAGTAATACTAATAAACATCTATTTTAAAAACTAAAACCCAAAATAGAAAAAAAATTAAAAATATAAAAATCTAAGCAGTATATATTATAAACTAATTATGCAATGATCTGCAATTTACCATCATAATATATGCTGCTGTTATATAAATATATATCATATGTTATTTAGATATCATTGCTTATCATTTCCGTATCTAGATCACTGACTGGCTGTTCGAGTAGGTTTTCGTGGTTTTCCTTCTCGTTTAAGGCAAATGCCGACAGCTCAATATCTTAAGCCACTCCACGGGCGCAGACATAACTTATGGCTTGCCATTCCCCCGTTTTTGTTGTCTAACTGTTTAGAGAATGTCAAGGCCTGATTTATTATTATTGAACTTGAATGTATCATTGAATAATTTTATCCATGACAACTACAGATATGTTGTATGACATTAATATACTCTCATTTATATTTCAAATTTCTTTGAAAAAGGCATCATTTGCCGGAACATATAAGATTGTTTTAGATATATACATGTTGAAGTAAAACCAGACCTTAAATCCCCAACTAATTGAATCTACCATAACATACTAAGGTCAAGAAATAATTATCTATATATATATATATTATTTTCGTGACCTTGGTATGATATGGTATTAATAAGTCGGCGATTAAAGGTCTGGTTTATTACTTCAAAGTATATATATTTAAAACAACCCTACATGTTTCGGCAATGATGCCTTTGTCAAGGGAATAAAATATAAATGACAGAATATTCTGTCATTTATATTTTTTATTCCCTTGACAAAGGCATCATTGCCGAAACATGTAGGGTTGTTTTAAATATATAAATATACTTTGAAGTAATGAACCAGACCTTTAATCGCCGACTTATTACCTTTACCTTATATATACAACGTGTTCACACTTAAACCCGCACCATTGGTAACTCCGTTATTATTGGAGCTAGGAAGTCGTCCAAATTAGCAAACTAGTAGGATTTTTCCTGGCGGTTACAAATATGAAAACAAAAAAACTATTGAGCGTCGCGTTTTTCAGATATTTGACAAAATGTAATTTTTAAAATGGAACACCCTATTTGTTTTTATGCGGTTGAATAAAAAGAATTTAGTTCTGAATAAAAATGTTTCAATACATTATCTCAAAAAAATTGAAAATAAAAAAGTTATACGTGATTTCTTAATCATTGCATTTTGTTTAAAAAAATTGATGAAAGACGTAGCATGTTTAACATGTTTATCCAATTGAAGTCATCTTCAGATATTAAATAAAATAATATCATAATCATCCTTAAAATTTGCTTACTTTATCACTAAAACGTAAGTTTTCAAATGAGATACCGTGCATTTTTAGGGATTTAGGATTTGTTTTTAGGGATGTCTAACGAAATTTGTAATTAAATAATATGTACCGATTATTGTAGACTATTCTCTTGTTGAACGGATGAAAAAAATTTTTGTATAGGTCCGAGAAGGTTTGTTCATAATATTCCTAAATGAATTCAAACGAAACGTTGTGTTTTTAACGAAATTCATTTTGATTTCGTCCACGAAACTTAAGAATAACAAATAAAAGAATAATGAACGCTATCAATCAACATACATAACTAAAATAATTGTTCGAAGGTACCACCTTCTTGGTCCAGACACTTGCGGGCTCTTTTCTGAGTGCAGCGCGTGGCTTTGAGAAGGGTCCTTCCATCAATATTCCGCATAATGGCCGTAATGCTATTTTGAAGTTCTTCCACATTTTGGTAACGATGTTTGTAAACTTCATTTTTCACTCGGCCCCATAAAAAAAAATCTAGCGGAGTTAGATCTGGTGAGCGTGGGGGCCACAGAACTGGTCCATGAGTTCCAATCCAACGGGGTCCAAACAGTCTCTCCAGTAATGCGTTAACGATATGGTGATTATGAGCCGGTGCACCGTCTTGTTGGAAGTATATCCGCGGCCTATCCATCAAGTTCACGTTGTCCACGAAATCTTCCAATACATGAGACATAAAGTCCTCATATCTCTCTCCCGTCAATGAGCCGCGGTAAAAAAAAGACCCACAATTTTAGATCCAATCATACCACACCAAACATTAAGGCTGAACCGATGTTGTGGATTAGTGGGATGAGCCAAAAAAGGATTTTCCCGACTCCAAAAATGATAGTTTTTTCGATTAAACATTCCCTTATTAGAGAAGTTACTCTCATCCGACCATAAAACATAACGAGGAAAATTTGGAACTTCTTCACATTTATGTAGGAACCATTCACAAAATTCCATTATTCTTATATCATCATTAAGATGCAAAGTTTGTACTGGCCGATATTTGTATGGCTCAAAATTATATTTTTTCAAAATTTTATGAATCGTTCCCAATGAAAGGTCTATTTCTCTTGCCAATTCTGCCAATTCTCTAATTGGAATTGTTAGGATGCGCCTCAAAATATCCCAGTACATTTATCTCTACCTCCTCACTAACCACAAATTGCTTCTTCGTTCTATTCTTCTTGAAAACCTCTTCGTTTCGCCGAAATTGTCTGTATAATTCCAAGAAATATCTTCTTTGAGGAATCGCGCGCTCGGGAAACATTGCACTATAATGTTCGCGAGCTCTAATAGTGTTTTTTCTCTGAAATATGTAAGCTTCCATAATATCACATTTTTCCTCATGTGTGAAAACCATTTTTATTAGAAGAAAACACGAAGAAAAAAGCAAAATAACAATGCGAATTTTAAAACATTGACAGATTAATTTGACGGATTGTTATTGAATATATATTTTTTTTGATTGGTGCCTACTTGATCTAAATTGTAACAACTATTGTAATGTAGACTAATTTCATTTTCTCTTTTCGTTTTTTTCTGAGTGGAGTTTTAAATTATACTGTGTCCCATTTTAAAATGGGTACTTTTCTGATTATCTCGGGAATATGCCCCTTTAAAGAAATCACGTGATAACTTTCTATTTTCAATTTTTTTGAGATAATGTATTGAAACATTTTTGTTCAGAACTAAATTCTTTATTCAACCGCATAAAAATATACAGGATGTTCCATTTTAAGAATTACATTTTGTCAAATATTTGAAAAACGCGACGTTCAATTGTTTTTTTGTTTTTATCGTCGCAACCGCCAGGAAAATCCTACTAGTTTGCTAATTTGGACGATTTCGTAGCTCCAATAATAACGGAGTTACCAATGGTGCGGGTTTAAGTGTGAACACCCTGTATATATATATATATATATATATACAATTATACATATACAATCAGATGTATTATTACTTGCAGATGTATTTGAAAATTTTCGAAACTTGTCTGCACAATTACAAATTAGATCCCTGCACATTATTTTACTTCTCCAGGATTAAGCTGGGATGCTATGCTGCGTATGACGGGTATTAGTTTGGAATTATTAACAGATGCAGATATGTTTCACTTTTTTAAAAGCCGTAAACGTGGAGGTGTGAGCATGTGTTGCAAAAGAATGGAAAAAGTTAACAACGAATTCTTACCGGATTTTGATTCATCCGAAGCGAAAAAATATATTCTATACTTAGATGCAACGAATTTATATGGTTATGCCATGTCACTCAGTTTACCAGTTAGTGATTTTCAATCGTTAACAAATGAAGAACTACCGATGATGGATATAAAAGCCTTGGAAGACGATGGAGATTATGGTTATGTTTTCGAAGTAGATTTAGAATATCCTGCAAATCTTCACGAACAGCACAATGACTTTCTTTTTTCCCGAACATGTTATCCCACCTAATTCAAAATATGGAAAATTGATTCCAAACTTTGTCGATAAATCAAATTACGCCATACATTACTTAACTTTGAAACAGTGTCTTAATAATGGTTTGATATAACGAGAAATACGTCGAGAAATTAGATTTAAACAAATTCATTGGTTAAAGAAATATATTGATTTCAATACAAAAAACGAAATGAATCCACCAACGAGTTTTTAAACAGTTTTATAAATTAATGGTGAATAGTATATTTGACGATGGAAAATGTAGAGTAAATATAAAATTGCTTTCACATTGGCAAAATTATCGAGTGTTTTTATGGAACAGGTGCTAAAGCTTATTGTCTAAAATTACTTGATAAAACTGTAAAAACTGCAAAGGGAGTAAAGAAATACTTTCTTGATAAAAGCTTATCAGTAACTGATTATAAAAATGTGGTGGAAGATGATGGAAACATAATGAGGAGAATGTACATATTTCGCTCTGAATTACACACAATATATACAGAATTGGGGAATAAAGTTGCTCTCTCATCTAAAGATGATAAACGATATATTCTCCCTGATAAAAGCAATACTTTGGCATGGGGGTCATCATAAAATCGAAGGTATTACACGGAAAAAAACTTTTAGAACTAAATGCTCTGACATAGATATCTAATTATTTTTAAATGTATTAGTCATTAATGAATTTTAGTAATGATATAATTATATGCATCTTTTGTAAATGTGTCTAATAAATAATTGTAAGTTACTTAATCCTACTTGAATTATTTATAAAATAAAAAAAAACATTTCAAACTTATTTAGTACTTTTTATTTTAAACTATATGAACAGCCAAACCTCTAAACACATTATCCTTAGAAATCCGAGAGTTCTGTGATGAAGGCATTCCAAGCCACTTTACGAGAACTTTACCCTTCTGTCGTCGTATAATTTTTTCAACAAGATATACGTCCGGATGCTTCACTTTCTGCAACTCTGATTCGTAGAACCACCCTAAAATATTCTGATTTTGTGAATCTTGTAGTAGATAGGTTCTGAGGAAGGTGTTTTGAACTTTTTTTACTGTGAATATCTCATTCGACCAATTTGGCGTATACATTTTTGAAAACACGCCTATATTTACTGATACGAACAGAGTCTTGCACCTACTTTAATATTACTATAAATTTAATTCAAAATACTTCTAACATTTCTTTGATTAACTGCTACAGCTTTGTGCCTTCTTGTTCGATGTACGGTGGTATAATCGTTAACTAATCCTTGCAACATATCTATCCAACGATAATTCCCATTGAAGCTAAATTCCTTCGACATCTTATTTTTTAGGGTTCTCTATTGAATTTGAAAGAATTTGAGGCAATTGTTGAAGATCTTCCTCTGAATGAAAAAATTGATGTTTGTTGTACACCAACCGACTTCGTTAGCATAACAGACGAGGAAGACATTGATGATAATGTTATAGGTGGAGTAGAAAATTTGCATATAATGTAGCGAGAACTTTTGCAGATAATGCGTCCGAATAACGAAATTGAGATATACGATGGTATACATTATGAGGCGGCTTTATCTACATCAAGCAAAACCACAAGAATTGATGATATTCTTGTTGTAAAATACCCATTGACTACCAGAAAGATGCTACATCAAATAAGCAAAGGAATGTAAGAATATTGTTGAGGCGCTACATGGAAACTCTGTGATTGATTTTTTTATGGATGAAAATGTTATCCAGTTTATTATTTCTAACTACATATGGGGGAGATAATAACCGTACTCAGTTCGCCTTAGATCAAGGCGATCTAGAAATTATTTTGAGAATACTGATTTTGAGTGAATATTACACATGTAAAACTTTACTGGTTATGAATCTGTTCAATTTGTGAAAAATGCAATATCGAAATAGATTTCTCGACATAAAGATCAAACAATCAATTAGACAAGACAGACAAATTTGCACCGCTGGTTGAAGTAGAGGGGATTCGCCGGTTCTGGCGCCACCACCACCACCACCAACCTTGACCTTTGACCTTGACCTTCAATGTCATTGACCTTGACCTTCAAGGTCATTGACCTTCAATCAACCCAATGACGCCACAACCCAACCCAATGACGTAATACTTACATAACAATGACGTCACAACCCAATGACGTAATACTTACGTAACAATGACGTCACAATCCAATGACGTCATACTAACGTCACAATGACATCACAACCCAATGACGTCATAACTGACGCCACAATGACGTCACAACCCAATAACGTCATATGTAAAAACCTCCTCCTCCTCACTGATATACGAGGTTCAATCAAAAAGAAAAAAAAATGGCGGAAGGTAGAGTAAGCCAAAAGGGCATTAGAAAACAAAATAGCGAAAGGAGGAGTTAAGAAAAAATGCATCAAGCCAAAAAGACATTAGAAAACCTCCTCCTCCTCCACACTGATATACGAGGTTCAATCAAAATGAAGAAAAAAACAAAATGGCGGAAGGTGACTTAAACCAAAAGGACATTAGAAAACAAAATGGCGGAAGGAGGCAAGTTTGAAAAGCAAAAAAAGAAAAAAATACTTACAAGATGGAGGGCCCCCTTGTGGGGCCCTCTGAAACATAACCACACACCCCCCCCTAGTGGGGCCACCGAAACATAACCTCACAATTAATAAAACACAAGCGCACTCGTTGAAGGTTAGATGAATACTAAAGGAAGTTACATCCGGCGCGCTATATATAATTAAGATGACAATTTAAATGGGCAATATATTTTTTCTAGAACCAGCTTTAGGAAATTATTACGTCATATTTTTTTTAAAACATGATAGGACACGATTTTTCTTGGTGAAACCTGTCTAGGCACTTATTTCACTAGATATTTCAGAATATTTCACAGAATATTTCACTAGACCTTGACCTTCAAGGTCAGTGCAGGTAGCAGGTATCAGGTAGCAGGTAGCACAATTAATAATATTTCACAATATTATAATTGCCGTTAAATTGATAATCGCAAAACAAGATTTTACATTAATTTTTAGCAACTCAGTTAATTATATATCTGAAAACGCCACAAGGATACGTAACAACCTCCTCCTCCACCTTCACGCTGATATATATATAAAGTTCAATCAAGAAAAACAAAATGGCGGAAGGAGAAGCCATAAAGACATTAGAAAATAAATGGTGGTTGGAGGCAAGTTTGAAAAGCAAAATACTTACAAGATGGAGGGCCCCCTTGCGGAGCCCTCTGAAACATAACCACACAAACCCCCTAGTGGGGGCCACCGAAACATAACCTCACAATTTAATAAAACACGAGCAGAGAGAAACACAAGTACACACGACGAAAGCTAGATGAACACTGAAGGAAGTTACTTCCGGCGCGCCATATAATTAAGATAACAATTAAAATGGGCAATATATTTTTCTAGGTAGCAGGTAGCACAATTAATAATATTTCACAATATTATAATTGCCGTTAAATTGATAATCGCGAAACAAGATTTTACATGAATTTTTAGCAACTCAGTTAATTATATATCTGAAACGCCACAAGGATACGTAACAACATCCTCCTCCACCTCCACGCTGATATATAAAGTTCAATCAAGAAAAACAAAATGGCGGAAGGAGCTCGGAACACGGACGAGTCTACCGTCAAGTAATTTATAGTCATAAAGACCCCTTGAAATTCGAAGGCGCTACACAGAGGCTCAAGGTAAACGGCTCTTCCTGTTAGGAAGATTTCATATGGAGTTAGCTCTTAAAAGCAATAAAGCTTCCCCAACGTCAGTAGGTTTCTGCCGAAACATTAGGGTGTCGAATGTCTCTTTGGACCGAGCACCACAGCTAATAGACTGCCTAACGTATTTGGGTAAACTCCTGAAATGACCTGTCTCTTCAACTGATAAGTAGGAAGATATAAATTCACATGTTAACGTAAATAAATATGTAGAAAAGTGTTTGAATAAATTATGTTAACGTAAAGTATTGATGCTAAATATAATCCCGAAAGGGTTGAGGTGTCTGCAAGGAGATACTAGCTATGAAGCACCCACTTAAACATAACCACACACGCCCCCTAGTGAGGCCACCGAAACATAACTTCACAATTTAATAAAAAACATGCATGTACTTAACAAAAAAAACATAGCCACACAGTAAGTTTGAAAATCAAAAAAGAAAAAAATACTTACAAGATGGAGGGCCCCCTTGGAGGCCGTCAGAAGCAAAAACCACACACACCCCTCGAGCCCCCTTGTGGGCCCCTCTGAAGCTCCCTCCGAAACATAACCGCACACGCCCGGGCCCCCCCGTAACATCACAATTGAATAAAACACGTGAGCACTAGACGAAGGTTTCATATATACTAAACTCATATAATATCTCAAGCAGTAATTAAACTATCCCCCTCTCCACCCATGTTTTTTCTAGAACAATTATATTTCGTAATAGAAATGCTGACTGTAATGTAACATGATACCTGATGTTATTCGATGTTAAAGCCACGTCCGGCGTCCTGTAGCTATGCAAAAATGATGAATATGTTTTTTTTTTTTTAAATTGCTGACTAGTGTAATATGATACCTTATGTTATTTGAGATTAAAAAATTGCTGCCTGTGGTGTAATATGATACTTGATGATTAAGATGTAAAAAGAAGTAAATTTTTTTTTGCTTTTTATATAATTGATATACGAGGTTCAATCAAAAAGAAAAAAAGTGACTAGCGAACAGAAAATGTCTAGATACTTTGAAGCAATAAATGAAAGAGGAAATAAAGTTTCTGAAATGACCTGTCTCTTCAACTGATAAGTAGGAAGATATAAATTCACATGTTAACGTAAATAAATATGTAAAAAGAAAAAGTGTTTGAATAAATTATGTTAACGTAAAGTATTGATGCTAAATATAATCCCGAAAGGGTTGAGGTGTCTGCAAGGAGATACTAGCTATGGAGCACCCACTTAAACATAACCACACACGCCCCCCCTTAGTGAGGCCACCGAAACATAACCTCACAATTTAATATTAAACATGCGTGCACTTAACAAAAAAAAACAGCCACACAGTAAGTTTGAAAAGCAAAAAAGAAAAAAATACTTACAAGATGGAGGGCCCCTTGGAGGCCGTCAGAAGCAAAACCACACACACCCCTCGAGCCCCCTTGTGGGCCCCTCTGAAGCACCCTCCGAAACATAACCGCACACGCCCGGGGCCCCCGTAACATCACAATTGAATAAAACACGTGAGCACTAGACACAGGTTTCATATCTACTAAACTCATGTAATATCTCAAGCAGTAATTAAACTATCCCCCTCTCCACCCATATGTTTTTTTCTAGAACAATTATATTTCGTAATAAAAATGCTGACTGTAATGTAACATGATACCTGATGTTATTCGATGTTAAAGTCACGTCTGGCGTTCTGTAGCTATGCAAAAATGATGAATATGTTTTTTTTTTTAATTGCTGACTAGCGTAATATACCTGATGTTATTTGAGATTAAAAAATTGCTGAATGTGGTGTAATATGATACTTGATGATTAAGATGTAAAAAGAAGTAATTTTTTTTGCTTTTAATATAATTGATGTACGAGGGTGAATCAAAAAGAAAAAAAGTGTATAATGAAAACAAAATGTCTAGACACTTTGAAGCAATAAATGAAAGAGGAAATAAAGTTTAAACATATATTATTCAAACTATATATATAATGAGTATTTTTATTTTTTTAATAAGAGAGCAATAAATAAAAGAATGAGGAAATTAAGTTTTAAACATTTATTATTAAAACTATATATTTACAATAAGAATATATAAATTACAATATATTATTATACATGATTTTATATAAAAATTCATGTAAAAGTTCAACATTTTTCACCGTGCAAGCACAATTAGCTTCTTCATGAAAAAAAACACGGTTCATCAGTCTTATCTAAAACGGGTATATTGTCTACATATTGCAAGTTGATCACATCTATATTTACAATAGTTTTTAAATAGTTACTTTTGTTGACCCTTTACATATATTTTACTAAAGTCTCTACAAATATGTTTCAAAATACCTCGCAGGGATTTCAAGTCTACGAGTCCGTCAGAATATTTAATTTTTAAATGATTACTCTGCAGCCAACATACCTCCCTCTTTTCACTAGGTGATAGACGCATAAATGGTACTGTAGGTTTAAGTAAAAGATGCATCGATCGGGAACCATCAGTGATGGATATCTCCTTAGGTGTAAAATTGCTATTAAAAAAACCTTGTATGTCTACAACCAGGTAAGGTTCGATTCGTTGTTGATACACTTGAGTTCGATGTAAAGGCGATAAAATTTCAATTAATTTCTCTTCCAATTGCTTTATTCTTATATTAAATCTATGCCTGTCTACTGCAGACATTCTGAATTCAAAAGTTTCAATATTATCGTTAAACTGTACTCGTCTAGACATTTTTTTTTCTCAAAATTTAGTAGAAGTGTTGTTCACGATAGCGGAAAACAGACTGCAATTAACATTTCCGTTCAATAAGCTCATATAATATTTAAACTTTCCCCCTCTCCACCTAACCATTCTACTACAGATCTAAGTAACAATATTTCGAAATATTTCGCAACAAAAAATGTTTACTATGGTGTAATATGATGTAATTCGCTTAGTGTGTGAATTTCACAGACATGCGTCATCGTTACTTTTAATGTTTATGCATACCTTTATATATATATATATATATATATATATATATATATATGTATATATATATATATATTTTTTTAGTATAATATAGAAACTTACTGCATATATATTTTTCCAAAGGTTGGCTATAACAATAAGAATAAATAAGTATTTTTTTTAATGTAGTAGATATTGAGAAAACTTACCGAATATAATAATAAACCATTACAAATTCACTCTCCACAGAGGGATAGTAATAAAATTTATTAACTCACCACCAAATAAATTTAAAAGTTGTTGAGTTTCAATATCGAAAACAAAAACTTCAGCTCGAATATCCCCATCTGGTTCACTCACTGTTTCAAAATTTTCATAAATTTTAAACTGTTTATTCCGGTCAAAGTTCGGGTTATAATAATATAACACATTAATTAAATCATCAATATCAAAGTATTGTGAATTCCGAAATGCAACCGCCGCTATAAATAAACAATCAATATCAAACAATTCTGTAGAGAGTATATAATCAGATAACCCCCTAGGTAAACCAGCCCCGATTCTCTGTATAAACTCAACAAATTTGTTATTCGAATCGAATTGCGTATTCATTGTACTTAGTTGTTAAAGTAACTGAAATATTATTAATCAGACCTATAGTAGAATGGATGGGGGGAGGGGAGATAGTTTAAATACTGTTTGAAATATTATAGGAGCTTAGTATACTGAAACCAGTGATTAAGACAAAATGTCTCAACATATAGAATTGATATTAGAAGCAGTAAAGTTTGTTTACGAAAATGATGGCTGTATATTTGATATTAAAACAAATCTAATAGAACATATTCCATTAGATTTATATAAAACTAAAGTGACCCCAAAATGTATAGAGAAGTTCTGGCATTTAATTTCACCTAACAAACAAATTGAATTAGAAGAATATCGACCATGTTTTATACACTATAATACCGGGAAGGAACAAATCGACGGGCCACCACCATCAAAAATAAACTGTTCAGTTTGTAAAAAGAGTATTACCCAACAAGTTAAAATAGGATTGATATTAGAAGCAGTAAAGTTTGTTTACGAAAGTGAAACCAATATGGATAGAGGACTTCTGGAATCTAATTCCACCAGACAAACAAGTTGAACTAGAAGAATATCGACCGTGTTTTATACACTATAATACCGGTGAAGAACAAATTGACGGGCCAGCACCCCCAAAAAGACACTGTTTAGGTTGTAAAAATAGTATTACCCAACAATTCAAAAAATTTAGAAAACCGAGGCAGAAGAAAATGAAACATTGTTAAATATATTTAAATTTAAATTAAAAATTATTAAAAATCAAATTTAATTCGTTCTTTTTTTCAATATCATATATTGTACACAACATATTTTAAATCGAGATATTTAAAGACGAAAAATATAGTATTTAAAAATCAATTAGAATATTATATATTTAGAAATACCTTTAATTGTATAAATAATCGTTATATATTAATGGATATTTAAAAAACACATTACTTAGAAATAATCTTTCCAATAGAATAAACCCTGTATATTAAATTCGTATGTTATTGCATGCCTTAATAAAATAAAACTGTAAAATCAGCAAAAAATATGAAAAAGTTCCACATGTGTATGTTTATATATACATTAACAAATCATTTTTTATTTGTTATTACTGGTATAAAGAAAAAATCTATATATTAATTTACATTATAAACCCTACGCTATATTGTTATATTATTTCTCTTTTAACATAGGTATGTATATCTATTATAAATAGATAAAAATTATAATTTCTTGGTTTTTGATTTTAAATAATTGATACCTATAACCAATTATAATTTTCTATGTTAATAGCAAATTCATGGAATACCTTTTGAATCTTTGTTTTATAATGACAATCTAAGAAAAATTAATGGATATTTGAAAGAAACACATTACTTAGAAATAATCTTTCCAATAGAATAAACCCTGTATATTAAATTCGTATGTTATTACAAGCCTTAATAAAATAAAACTGTAAAATCAGCCAAAAAAAAATATGAAAAAGTTCTTGTTAATAATAGAATTATTTTACAAATCTGTATACCTCTAATAGTATTTCTAATAACGAAATTTTATATTCTTCATCATTTAATACTTTAAATATATTAAAATAATGAATTTATCATTCTTTACTAAATTTTGAATTTCTCAATCAAAATTTACATGTTAACAATTTTTTCGAATAAAAATCAAGTGTATTTAAACTTAAATAAAACATCTATTGAAAATAGAAATACCTTGTTAAAGTAAACAATATATTATTTTCCCATCATTTGCGACAGTGAAATTAAATCACCGAGAAAAACTTGTTCTATCATGTTTAAAAAAATACACATTACTTGGAAATAATCTTTCCAATAGAATAAACCCTGTATATGCAATTCATATGTTTTTACATGCCTTAATAAAACTGTAAAATCAGCAAAAAAAAAATATATTATGAAAAGTTTCACATGTTGCGGTGTCGGATTTCGATATTCAGCGTATTATATTTTTTTAAATTGTAAAAAGTCTGTTAATATATAAATATAGATAATTCTTATTGGAAACGCTGTTATTTATATCGATTTTAAGTGTATCTTGAAACCAATACACTCCTGCAACAGTGATCCGGCTATTCTGTATACGAGGCCTACTCATAAAAACTATTTAAAAATTGTCGTTCGCGATGAATCCTTAACTATAGATGAGATAAAATAATGTTAATAACGCATTTATCTGTCACATTTGTGATTTGTCATTAAATGGAGATAAAGTGGCAGATCACTGTCATTTAACGGAGAAATTCAGGGGTGCCGCGCATTCAAATTATAATATAAATTTCAAAATTCCAAATAATACACCCTTGTTTCTACACAACATGAGTCATTATGACAGTCATCTATTCATTAGAGATTTGGCAAACGATAATTTAGACATAAACGTTGTTCCGGTTAATAAAGAAAAAATATATTAGTTTTACGAAAAAAGTTTTAAAAAAACCATAGATACTAATATTTCACCTATCTTAACAATACGGGTTTAAAATATTTAATTATAAATCTTTACTAACTTACTATTATCCATATATCGGTTACATTGTTCTAACACATCCATCAGCAGCTCTCCTACACCACAGTATTTACTATTTAGTTATGCAAATGCAGTCATAAATAAACAAGTTTTATCCCAAACAAAAAAAAAGACTTAAATCATCACCAGCCATATATAAAAATAAATATTAAAATTTTTATCACCCGAATCAAATTTAAGAACTATCACGCTAAGTTAATAAAAGAATCGAAATTGCTTTAGGGAAGTTTAATTATCACTCGTAATAATAGAAAGACAGTATACTTCAACTAATGGTTCAGGAGAGCCACACAAATGTATAAACACGATATATTGGAGAAAATATTAGAGGAGTATATAATAAATAAATATTCAAATTTAAATTAATTTATTTAGAAGCTATAGAAAATTTGAAATATAAACATACCGACCTTTTACTTAATAATCGTCCCTTTGTGTAATAAAGTTTACATCTTGAATATAAAGTACCCATTATTCAACCATCCTTCTAAGTATAGTTATTTTTTTATTTTATTTAAATTTTTTATTATAATAATTCATTTAAGCTTCAATTACTTAATTTTAAAAGGAACATTTACAGGTATCTGGTACCAGTATAAACGTCATTGGGTTGGGTTGTAACGGCAATATAAACGTCATTGACTTGGGTTGTGACGTCATTGTTACGTAAGTATGACGTCATTGGGTTGTGACGTCAGAAGGCCAAGGTCAAGGTCATATCGGGTTGGGTTGTAACGATAATATAAACGTCATTGGGTTGGGTTGCAACGACAATATAAACGTCGTTGGGTTGGGTTGTAACGATAATATATAAATGTCATTGGGTTGGAGTTGTGATGTGACCGTCACATCACAACTCCAACCCAATGACATTTATATATTATCGTTACAACCCAACCCAACGACGTTTATATTATCGTTACAACCCAACCCAACGACGTTTATATTGTCGTTGCAACCCAACCCAATGACGTTTATATTATCGTTACAACCCAACCCGATATGACCTTGACCTTGGCCTTCTGACGTCACAACCCAATGACGTCATACTTACGTAACAATGACGTCACAACCTAAGTCAATGACGTTTATATTGCCGTTACAACCCAACCCAATGACGTTTATACTGGTACCAGATACCTGTAAATGTTCCTTTTAAAATTAAGTAATTGAAGCTTGAATGAATTATTATAATAAAAAATTTAAATAAAATAAAAAAATAACTATACTTAGAAGGATGGTTGAATAATGGGTACTTTATATTCAAGATGTAAACTTTATTACACAAAGGGACGATTATTAAGTAAAAGGTCGGTATGTTTATATTTCAAATTTTCTATAGCTTCTAAATAAATTAATTTAAATTTGAATATTTATTTATTATATACTCCTCTAATATTTTCTCCAATATATCGTGTTTATACATTTGTGTGGCTCTCCTGAACCATTAGTTGAAGTATACTGTCTTTCTATTATTACGAGTGATAATTAAACTTCCCTAAAGCAATTTCGATTCTTTTATTATATTAACTTAGCGTGATAGTTCTTAAATTTGATTCGGGTGATAAAAATTTTAATATTTATTTTTATATATGGCTGGTGATGATTTAAGTCTTTTTTTTTGTTTGGGATAAAACTTGTTTATTTATGACTGCATTTGCATAACTAAATAGTAAATACTGTGGTGTAGGAGAGCTGCTGATGGATGTGTTAGAACAATGTAACCGATATATGGATAATAGTAAGTTAGTAAAGATTTATAATTAAATATTTTAAACCCGTATTGTTAAGATAGGTGAAATATTAGTATCTATGGTTTTTTTTAAACTTTTTTCGTAAAACTAATATATTTTTTCTTTATTAACCGGAACAACGTTTATGTCTAAATTATCGTTTGCCAAATCTCTAATGAATAGATGACTGTCATAATGGCTCATGTTGTGTAGAAACAAGGGTGTAATATTTGGAATTTTGAAATTTAGATTATAATTTTAATGCGCGGCACCCCTGAATTTCTCCGTTAAATGACAGTGATCTGCCACTTTATCTCCATTTAATGACAAATCACAAATGTGACAGATAAATGCGTTATTAACATTATTTTATCTCATCAATAGTTAAGGATTCATCGGGAACGACAATTTTTAAATAGTTTTTATGAGTAGGCCTCGTATACAGAATAGCCGGATCACTGTTGCAAGAGTGTATTGGTTTCAAGATACACTTAAAATCGATATAAATAACAGCGTTTCCAATAAGAATTATCTATATTTATATATTAACAGACTTTTTACAATTTAAAAAAATATAATACGCTGAATATCGAAATCCGACACCGCAACATGTGAAACTTTTCATAATACATATTTTTTTTTGCTGATTTTACAGTTTTATTAAGGCATGTAAAAACATATGAATTGCATATACAGGGTTTATTCTATTGGAAAGATTATTTCCAAGTAATGTGTATTTTTTTAAACATGATAGAACAAGTTTTTCTCGGTGATTTAATTTCACTGTCGCAAATGATGGGAAAATAATATATTGTTTACTTTAACAAGGTATTTCTATTTTCAATAGATGTTTTATTTAAGTTTAAATACACGTGATTTTTATTCGAAAAAATTGTTAACATGTAAATTTTGATTGAGAAATTCAAAATTTAGTAAAGAATGATAAATTCATTATTTTAATATATTTAAAGTATTAAATGATGAAGAATATAAAATTTCGTTATTAGAAATACTATTAGAGGTATACAGATTTGTAAAATAATTCTATTATTAACAAGAACTTTTTCATATTTTTTTTTGGCTGATTTTACAGTTTTATTTTATTAAGGCTTGTAATAACATACGAATTTAATATACAGGGTTTATTCTATTGGAAAGATTATTTCTAAGTAATGTGTTTTTCAAATATCCATTAATATATAACGATTATTTATACAATTAAAGGTATTTCTAAATATATAATATTCTAATTGATTTTTAAATACTATATTTTTCGTCTTTAAATATCTCGATTTAAAATATGTTGTGTACAATATATGATATTGAAAAAAAGAACGAATTAAATTTGATTTTTAATAATTTTTAATTTAAATTTAAATATATTTAACAATGTTTCATTTTCTTCTGCCTCGGTTTTCTAAATTTTTTGAATTGTTGGGTAATACTATTTTTACAACCTAAACAGTGTCTTTTTGGGGGTGCTGGCCCGTCAATTTGTTCTTCACCGGTATTATAGTGTATAAAACACGGTCGATATTCTTCTAGTTCAACTTGTTTGTCTGGTGGAATTAGATTCCAGAAGTCCTCTATCCATATTGGTTTTACTTTCGTTTTAAATAGCTCTAATGGAATATGTTCTATTAGATTTGTTTTAATATTAAATACAGCCATCACTTTCGTAAACAAACTTTACTGCTTCTAATATCAATCCTATTTTAACTTGTTGGGTAATACTCTTTTTACAAACTGAACAGTTTATTTTTGATGGTGGTGGCCCGTCGATTTGTTCCTTCCCGGTATTATAGGGTATAAAACATGGTCGATATTCTTCTAATTCAATTTGTTTGTTAGGTGAAATTAAATGCCAGAACTTCTCTATACATTTTGGGGTCACTTTAGTTTTATATAAATCTAATGGAATATGTTCTATTAGATTTGTTTTAATATCAAATATACAGCCATCATTTTCGTAAACAAACTTTACTGCTTCTAATATCAATTCTATATGTTGAGACATTTTGTCTTAATCACTGGTTTCAGTATACTAAGCTCCTATAATATTTCAAACAGTATTTAAACTGTCTCCCCTCCCCCCACCCATTCTACTATAGGTCTGATTAATAATATTTCAGTTACTTTAACAACTAAGTACAACGAATACGCAATTCGATTCGAATAACAAATTTGTTGAGTTTATACAGAGAATCGGGGCTGATTTACCTAGGGGGTTATCTGATTATATACTCTCTACAGAATTGTTTGATATTGATTGTTTATTTATAGCGGCGTTTGCATTTCGGAATTCACAATACTTTGATATTGATGATTTAATTAATGTGTTATATTATTATAACCCGAACTTTGACCGGAATAAACAGTTTAAAATTTATGAAAATTTTGAAACAGTGAGTGAGCCAGATATTCGAGCTGAAGTTTTTGTTTTCGATATTGAAACTCAACAACTTTTAAATTTATTTGGTGGTGAGTTAAAAAATGCTGCATCGATTCATCATTCTGATTATTTTATTACTATCCCTCTGTGGAGAGTGAATTTGTAATGGTTTATTATTATATTCGGTAAGTTTTCTCAATATCTACTACATTAAAAAAAAAAATACTTATTTATTCTTATTGTTATAGCCAACCTTTGGAAAAATATATATAGTTTCTATATTATACTAAAAAATATATATATATATATATATATATATATATATATATATATATATATATATATATATATATAAAGGTATGCATAAACATTAAAAGTAACGATGACGCATGTCTGTGAAATTCACACACTAAGCGAATTACATCAAATTACACCATAGTAAATATTTTTTATGTTGCGAAATATTTCGAAATATTGTTACTTAGATCTGTAGTAGAATGGTTAGGTGGAGAGGGGGAAAATTTAAATATTATATGAGCTTATTGAACGGAAATGTTAATTGCAGTCTGTTTTCCGCTATCGTGAACAACACTTCTACTAAATTTTGAGAAAAAAAAATGTCTAGACGAGTACAGTTTAACGATAATATTGAAACTTTTGAATTCAGAATGTCTGCAGCAGACAGGCATAGATTTAATATAAGAATAAAACAATTGGAAGAGAAATTAATTGAAATTTTATCGCCTTTACATCGAACTCAAGTGTATCAACAACGAATCGAACCTTACCTGGTTGTAGACATACAAGGTTTTTTTAATAGCAATTTTACACCTAAGGAGATATCCATCACTGATGGTTCCCGATCGATGCATCTTTTATTTAAACCTACAGTATCATTTATGCGTCTATCACCTAGTGAAAAGAGGGAGGTATGTTGGCTGCAGAGTAATCATTTAAAAATTAAATATTCTGACGGACTCGTAGACTTGAAATCTCTGCGAGGTATTTTGAAACATATTTGTAGAGACTTTAGTAAAATATATGTAAAGGGTCAACAAAAGTGTAACTATTTAAAAACTATTGTAAATATAGATGTGATCAACTTGGAATATGTAGACAATATACCCGTTTTAGTTAAGACTGATGAACCGTGTTTTTTTCATGAAGAAGCTAATTGTGCTTGCACGGTGAAAAATGTTGAACTTTTACATGAATTTTTATATAAAAACATGTATAATAATATATTGTAATTTATATATTCTTATTGTAAATATATACAGTTTTAATAATAAATGTTTAAAACTTAATTTCCTCATTCTTTTATTTATTCCTCTCTTATTAAAAATTAAATAAATTAAAATACTCATTATATATATAGTTTGAATAATATATGTTTAAACTTTATTTCCTCTTTCATTTATTGCTTCAAAGTGTCTAGACATTTTGTTTTCATTATACACTTTTTTCTTTGTGATTCACCCTCGTACATCAATTATATTAAAAGCAAAAAAAAATACTTCTTTTTACATCTTAATCATCAAGTATCATATTACACCACATTCAGCAATTTTTTAATCTCAAATAACATCAGGTATCATATTACGTTAGTCAGCAATTTAAAAAAAAAAACATTCATAATTTTTGCATAGCTACAGAACGCCAGACGTGACTTTAACATCGAATAACATCAGGTATCATGTTACATTACAGTCAGCATTTTTATTACGAAATATAATTGTTCTAGAAAAAAACATATGGGTGGAGAGGGGGATAGTTTAATTACTGCTTGAGATATTACATGAGTTTAGTAGATATGAAACCTGTGTCTAGTTCTCACGTGTTTTATTCAATTGTGATGTTACGGGGGGCGTGTGCGGTTATGTTTCGGAGGGTGCTTCAGAGGGGCCCACAAGGGGGCTCGAGGGGTGTGTGTGGTTTTGCTTCTGACGGCCTCTAAGGGGCCCTCCATCTTGTAAGTATTTTTTTCTTTTTTTGCTTTTCAAACTTACTGTGTGGCTGTTTTTTTTTGTTAAGTGCACGCATGTTTTTTATTAAATTGTGAGGTTATGTTTCGGTGGCCTCACTAAGGGGGGGCGTGTGTGGTTATGTTTAAGTGGCTGCTCCATAGCTAGTATCTCCTTGCAGACACCTCAACCCTTTCGGGATTATATTTAGCATCAATACTTTACGTTAACATAATTTATTCAAACACTTTTTCTTTTTACATATTTATTTACGTTAACATGTGAATTTATATCTTCCTACTTATCAGTTGAAGAGGCAGGTCATTTCAGAAACTTTCATTTATTGCTTCAAAGTATCTAGACATTTTCTATTCGTTAGTCACTTTTTTTCTTTTTGATTGAACCTCGTATATCAATTATATATAAAGCAAAAAAAAATTACTTCTTTTTACATCTTTATCATCAAGTATCATATTACACCACAGGCAGCAATTTTTTCATCTCAAATAATATAAGGTATCATATTACACTAGTCAGCAATTTACAAAAAAAACAAAACATATTCATCATTTTTGCATAGCTACAGGACGCCGGACGTAGCTTTAACATCGAATAACATCAGGTATGTTACATTACAGTCAGCATTTCTATTACGAAATATAATTGTTCTAGAAAAAACATGGGTGGAGAGGGGGATAGTTTAATTACTGCTTGAGATATTATATGAGTTTAGTATATATGAAATCTTCGTCTAGTGCTCACGTGTTTTATTCAATTGTGATGTTACGGGGGGGCCCGGGCGTGTGCGGTTATGTTTCGGAGGGTGCTTCAGAGGGGCCCACAAGGGGGCTCGAGGGGTGTGTGTGGTTTTTGCTTCTGACGCCTCCAAGGGGGCCCTCCATCTTGTAAGTATTTTTTTCTTTTTTGATTTTCAAACTTACTGTGTGGCTATGTTTTTTTTGTTAAGTACACGCATGTTTTTTATTAAATTGTGAGGTTATGTTTCGGTGGCCTCACTAGGGGGCGTGTATGGTTATGTTTAAGTGGGTGCTTCATAGCTAGTATCTCCTTGCAGACACCTCAACCCTTTCGGGATTATATTTAGCATCAATACTTTACGTTAACATAATTTATTCAAACACTTTTCTACATATTTATTTACGTTAACATGTGAATTTATATCTTCCTACTTATCAGTTGAAGAGACAGGTCATTTCAGGAGTTTACCCAAATACGTTAGGCAGTCTATTAGCTGTGGTGCTCGGTCCAAAGAGACATTCGACACCCTAATGTTTCGGCAGAAACTTACTGACGTTGGGGAAGCTTAATTGCTTTTAAGAGCTAACTCCATATGAAATCTTCCTAACAGGAAGAACCGTTTACCTTGAGCCTCTGTGTAGCGCCTTTGAATTTCAAGGGGTCTTTATGACTATAAATTACTTGACGGTAGACTCGTCCGTGTTCCGAGCTCCTTTCGCCATTTTGTTTTTCTTGATTGAACTTTATATATCAGCGTGGAGGTGGAGGAGGATGTTGTTACGTATCCTTGTGGCGTTTCAGATATATAATTAACTGAGTTGCTAAAAATTCATGTAAAATCTTGTTTCGCGATTATCAATTTAACGGCAATTATAATATTGTGAAATATTATTAATTGTGCTACCTGCTACCTAGAAAAATATATTGCCCATTTTAATTGTTATCTTAATTATATGGCGCGCCGGAAGTAACTTCCTTCAGTGTTCATCTAGCTTTCGTCGTGTGTACTTGTGTTTCTCTCTGCTCGTGTTTTATTAAATTGTGAGGTTATGTTTCGGTGGCCCCCACTAGGGGGTTTGTGTGGTTATATTTCAGAGGGCTCCGCAAGGGGGCCCTCCATCTTGTAAGTATTTTGCTTTTCAAACTTGCCTCCAACCACCATTTATTTTCTAATGTCTTTATGGCTTCTCCTTCCGCCATTTTGTTTTTCTTGATTGAACTTTATATATATCAGCGTGAAGGTGGAGGAGGAGGTTGTTACGTATCCTTGTGGCGTTTTCAGATATATAATTAACTGAGTTGCTAAAAATTAATGTAAAATCTTGTTTTGCGATTATCAATTTAACGGCAATTATAATATTGTGAAATATTATTAATTGTGCTACCTGCTACCTGATACCTGCACTGACCTTGAAGGTCAAGGTCTAGTGAAATATTCAAAGTGCCTAGACAGGTTTCACCAAGAAAAATCGTGTCCTATCATGTTTAAAAAAAAAAATGACGTAATAATTTCCTAAAGCTGGTTCTAGAAAAAATATATTGCCCATTTAAATTGTCATCTTAATTATATATAGCGCGCCGGATGTAACTTCCTTTAGTATTCATCTAACCTTCAACGAGTGCGCTTGTGTTTTATTAATTGTGAGGTTATGTTTCGGTGGCCCCACTAGGGGGGGGGTGTGTGGTTATGTTTCAGAGGGCCCCACAAGGGGGCCCTCCATCTTGTAAGTATTTTTTCTTTTTTTGCTTTTCAAACTTGCCTCCTTCCGCCATTTTGTTTTCTAATGTCCTTTTGGCTTACGTCACCTTCCGCCATTTTGTTTTTTTCTTCATTTTGATTGAACCTCGCATATCAGTGTGGAGGAGGAGGAGGTTTTCTAATGTCTTTTTGGCTTGATGCATTTTTGCTTAACTCCTTCTTCCGCTATTTTGTTTTCTAATGCCCTTTTGGCTTACTCTACCTTCCCCCATTTTTTTTTTCTTTTTGATTGAACCTCGTATATCAGTGAGGAGGAGAAGGTTTTTACATATGACGTTATTGGGTTGTGACGTCATTGTGGCGTCAGTTATGACGTCATTGGGTTGTGATGTCATTGTGACGTTAGTATGACGTCATTGGGTTGTGACGTCATTGTTACGTAAGTATTACGTCATTGGGTTGGATTGTGACGTCATTATTATGTAAGTATTACGTCATTGGGTTGGGTTGTGGCGTCATTGGGTTGATTGAAGGTCAATGACCTTGAAGGTCAAGGTCAATGACCTTGAAGGTCAAGGTCATGCCCTTGAAGGTCAAAGGTCAAGGTTGGTGGTGGTGGTGGCGCCAGAACCGGCGAATCCCCTCTACTGGTTGATCTCTTGAACAGCAATTTCTTGGTGTTCAGTTTGGTGTTTTTAGACATAATTTATCATTTGATGAACAAATGGTTCCCTACTTCGACCGTCATTCTATGAAAATGTTTTAAAGGGAAGCCGGTTCGTTTCGCGTTCAAAATGTGGTGCCTGACAGCTAGCGATGAATATTTATATCAATTTTATACCTTATGCTGTACAAAGTGCTGAAAATGTCAACTTTTTTTTACTTAGGTGAAACAGTTGTCATTAATCTTTTGAAAGTATTAGAAAATAAATCAACTATAAGGTATATTTTGATAACTTTTTACGAAGTACTACCTATTAGTTCATCTAAAAACTCAAGGGTATTTTGCTACTGAACGTGAGAACTAAATTCTGAAATGTTCTTTAGAGACTTATAAAATCTATAGGAAAAAAGCGTTGTGTTAAAATGAAATAAGCGTGGTACGTTAGAATGACAATTCTGTGGTTATAGTGATAACCAATTGAAGCAGTACAATCGCAAATAAAAAAAGATATCTCTATACAATATATAATTGTTTCAGCCTTTACTTGATGAAATTCCATTATAACTATTATCAGGATAAAATAAAACAAATTTCCGATATACCCGATATACGTCAATTTATCTAAATTTATAAAAAACAATAAAGATGTAACAAACAACAATAAAAAGTCAGGAGTCTATGAGTTAACCTGCGGTAGTTGCCCTATGACGTATATCGGACAGACAGGCAGATCGTTTGAAATACGCATCAAAGAACATTTTTCTTCATTTAGAAATAATAAAAGTGACTCTTCATATGCGTCTCATATTAATTCAACGAACCACAATTTTAACAAAGAATTTAAAATATTACACGTAGAAAATAAGGGCAAAAAACTTAATTTATTAGAGTCACTTGAAATTAATAAATTAAAGAAAACCGACAAGATCATAAATGATCAATTAGAAACAAATAATTCACCCTTACTTAATTTATTTATTTGATATTCAGACAGTCACTATTGTATTTTTCCATAGAATTTCTTTACCTCCCTGTAATATAATGTAAACCCCTAGTTTTATTACTTAAGAACAGTATTGTATAAACCGTGTGAAAGTTTTGTGAATAGACATTTTAGTAATAAAAAGTACCCATTCCTTCAACTATTTAAAATTTAAAATAAAACATGTGTTTGTTACCGTATACTTGTGTTAAAAAATTTGTAAATAAGTTAGTTATATGTCTGATGAAGCTCAGGTTGGAGCGAAACGATCGTTGCAGTGTCAATTAAATAGTGAAATTCATTAAAATTTGTTTTATTTTATCCTGATAATATCTCTATACCACAACCAAATATGATTGCCAAATATAACAAATATGGGAGGCCTTGGCTTACACGATAACGCATTTCCAAATTACCGAATAAATATTTGTGGAAAAAAATGTGGTGGTCATTATTTATTAATATGTTAGCCTCTAGATGGAGTATATGCTTGGGAACTGCACAGATTTGTATACACAAAGAAACCCATTTCGCATCTGGATTTCAGGTCTGAACTTGTACATGGAGCCTCGTTAGTGCTAACAAATGTAAAACACAATTAGTCTTTCTCATCCACTGCACGTTTAGATAATGTGGGCCACATAATTGAAAGTGTTACTAGAACGCTATTTGGATGTATATTGTATTATATTTGAGCATTGTAGCTTGTGTTGATTCTTTTCGGGCAAGCTGGAGCGTCCTAACAATGCTGTAAATGTTTAAATAATAAATGGTGGTATTGGTGAGCATCAAAGGTCCAGGACATGTGTAATGTACTGAAATAAATATATTACAACTTATCTAAATAAAACACAACAACCTTGTCCTTCAAGTTTTTATTTAATATTTACATTAGCTATTGAGCGATTTAAAATGGAAGAAGGAATTTGTGTAGAAGAGAACACTGGTTTGTAAACGAACAGGTTTGTTTTATGACCTAGAGTGGAGAGGGATCGAGGTTGCCGATGTCTTGAATTAAGAACTAATTAAAAGCGCGAGCTAAGAGTTGCGATATCGATGACATAAATATCGTTAAAATATTCTTTGTGAGACAAGCTTTAAAATGATATGCGATATGATATAATTATAAAGAAAAGTAGGTAATTAAATTAAATATCTTAAGTTTAAAAACGAAATGTAATATATTTGTTGAAATTCGTTCAATCAGGTAGATTTCTTAGAAGAGTCAACTCACCGGAATGATAACAGAAGAAATGTTTTCTCTTTGCAACGAATATACACAGAAAATGTCTAAGTTTGGATTAATATTTTTAAATTTGAAATGTTTAAAGAAATATAGTTTAAAATTAAGTTAAAAATTCTTATTTATACGAACTGTAACAAAAGGAATCGCGAAAACTGGAGACGCAGAGTATGCAAAAGCACAATCATATTAATGTGCAATAAATGTGGAATTCCATTACATTCATGCTGCTTCAATGACTACCATAACGGATAATTGAAATATTTTTTATGCATATAATCCCATATTGCGTTAACGCAATGCAAAAAAAAGAAATCAATGATTTATCTTTTTTTAACTTGACGAATGTTTATAAATACCTAAATAAACGTTTATTCTTTAAAAAAATTGCGTTTTTCTTGATATTACTAATAGTGGTCTGAACCAATTTTGGATTTTACGAAATATATATTACTGATTTCATGTTCGCTAAACTTACTCCTCTACCCGTCTCTGCAATGATGTTTATATTTTAACTATAAATAGTGGGTGGATTTTGCGTTGAGATGGCTACCTATAATTGGTCTTGTAGAGAGTATGCTTGCTGTTCGGTATATTGTCCCTAAACATGTATCGTTTCCTTCTTACATGAAATAGTTTTTGATATGCGTCTGCCTCACAATACTTTCATGTTGTCAGGAGATAAGCATTATCTCTTCAGTCTTTAGCAAGAGCTCTAAACGTAATAAATCAACTCCAAGTCCTAATATTCATTAATTCGACAAAAAAGAAGAAGAAAATATATGAACAAAATCAATTTAATACGAATAATTAATTATATTCCATCGATAATGATAATATTTAAATTTTATATTTAATGCAAGCAATCAAAGACACTAGGGTATAACGTATATGTGCTATTAAATTAAACCTAAATGAAATATTTTAATTATTCATATTTTTAGCAGCTAAACAGCGCAAGTGATAAAAGCGTTGGACAACAGGATTTACATCTCGAGATCAGCGTGTGAGTTGTTTATTTTTTTTTCGGAATGGGTATACCTTTAAATTTTGAAAAAGTGAAAATCAACATTTCTATCCTCTTACAGCGATGAGGTGTAGTAACAAAGCTATGGAACGGAACACTTTACATACATCGTATACACTCTAAAGTTGTCCCGAGCTCTTGACAAGCTTCCAGCTTAAGACATTTGGCCACTACACATACAATAAAAGTATTCCTTTACGGAAGAATACTGTACACTTTTATAAAAACAACCACTGTCATTTTGAGAAATATCTTGTGATGTGTGTATTACGTATGTCAAATACTAAAACTGAGTTGATTGTAATAGAAAATATTTCTCACCACCGGTGCTTTTGTCAATTAAATATTCTATATAAAATCCAAACACATTGCCAAAACTTCTGAGTTATGTTCTTCTTTAGGCCCCTTTTCATTTTTGTCTAAATTTATTACTTTGGCACTTATGAATCACAAGTTTAGTGAGGTGCGCATTTAGTATTATCGTTTAAATGACTGGTTTGATTTTGTGTTTAGAAGCTCACAAATGGGGCACATACCTATTTGAGATAGGCCAAATGACAAATTATATTTCTCTCTGAAGTAGTTTCGGTACGATGAGTAGCATATTTATATTTGAATGACTTTTCTTAAATAGTTTACATATACTTTTTTATTTAACCCACTATCCAGATAATTCAATTCCTGTCCGGAATAGTGGCTTAATTTTGCTGGAAACGATTAAATATGTTTTCGAAAAATATCTTACAGACCCTTCGAATTTAAGGAGTTGTTACGTCTTTTCAGACATTTTTATTAAGTTAAAAACTTAACTAACAGTCTAAAGGGTGTAAAATAGGATTTCTATAATCCCCAACTATAACACCCCATCCATATTGTTATCCAGCTACCTGAGATTCTTATCTCTCGGTCGCCAGCAGATTCAGTGCCGACAGGGATGGTTAGAACAGAGCAAAATCTTGAAAGGAAACAATACACGGTTAGGCAATGTATGGATCCATTCGAATATATTTGATACGGCTACTTAGATTTTAATAAAATTTTTCACATTTAAGTTAATGTAAATAGCGAATTCGAAGAGAATATTTACATCGGAATCAGACTTCCGGAAACAATGTTAACTTTTTTATTTTAAATTAAACAGCCTATATATTTTTACGAATTTTAGTAGAGCTCTGCTCTGGGACTTCAGCAATAATAAGATTTGGCACCCTTTTGTTCAACAACGACAGATATATTTAATTAAATCTAATAATGCAAATTTGATTGAGAACAAGAAAAACGAACACAAAAAATATAAACAAAATCAAAATCAGTTAAGAAAGTTTTCGAAATGATGACCGTTCACTTCTTGACAATATGAAACCCGTGAACAAATTCTTGAATGACATTTGCCAAAGCCTTCTCACGAATTAATTGCACTTCCTTAATTATTCTCTGGCGTAACTCGTTCAGATTATGTATGCGGTCGCCTAGTATAAACCATAGATTTTAAATGACCCCAAAGGAAAAAATCTAGGGGATTTAAATATGGAGACCGTGCGGGCCATTAAATGAATCCTCTACGATCAACCCACCGATTTGGGAATGTTTTGGTTAAAAAACTTTTAACATTAAGATCATAGTGAGAGGATGCTCCATCTTGTTGGAACCAAACATTTACAGCTAATTCCCCATCTTCCTCAATATTACGAACAACCTGATCACGTAAAAAATCTAAATGTCTCTGCCCAGTTAGTGTACCATGAATGAAAAAAAGGACCAATGATACGGTTTCTGAAACTACCAGCCCAAACGTTTAATTTCTGCGGATGTTGATATATGTGGAATTCGACTTCTGTATATTATCAGTATAGCCTATAATTATTTCAAACCTATTGTCTAATTAAGTTCTTAAACCAACCCTACCTTAATTTTTCCGTCTGTTTGTCATTTATTTTTGAAGGACTATGTACCTACCTGAAAGGTTCATCATTTTTTCTACATCCAGAGTTGTTTCTGCTAGTGTTAATATTCTACACATTTATTAAGGACCATTCAATAACGTTTATAAATCGTATGACCTACTTTTAGAATTTTTCTAAAACGCATGATTTTCTGTGCATATATTTCAAATTCACATATTATTCAAGTTATTGTATACAATTTAATTCTTTTATTTTATTTGCTATACTGGATGAGTCTTTTACTCATGTCTAAGCATTACTTCGTTTTATTGAGAATTAATATCACTCTATGAATGTAATTAGCAAATTGGTCAATTTTATATATATAATTTTTCATTCTATTCATTAAATTTTGCTCTTTTCTATATTATTATGGGGTCGCGGAAGCAAAAACTTGTGCAACAGTTTTATTATTAAACATTAGTTTTGTTTTATTGTCCGCAATAGTGGCGCGACAAGAATTTTGACATTCTGGGTTAATATTTCTTTTGTTTATTGTTTATTGGCTGTTAATAAATCCTCTTGTTATTGTTTTATATTTGTTGTTTTATTGCTATGATACCATATATTACCATCGGCAGTGTCTATGTTCACTGTAACGGCTAAAGAATCTAAACATGGTGACGCCTAAAAATATATAAGAACTCTCCCTACAGCTCGCCTCTATACTGAGTTGGTTTCTTAAGATCTCCGGGGCAATCATGTTATTAGGGTTGATAGTTGATAGATCCTAAGTAGGTATTACGTTATGTGCGCAAGCGCAAGACTATTTCTCGTGAGGGCATACAGCAATATTGGATATGTGTTTCTAGCATCCAATGAGGGTTATCTATTGACCAATCTCGACAATTATGGCGATTAACGGTCTCGTCGGAAAACAGCAAATTCTATGTAAAATATTGGTAATTTTTGCATAACTCCATCACTCTTTGCAAAATTCAATTCTACGATCATACTCAATCCCCGTCCAATGATTCTTCCATACATTTGCCTAAGCCTGTATATTAACGCTTCGAATTTTCTGAAAAAAATACAATTAATTCCAATTCTAACCTGTAGTCATAAAGAGAAAAGAACAAACTACATTGGAATGTGTCGTAATTTTTTATTATAAGCGATTCTCAAATGTTAGGTAATCTATTGCTAAATCTATATAGTGTGTTAAAAAGTGTTATTTATATGAAATACAATGAAAAAAAGCAATTAATGACGAACATTGAAGAGGTATGAGCAAATAAAGACGAAATTAAAGAATACATCAGCAGCTGCATGGCTATGCTCAAAACGGTTGAAGCTGTTCTAAGTGCAAATGATGGCATCGTTAGATATTAGCTAAATTATATGTAAATATCATTGTTATCTAGATTCTTATAAATTTTGACATGGTGCTATATTTAGGTTGGCACAACCTTTTGGCCAGGTACTGTACATATTGCTGTGATATTTTACAATACAAAATAATCGAAGAAAAATAAGAATAAAATAAAAACAAAACGTAGCCAACACAGATGGTGCACCTGGCTAATACGTAATGTAACAAAAAAACCTATGTGTAAATTCAAGTAATTACGATTCAACAATGGTTACGATTCACAAGTTATAATTTAATTACTAAAATTTCAAACCTACGTACCAAATAAAAGTATAAAAAGTTATATCGAGCTCGTTTTAATACAAAATCCAGTATTTGTAAAGTAACTTACAGATAGATTACATATACTCCAATACTGATACTGATGAGTTCATAAGTCATATTCAACCAAATGTGAGTAAAATCCATAGTTTAAATACCATTCACAAATAGCTTAGAAAGAAACAAATAAAGAAATGTATTAAGTGCAAACAATACGTTTAATGCTATTTAAAGCAACGTCATACATTATAAACATTACAGAGGGAAAAACACGCTGGATAAACAACAAGCTAGATAAAGTGAATTCAATAGACAACAAAATAAAATCGATATACCATAAAGAAGTCCCAAGACAAATCAAAATAATTGTCGACATATTCTCAGCAAGTAGAACCTGAAGAAAGAAAAGAAATAAAGGAAAAAACACAAAATAATGTCAAATGTACAAAAGGGAGGATTAATAGCGTACACAAAATTTACATACAAAATGAACCAATGGGAGTACGTTAAATCAAATTGAGAAAAGCCAATCACGAGGGGGGAATTTGAAATCCAAAGGCGAAATACGAACAGCTAACGAGAATACGTAAGTTCAATTCAAACAAGGAAGAAACCTGCTCGAATAAAAAGAATTTGATTCGACTAAATTCAAAATATGAAATTATGATAATAGGAAAAGGAATTTAGAAAGAATAATAACAGAAAAGCAAGCAGAACTTTTTATATATTAGTAAATAAAATACAAGATACAGAATGAAAAAATACGCATATACGTGAATGTGGAACCTCACAAGGAGCTAGAAGGCCCATGCAACAAGGGATATATAAAGAGAGGACCACGGCATTAGAAAGGATTCGACACGAATTTTTGAACTTGTTCAGACGCGTCAAATATTTAACGAACTTCTAATTTTATATTCACGTTACAAATTAAATTAGATATTAATTTTTACGGTGTTAAATTTAAAATTAATTTTAAATTTGCACTTAGTTGAAATTTTATTTTTTTATTTAACAAATTTTATACTAGGAGAATAAATTTATTTTTGCGGAAACACGAGATATGGAAAAAATGTATAAACAGGAATTCGACAATTTATACGAAGAGCAAAAGTTAGAGTAACATGCAATATCATGCAATAAATAGAAGTCTGTAAAACTCTCTTAAAAATTTCTAAAAAATATATGCAAAATCATTTTTGAATTAATTCATTGAAAATTCAATATTGCAATAAACATTTATGAAAGATATCTGGTATTGCAGCATAGGGTTAGTGATTACAAAACAAGCTAGAAACTAGTCATAATTAAAATTAAATTCAAAATAAAAACCTAGGGAGTAAATAAAATAATATACAATGTAGAGGTAAACGTTATGCTGCGTACGATTGGTTCCCACAAGGTATACGGTCAAATAACACATTTTGCTTGAATAAAAGGATTTAACAGCAGTTTCCAGAAAGTTCATATTCAAAAATTGGAAATACGAAGGTCGAACGAAACGCCTTGAACCATTGTTTAACATTTGGAGACTCTATAACGATCAGTACAAACTTCAAAGTTATATAAGTTTATTTAGAATTTCTGTGTTAAAGGCTATGACAATAATTAGGATTAACTTAAAATGTCAATATTTTAAGGATCAAGCATCATACAGGAGTTGTAAATATATATTAATCAATAAAATAAATTTTTAAAACAAACGACTTGTATCATTTCTCTTAAACAAATGAAACAGATATGCATTACACATATTTGAATCTGTACACATGGATACACACCTCGTATTTTCCAAAGACACGTGTTTCTTTCTCAATAGACTTTGTCAGTCTGGCTAATGAAGTAAAGTTTGATGGCTCGCCTTCTAGGTAAGTAGAAAATTTTGTTCTATTTGGTGACACAGATAATCTAGTGACATCCAACGGACAAAAGAGACTACGCCGTAGATAGCGTAAATATTTTTCCTCGACCAGCTATGCCGATACAGAAGGGAAAAATATATATATAGGTGTTGTCCGTCAGATATCACTAGATTATCTTGTGCCACCAGATAGGACAAAATTTGTACTTAGAAGGTGAGTCATCAAACTTTACTTCATTAGCCAAAATGACGAAGTCTATTGAGACAGAGTGTCTTTGGCTGAAGTAAACGTTTGAAAATACGTTGAAAAATATGTCAATGTATACAGATACAAATATGTATAATGCATATCTGTTTCATTTGTAACAAATACGTAATGCGCGCTTAACGTATTGATGTACTCAAGTTTCATTTTTCTGAAAGTTTACACATTGGATGCTAGGCCTAGTTAAAGAACCTAGTTAATAACCTTGAGGTAAACACACAAAACAAAGAGTCTAGAAAGGTATATGCGTGAGTGGCAGCCCATATAATATTCATAATTTCACAAAACAAGTGAAGCTTCACAGCAATATTATGTATGCGCCTTTTCTATATACGATGCTGTTATTTATTAATATACAATCTATGATATAACTCCATTTTCTGAGTCTGGAATAAAACGAATATAACGAGCGATCAAATAAATCTGGAGGTGAAGTAGGTTGTGCATGTGAAAACGTATTTTCTAACTTAAGCTTTTCTAATTTCAACATACATCCATACATATTTGTCAATGTTAACATTTGACATTTGGTTGCCAACGCTGACATTTCACATAACTTTAAACGTATTTCAGCGATTATAAAATTTAATTAATTTTTTGATATAGGTAATTATTTCATTTTGAAATGGTTTTCACAAAAAAAATCTTAGAATTTTTATGGTTGAATCATATTTGCGAAATGGACGAAAAATTGACGACCAGTGGCAGTACTCCGTTAACGATTGTTTGGTGGAATTTTAACTTAAATTTCTGGTTCTGCTTTTCAATTATATCGAATTTCAACACACTCTTCGGCGCTGCATTAATCTCTTTAGAAAGACAAATAATGTAGAGCGTAAACAAGAAAAAATTAGAATTTCGTCAATGTAAATAACGCCAATGTAAATAATTTTGACACTGACCTAGACAAAACTTTCTTTTTATCTGAAGCACAGCAGAAAATACAATTAACATGTTATGTAATTTTTTTGATAATCGCTTGATTAGCTTGAATAGCGATCACGAATTTTCTCCAAGATCTTGCGATTTCTTTTTATGGACTATTTTAAAAAATTCTATTTTCAATTTACAAATTCCAGATCTGACACACCTTCAAGTCCAAATTACACAAAAGTTAATGAAATCAATTAACATCATAATATGTTAACCAGTGTTTTTGAAAGTGTTAACAGGAGATGTGCAAAATGTATTGAGCAAGGCGGTGGACAATTTCAGCATGTTTTGTAAAATGTGTTTATTAATTCTTAAAAATTGCATATCTAATTTTGTAGTTTATAAATAAATACCTATTGTTTTACAATATAAACGTTTTATTTCGTTAGATGACATTCGACTTTTGAATGACCAAAATTTATAAATTGACAAGTATGTTGATATTACAAATACTTAAGTTATAAATAGTTATTTATGGGTATTATATTGCTCTGAGGTCGACGTTAATTCAGTCCGAGGGATGAATGTCGACCGATTATGACAATATAATTGCCATAACGCCAGTGGTTCATACAAGATTTTATTTTCACGAAAAAGAAGAAAATTCAAATTACACTGGAAAAGTTCCGAACTGTATCTAATTTGTTGAGGCCGGTGCATCGTTCGAGACCCTAAAAATGCATGGGAAATGGAAAAGTGCATCTGTAGCAGAAGGATACATAGAGGAAAGCATTTATTCTAAGAATAGAGCACCCAGCATGATATTAAATTCTGTTACAGTATCAGATAAATCCTTGTTGGCTTGTCAAAGTAACTAGTGGAGATGTTTTCCCACCAAGAACTTTCACAAACTTGGAAAGCTTCGAATCACATAATTTTTCAGGGCATTTCGAAAACTGTATTTTTTTTGCTAAATAATGTTAAAAATTTAATTGTTTAGGTAAATTGTTGAAAATAAACAGCTATTAAGTTTTACGTATTTTAAATGACAGTTCTTGACACTTTGAAGTTTTAAAGTTGTCAATGTTTAGATACTCTTAATTTTATTAAAGAATGCTAGAAGTTTTGCTTCTTTCTTTACACTTTGTTAAATCTATAATTAATGGTTCAGTAAAATTGTATATCCTTTTTTTCTCGGGCCTTATTTATACTCACACAACATTAAAAGCTGTAAACTACGATTTTAGGTTAGGGTAGTAAACGCTTATGTCAAAGTTGCAGTATTTAGGTTATAAGTGCAATATGTAATATGAAATTATAACAAAATACAAATACAGTTTTGCTTCTTTCACAGCTGATAAAGGCAGCAACGGTCCATTATCGCGCTCTGCTTCACAATTTGCAATCACGAATTCAACAAGTCGCTAATATTGGCTGCAAAACACTTTCTGAATTTGAAACCAAAAGTAAACAAACACACGTAAAATATAACGATATGTGTCAACACTGGACATTCACCCGAACATAAATATGCATTCTTAATGATTAACATTTGGAATTTACTGCAAGTGAGAATTAATGAATATTAAATCACATTCTTACATGTAAATGTCGACTTATTTAATGTGTTCGAAACTACAGTCCGACAAACTAAGTTTGTACCAGTATGCAGAACACACCCTTTCGCGACAACGAACTTCCTGGTGATTAGGTTAATTAAGAATTAAGAAATACTGAAAAAACAAGTCTATCACCAGGAGGAAACGCACAGACGACGTTTCGTTCTAGTTGGAACTTTTCAATGTACGGCATTCCCTCGATGACGGACATTGCTTTTTCATTTCTATACTTTCTGTATATATAGTTAACATTTGGAATTTACTGCAAGTGAGAATTAATGAATATTAAATCACATTCTTACATGTAAATGTCGACTTATTTAATGTGTTCGAAACTACAGTCCGACAAACTAAGTTTGTACCAGTATGCAGAACACACCCTTTCGCGACAACGAACTTCCTGGTGATTAGGTTAATTAAGAATTAAGAAATACTGAAAAAACAAGTCTATCACCGGGAGGAAACGCACAGACGACGTTTCGTTCTAGTTGGAACTTTTCAATGTACGGCATTCCCTCGATGACGGACATTGCTTTTTCATTTCTATACTTTCTGTATATATAGTTAACATTTGGAATTTACTGCAAGTGAGAATTAATGAATATTAAATCACATTCTTACATGTAAATGTCGACTTATTTAATGTGTTCGAAACTACAGTCCGACAAACTAAGTTTGTACCAGTATGCAGAACACACCCTTTCGCGACAACGAACTTCCTGATTTAATATTCATTAATTCTCACTTGCAGTAAATTCCAAATGTTACCTATATATACAGAAAGTATAGAAATGAAAAAGCAATGTCCGTCATCGAGGGAATGCCGTACATTGAAAAGTTCCAACTAGAACGAAACGTCGTCTGTGCGTTTCCTCCCGGTGATAGACTTGTTTTTTCAGTATTTCTTAATTCTTAATTAACCTAATCACCAGGAAGTTCGTTGTCGCGAAAGGGTGTGTTCTGCATACTGGTACAAACTTAGTTTGTCGGACTGTAGTTTCGAACACATTAAATAAGTCGACATTTACATGTAAGAATGTGATTTAATATTCATTAATTCTCACTTGCAGTAAATTCCAAATGTTAACTATATATACAGAAAGTATAGAAATGAAAAAGCAATGTCCGTCATCGAGGGAATGCCGTACATTGAAAAGTTCCAACTAGAACGAAACGTCGTCTGTGCGTTTCCTCCCGGTGATAGACTTGTTTTTTCAGTATTTCTTAATTCTTAATTAACCTAATCACCAGGAAGTTCGTTGTCGCGAAAGGGTGTGTTCTGCATACTGGTACAAACTTAGTTTGTTGGACTGTAGTTTCGAACACATTAAATAAGTCGACATTTACATGTAAGAATGTGATTTAATATTCATTAATTCTCACTTGCAGTAAATTCCAAATGTTAACTATATATACAGAAAGTATAGAAATGAAAAAGCAATGTCCGTCATCGAGGGAATGCCGTACATTGAAAAGTTCCAACTAGAACGAAACGTCGTCTGTGCGTTTCCTCCCGGTGATAGACTTGTTTTTTCAGTATTTCTTAATTCATTCTTAATGATGTTGATATATAAATATCATACTTCGTTTATTGTTTTTGTGATGGTAATCGAAATACTGTTGATGATGTGCACGTCTTCTAATCGTGAACGGCGTATAGCTTGTTAAGCATTTATTTTATTTATCTAGTCCCATTTTTTCATGTATTAAGCAGTTTAAGAACTCATTTAATTTAGGCATTAAGGACGTACGATTGGCCAAGTAAAATCGACAAATGCCTGTAGATTTATTGTTATAAGTAAGACGAAAAATCCAAAATAATTTATTATTAAAGTGAAAACCCAACATTAAATATGCACAATAACATATCTTACAGGCCAGAACTTTTTTTTCATAAATCGTTCACGAAACTATATTGACATAATCTTTTATGTACACGTATTTTATACAGGAATCGAAATAACTCATCATCATTTTTAGCATCTGTTATTTTTTATGCCCTACATTTATGAACTATAGTTTTTAGAAATATTCAAATACACCGTTAGACATAAATGTCGGTACACCTGCATATTCAAAACGACGAGGGGGAGCGCAATGAAATTCTATATACAAGTAATAAAGTAGTAAGGCTTATACTCGCCGGAGTATCTTTGGCCCGCTAACATCGCAACAACAGGACTTGGCATGGAATGTATCAGTGGATCAACCATGTCGCTACAATTCGTCTCTAGAACTCTTTAACATTAGCTGGGCGCGTCAGATATTGTAGAAGCATCCAACCGATCATATTCTAGATATGTTTGTTCGAATTGAGACCTGGAGAACCAGCAAGCCAGGCAAACACCTATATGTGATGGCATTCCATAATGGCCGGTACTACTTGTGTTACATGTGGTCATGCGTTGTCGTGTTACAGCAACTGTACGCACTTTCGAATGTAGGGGAGACGACTTTGTCTACATAACGACGACTTGTCATTGTCTACGCTCACTGTTATTGGTGGTAGTGGCGTTGTTGAATGCACCCAGCGTGAATGTGGACTTCTCTGAGAACAAGATACGCATTTAATAGACACGCCACTGTTGCCTTGCATAGCACCAGTCGTTGTGTGCACAATGTTGTTCTGTTAGTAGTTAGTAGAATTTGTTGCATTGCATGACGCGTTCAAAGTCCACCGTGCATTAATTTCGCAGGCCATACTTCCGGTAATTATTCCATTCCATGTCATGCGTCCTGAACAGTCTGAGACTTCGACCTAGACGACGTGCGATTTCGAGGAAGGATGCACGTATGCAATGTATCCCGATATCTGTCTAATTTTAAACTCACTTAAAAAACGCAAGCGTTCTTCCTTTTTTGCCAACAACATTTCGACACATCAACGTCTGTAACTGCGCTAACAACTCTCGCAATTACGACCGGCGCATATAAGGCCAAATAGCCAAATTGCGACGATAAAAATAGGTTTAACTATTTTCTCCAAACTAATCACAAATACTCTCAAAATGTTCCTTATAAATTAGTTCACAATGCACCATAATAATTTCTTTTGTGAACGCAACACAATAGCCTGGACGCATGCTCAAAGTTGGGTTATTTTGCCCATGGCCAATGCCAGTTAATTGCGTCCGAATTGTTAAGGGTGTAATTACATTTGTCCTATTTACCTGAATTAAAAATCACAAGGTTTTAACATGGATATTATAGGTATAATATATGTTTGATGAAATACTATTTTTATCCTAAACAGGTATTGAAATATTTACTTTAGCTAGAGTTATAAGAAAAGTTCCGGAAAGTACACAGACTTTTTTTTTGCTAGTTCGAAAACACATCTTATAACTAATATGAAAAAGGAAAATGTTAAATGGAGCCTGTTCTTTAAAATGTTCTGATAAAAATCAAGAGAAAAGAATTATTTATAATGTTAAAAAATGAACAATTTTACTTCCAAGTATATATTGGACAAGTTCCGTGTTAGCGAACTTTACTGTAAGGCGAACTGCTACTCTGACTGGCAGTACAGTCTTGAAGAAGCTTTAGGTCTTATAGTAGATCATGGGTTGGACAAAAGACGATTACACAATGATGCGACTTGGAGCAAAAGATAGAGGAGTTGATATTTATCCGTCAGATCATGTAATATCAGTGACAAAGAGAAAGTTTTTGGTTGGTACAATATGAGTACCGGTGTTCACAAACTGTTAATACATGGAACTGATATTATAAAATCTTTACCTTTGCCAGTAGGCCAACTGCCAGAAGATGTAATTGAGGCAGCCCATAAAGATTATAAAAAATTAATGCAATATCACTTCCGAAAAACTTTTAAAATCAACAGTGACATATTTAACTGGATGTTAGTATCTTTGTATCCTATTGTGATAAGTAAACGAAAAAAAGCTAATAGATATAAAACAAAATTAAATGAAGTTGTATTGAGTATGCTAAGACTGCCTTCTTTCTGTGGTGGTGATAATGAAGGTAATATTGACCGAGAGTCCGACGATGATGATGAGGATATGTGGAATAACGGAATAATATAAATAAAATCAAAATTGTATATTATGTAATTCAAAATATAGAAACAATTTGATATGAAATGGTTTTTCTTAATTCGTACACCATGAGCACTTGTCCTCAACTTATCCTAATTAGGTATTTTTCTTAATGAATTTAATATTTACTCATATCCATGTCAACTTATGTCACGCTAAATATAAGGCTTCTATGTTAACGCATTTCCAATGCGTATACTGCAGAGTATACTGCAAATTTATGTCCAAAAGTGCCTATTACTTTATTTAATATTTGATTATATAAAAATACACATATATACAAATATAATGTGTATGTTTTGGTACAAATTTGAGTATACAAAGAATTTGGGAAGAAATTGCATTTATATATGTATATAGATTAGAGTGGTTTTGCATGTTTGTGAAAATCAACGGGACAACCCGGAAACTTGTTCATATAGAGAAAAAACTAATAACTGTACATTTTAAGCCATATCGAACATCGCGTAATCGAGCCCTAGTCCTCTAAAGTTTGAAAAAGTCGGTTTATTCCCTTATTTTTGATTTTGGTCCATCCTAATGGCCAAATTATATATTATGTCGATATAAAATGTTAATACAAATCCAAACCGTATTTATTTGTTGAAATCGGACTTAAATTGACGAAGTTATGAATTTTGCATTTACATGTCGAAAAATACAAATCCAATGGCTTCCTTTGATAAGTACCACAAATGGCCACACATTTTCTTTACGGTAACAGCGGATATATCTTTGTTAATGCGGCTGTAGGAGTGTAGATCCATTAAAAAAATAAAATCGTTGTTTGGAGCTTCTGTTCCAAGTGGTGCCAAAAACCAGACCTTCACATAAAGCCAGCAATAAATTGACATACATCACGAATGACGTTTTTCTCACGGGTGGTTAAATAAAATGTTTTCTGAAACAAATATATCTTAAGGCAATAGATAGCCTTCGTCATTTAACGGGCATGATGAAAAGCTCCTGAAGCTCGGAAAGATATTCTTGATTGAGGAATATCTCCCAAAAATATAACCACCTTCAAAAATTCAGCGTAATCGGATCTGCTGTGTTGTTTTATCTACCGATGCGAACAAAACTGAAGAACATCACGAATGTCTAATAAGCCGAAGTTAGAAACTGGTATTCAAATTACCTATAATAGTAACAATCAAAAGTTAATCATGTAATGTAAATTATTTAATAGTTTCCGATTCCTGTTTTCACAACTTACCCTATTCGGATAGAAATCTTTTGAATAGAACGAACACTGTGATTGACGAAGTTACCATTTTTATGTCGAAAACCGATTTCAGTACGATTTCAAGGCATAGCAATTCATTTTTCTTTCCAATTTTTTTTAGTAATAGTATGCAAGCACCATTCAAATCACCTGTTGCAATTGTATCGCAGCATATCGCTTGAATATTATCGCATAGTCCCCAAACCACAAGTGTTTCGAATACAGCGCTAGCAATTTCCTCTCCGGTTCCATCAGCAATGCATGGTAGCCAAGAAGTTCCTCACTGTTACCGTTTGAAACTATAACTGGAAGTGTACCGACTTTCTTTCTACCAATTATATCCGGCAGGATTTTTTCGCCAAAATGAGCAATACATGGTTTCGAGGAATTTAGCTTGTAATTATGTTTTACGTATTGAGCTAGAGCTGCATGATTTTTTTGGTGCATAGCCTGCACTGATGAATGATTAATAATTGAATCGTTTACATTGGAACCTAATCCTTCAGCGACGGCAATCAGAATATGAACGACATTTCTGTCATTTATTTTACACTTGCCTAAAGCAAATGAGATCCTTTCATTGATAAATGAAATTTTTCCTCGTTGTGCTTGTGGTTATGCTTCTGCGTCCTGATCCGTATCTGAGACAGTATTAATATTCAAATCAGCTGGACTGTTATTACCATTCTCGCTCGAATCGCTGCTTGTTTCCATTGGGATAGAAGTGGACGCGGCTGCCATTTCTTGATCACATTTACTCTTCCTTTTAGCCTCTTCTTCTAAACACTTCAAACGTCGCTTTGCACTGCGATGCTATCAATGCTAATCATTACAAATTATTTTTTTTATTAACCATTGAAGAGTATCGCAAGAAATATTCGAATATTACTAATTAATGCATTTTTTAATAAAAATGCATTAATTAGTAATATCTAAAAAAAACTCCGTTAATTTTAATCTGATTTCAACAAATAAACATGTTTTGGATTCGTATTAACATTCTCAATCGACATAATATATAATTTAGCCATTAGGGTGGTCGTTTAATATTAGGGTGGACCAAAATGAAAAATAAGGAAATAAACCGAGTTAAGCAATGTTTGATATGGCTCAAAATTTACAGTTATTAGTTTTTTATTTATACGAACAAGTTTTAAGGTTGTCCTGTTGATTTTCACGCACTTCTAAAATAAGAACCACACTAATGTAGATGGTATATGATCTGAATCCAAGTTTTTGTATATATTAGCAATGATATCGAGTAACTCACGTTCAGTCAAAGGAAGAGAACAAATGGAACTGTAATTAAAATTATAATTACTTAGGACAGATTGTTCAACATTAACCCCTACTTTTGATAACATGTAATTTATTGATCTCTTTCGCAGCAACAGTAGGTTAATATATGAAACTTTGAGACTTTACTACGTTTATCGTTTAAGTATACATATTTTTTCTGTTCGTAAGTGCTAGCATACACGGAGCATGATCCATGTTATTCGAACTTTAAATTTTATTTAAATAAAACAATTTCTTAATTTACTCTAAAAGAACAGTATGATCTTTTTTGCAGTAGCAGTTAGCTCGGTTCAGATAACGTAACTATAAATATAATATGGCTATTAATTTACAGTACTGAAACGATAAGCTTTCTAGTGGTTAAACTTCTAACAATTGACACTGTTATTTGACATAAACATTAACGTTTGGTTTTGGTTAGATGTACTATTAGATGTATGTTTGCAAGTTCATAAATAATGTTATCTACTGAAGAAAAAGTTTTTTTAGTTGAACAGAATTTTCGCTCATACGGTTTAGGTAGTCAAAATGGTCCTAGTATTAAATGCGTCCGCGATCAATTTTCGGAGCATTTCAATAAACATGCACTAAGTAATGCTATTGTATTGAACATTGTAACCAAATTTGGAAGAACTGGAAGTGTGCTACACCAAGGAAACGGTAAAGCTGGACGAAGAAAAACAGTGGATACCAACAAAAATCATGAACGAGTATTCAATAAAATTATAGACTCACTACGACGTAGTCAATGGAGATCTGCTGCAAAATTGAATATGAACAGGAGGACTCTTCAGAAGATATTGAAACAATTAATGCCCATTCATGCGTTATTCGGATTACCCAACAATTGAGAATGGGTGATTATGCTGCAAGACTTGAATATTGTGTCAGAATCCTTGCTCTGCAATATAATAATCCCAGTTTCATCAATCACATCTGGTACGGTGATAAATGTCATTTTCATTTGTCGGTCATGTAAATAGTCGTAACAATAGATTTTTAGGTTTCCAATGACCAGAAGAGGTGCAAGAAATACCGTTGCATAGTGAAAAAGTGATCGTCTGGTGCGCAGTTTCTGAACGAGAAATGATTGGGCCTTACTTTATTCAGAAAAACGGACGTCCAGTAACTGTTAATCAAGGGCGCTATATTACTCAAGTTCTCACACCGTTTGTAGATGACTTTCGGAGGTTTGCAGATCAAGAAACTTACCCTTCGGTAACCAGTTTTTCAGTAAGATGGGGCAACGTACCACACAACACATGCTACAAGAACCTTTCTGCGGGAGATGTTTGGAAACAATGTAATTTCACGTTTCACCGTGACATCATTGAATGCATATTTTTGGTGTATGCTGAAACTATGGGTTTTCCAACATAACCCTCTGTCTACAATACAACAGTTAAAAGAGAAAATTTCAGAAGCGATACGACAGATGCAACAGCCTCCATTTTCAGATATGGTCATAAATATGCAAGAACGATACGAATTGTGTGTTAAAAGTAATGGAGGGCACTTGAAACACGTTATTCCTAATGCTAATACTTAAGTGTTAATTTATTATTACATATTGTAAAGTATTTGTCTATTCGGGTTCTTAAATAAAACTAACGGTAACTTTAGACAAACACTATATTAATAATAAAAACGAATAACAATTTAAAAACTAATTACTAACAATAAGCACATTTATGTATTTATATTTATGTAAGTTCACTTGGTGATGATTTGGTATCGAATGGAATAAATCCCTTCTCGACGGCTTATATATCGGCCGTCGAACATCTTTCGAGTTTTCTATATCTATCACGAAGGTGCCAGAGGTGTGATAGGTGACGTATCGTTGGATGAGTCATTACATTGCCCTCTTCTTAAAAATGAAGTTTCGTCCCGGAACATGTCATGTTTTGGTTCCCTCATACGATGGCGAAATCGACAGGTAGGGCCTCTGTTACATTGTGACGTCATATCGAAATAACAGTCCACGATCTTATCTTGCCTGGGTGTACGGGAATATTCAAACCGGTGCATACCAGAATTTCCATACCAGTATGTTGGAATATTACTTTTAACATGCTCCTTACAATTCTCCAGTCTAGGCGGTCCAACCCACAATCCAATTTTGGAACTGCTAATTTCAAAATGACTTGTAACATTTGTTCACGTAAGTGGGCCAGCGCCTCCCATAAGGCACGATAGGTTGGCTTCAGGCTTGACAGTTCTTTCGTGACCAACTAAAATATGGGCTGTTCTTTATTTGTTATTTGGAGACTCTTCCCAATTGCTGGTCCCTGCTGCCTTAATTTTTCGATTCTTCCAAATTTCTTTAAATTCTTTGGCAATTCCTTTGGCATTTCGCAGATCTCGGGCTACATAATCAGCAAGCGCGTAGTCTGGCGGCACCGTAAACAAATTTTGCTGTTTCTCGATGGTCATGCCAAATCGAGCTTTTCTCGAACAGAATATTCTTCCATAAAGTCTTCGAAGGTTCGAAGGTTAGTTCATGGTATTGGCTATCCAATCGGCGCAAGTCAGCGGCTTCGTCATTATTATCTCCAGAGTATGGGGCTAATCGATTAATCGACTCTTGGCTTAGTATGAGGTGTTCGCCTTATGCGGTATATTACATCGTTAATCCGCTTCAACACTTCGTATGCCCCCTCCCAATTCTTTTGAAGTTTTGGAAATAGGCCTCGTCGGCGATTATATAACCAAACCCGATCGCCTTCATGGTCACCACCCTTCTCGGCGTTGATGTCGTAGCTCTCCTTCATTCTGTCACTAGTATCTTGGAAATGATGTCTTACTTGTTCATGGATATTATCTAGTCGTCGTGTGAGCGTGCTGACATAATCCTTTCCGGCAAGATCTTCACCAGGCTTGCTCCCAAACTTTAAATCCCAGGGCAATCGGAGTTCCCTTCCGAATAGCACTTTTGATGGTGATTGGCCAGTTGTGTCTTTAACAGAGGCCCGATACGCCATTAGGAATAATGGTAAATGCTCGTCCCAATCTCTGGTGTTCGGAGACCACTTTGGATAAGTGTCTGATCATGGTCTTGTTTATTCGCTCTACCATCCCATCTGATTGTGGATGCAAGGGAGTTGTTCTCGTCTTTCGTGTGCCCAAAAATCCACACATCTTTTCGAATAGACTGGACTCTAAATTTCTCCCTTGATCGGAATGAAGTTCCAGGGGTACACCAAAAGGGCTGACGAACTCCTTCACAATAACGTCTGCTACAGTTCCAGCCTTTTGATTTGGTAGAGCATATGCTTCAACCCATTTGGTAAAATAGTCCATGACTACTATTATGTATTTATTTCCTTTGTCGCTTTCTTCCTACATTGTATTGGCGCATGGGTGCACGTCGACGCCTCTGAGAACCATTGCTTCCGGCGCAATTAGCACACTTTCGGCACCATTCTTTCACATCTCGTTAAAAATTCACCCAGTAAAATCTCTGGCGCACCTTCTCCAGTGTTTTATGGACCCCAAAATGTCCCCCAGAAGCCCCATTGTGAAGTTCTCGCAATACCTCCGATATTCTTTTCTTGGAAACCACCATTTGCATTTTCCGCTCGCTTCTATCGTGATTTTCAACTTCACGTCTTAGGAGATCGTCTTCCATGGTCAAGGAATCCCATTGTGTCCAGTATGATTTCAGTTCTCGTGAATGAGGAGCAATTTCTTGCCAGGTCGTTCTTTGCCCATTTCTCTTCCAAGCCCTGAAGACTGCAAGATCCGGATCAGCTTCTTGATCTGCGCGCAAATTGTCAGGTTGCCATTGGTCATCAACCACGGTGGTTCGAAGAGCGTTGGCCGATTTGTCTTCGATTCAGTTCGATTCGGACTCATACTCCTGTAGCTTCTCAATCCATCTATCTACTTGACCCTCGGGATTCTTAAATTGCAAGAGCCACTGCAAAGCGGCATGATCAGTGTGGACCAGGAACTTCTGCCCGTACAGATACTTGTAAAAGTGCTCAATGGTTTTAACTACTGCCAATAGTTCTCGTCTGCTTACGCAGTAGTTCCTCTCTGGTTTGGACAGGGTCTTGCTGAAGTATCCAATGACCTTTTCTTGTCCATCATAGATTTGAGAGAGCACTCCACCAATCCCGACGTTACTGGCATCTATATCCAGAACAAACCTACCAAATGGCAGTGGTTAGTTTAAAACAGATGCACTTATCAGAGTTTCTTTTAACAATTCAAAAGACGCTTGGCATTCGTTTTTCCAAATGAATGCTCGATTTTCTGTTAGGCGGGTAAGTGGTTTCGCAATGTTAGAGAATCCAGGAACGTAGCGTCGATAATACGTGCACAATCCCAAAACGCTTCTTAGCTGACGTTTCTCTTTGAGTACGGGCCATTTTTCCACAGCTCTTACTTTTTCTGGATCCACAGCAACTCCTTTTCCGGAAACCACATGTCCAAGGTAATTTACCTCTTTGCGGAAAAGGTGACATTTCTTTGGACTTAATCTCAGGTTGGCATCTCGCAACCTCTGGAATACCACCCCCAAATTTTCCATGTGATCTTCAAAAGTCTTTCCTACCACTATCACATCATCAAGATATACCAGGCAGGTATTCCAAGACAGTCCCCTCAGTACAGTGTCCATGAGTCGCTCAAAAGTAGCTGGGGCGTTACACAGTCCAAATGGCATGACTGTAAACTGCCAGAGTCCTGTGCCTAAACTGAAAGCAGTCTTCTCTTTGTCGTTGGGGTCCATTCCCACTTACCAATAGGCGCTCTACAGGTCGAGAGTGGAGAACCATTTCGCTCCTGCCAGGGTGTCTAGTGTATCGTCTATTCTTGGGAGAGGATAACTGTCTTTCTTGGTCACACTATTCAGACGACGATAGTCCACGCAAAATCTGGTAGATCCATCCTTCTTTCTTACAAGGACCACTGGTGAAGCCCATGGACTATTCGAAGGTTCAATTACTCCTTGGCTTTCCATATCTTGTATAATCTGCTTGGTTTCCTCACGTTTTGCCAGTGGTAAACTTCTTGGTCCTTGTCGTATTGAACTTGCATCGGCGGTATTTATTTTGTGCATCACAATATTGGTTCTTCCTTTCGTACCACTTTCAGTTTCAAAGACGTCTTCATAATGTTTGATTAGATCCTTAACTTGGCTTTGTTCTTTCTCAATCCTTGACAGGCGGAGTCGATTATCTTGGACAAGTTCTCAGGCACCTGCACGAATCCATTCTTCGCCTCTACACGATGAACGACAGCCGACACTGGCGAACACCACCCCAGAATAGTACCCTTCTTCAATGAAACAGGGTAATAGTTCACATTCATTACCCTTATCGGTACAGTCTTCTGAGTCTTAACCAGCATTTTGGCAACTACTATTCCTCGGCCCACCTCGTCGTCATCAGCCTTTGGTTCCAACATTGTATCATTTTCGTCCAGATAATCACTTTCCATACACGCCGTCAAAAATGTCTCACTTCTTGCATCCAGAACAACATTCTCTGCTGTAATTACTTGTATATTCCCACAATCTTTCCTATGAAGAATCAATTCTTCATTATTTATTTTTAGAGTGCCTTCTTTCATGTTTAACTGGACACTGCAGGTGTTCATGATGTCTAATGCCAAGATTATTTCTTCTTTTATGTCGGCTACGAGAACACGATGTCGGATTGGTGTTGGTCCTATGATAAAATTGACATCTACTTCACCTGACACAGAAGCTGCTTCTCCAGTAGCTGTCTTAAGTCTCCATTTGCTCGAAAGTAATTTTTTATTCCTGGAAATCAAATCGGGTCGCACGATGGTTTTCGTCGATTCAGTATCTACCAAGCAAGCACAGGTCCTTTTTTCCATAATAGCATCCACATACAGACTGTTGGTTTGATGTTGCAAGAATGTGATTTGGCCAAGCGTCCTTGGGACTTCTGACGCTGGATCGATGGTTGCCCCCGCTCATAAACCCGCTTTAGTGTTTCCTGCTGCTCAGCCGATGCTTTCTTGGCCACTTTACCACATTTACTTCGAATGTGACCAATCTCTCCACAATTCTAGCATCGCAATACTCTTTTGTTTGATTTGATTTGGGACTCGACTAACTACCTGCTCCATGAACTCCTCATTTTCTTGTTTGTGAACAGTGCAGACACGAGCATGGTTTCGAGAGGCTTGTTTTGCAGTCTCAAACTCAAACGCGTGCGCCAAAGCATCGATCAAGGTTTTCGGTCTTGCCAACCTTAATGCTTGCTGCGTATCAGTATCCCGTAGACTATCTATGAACGTCTGGATAGCTAAGTGTTCCATGAAACTATCTGGCGCCATCGGATACGCAAGCCGAACCAGACGAGCAATATCTGCTTCGAACTCCTGAAGATTCTCACCTTTTTTCTGGTACCGATTCTTCAGCTGTGTGGTTTACCTGCTCCAAATGCGCGTGGTCATATCTCATCTCCAATCGTATAATGAGTTGAGAATAATCTTTACGTTCTTCAGGAGGTAATGTCTGCAAAATATCACTAGCATCACCCCTCAATGCTATGATTAAAGCAGTCGCCTTCTCGACAGAAGACCATGCATTTGCTTCTGCGGCTGCTTCGAATTTCATCAGGTAAGTCGCCCATGACGTCTTTCCATCAAAGGTTGGTGGCTTGATACTGGTCTTCGAGATAGTCACAGGTTCTTCTTATTTAAATGGGCCGCAGTATAGCTTCTTCGTTGACCTGCTTGGGATCAGAATGACTCATGGTAACAGGTAATTTCATTTGAGTCATTACTGCCTCTAAAAGTCTAGAATGTTCTCCAATTTTCTCCTCTACAGCTATGAAAACCTTTTCCTTTAACGCTTTTGATTTTTCCGCTAGTCGCTGTTCTAGAACTTTCTCCACTTGTTCCAGACTTTTTTCGAAGCTTCTAGAATTTTCTAGTAATTTCTCTTCCAGATTTTTCTCGAGGATTCTAGCGGTTTCTATTTTTCTTTGTTCCATCTGGGCTTGAGAATTTATTAGACGTTGTTCCAGAGTTTGCGAATTGTCTATCAGTCGTTGTTTCAAACTTTTCACATTGTCCAGATTCTTCTGTTCCATTTGAATTTATGAATCTATTAGACGCTGTTCCAAGGTTTTCACACAGTCCAGAGTTTGTTGCTCCATTTGTTGCATTTGAGTTTGTGCATTCTCTATTAGTCGTTGTTCCACATTTTTCGCACTATCCAGATTCTTCTGTTCCATTTGAGTTGGTGAATATATTAGACGCTGTTCCAAGGTTTGCGAATTGTCTATCAGCCGTTGTTCCATTTTAATCAACAGCGAATTCACGTCAGCATCTCCACCTGGAACTTGAAAGACATAATTCTCTGGATCATCGCCTTCTTGGATCAACACATTTCGAAGCCGTTGCTGGAGAATTGCCCTTTTGCCGGTTGTATCCTCATCCCTCTCCTCTAATTCTCGTTTTAAATCAGTTACTTTTAATTCCGTGAGTTTCACTCTATTTGCCATCACGATATTTAAAATAAACGTCTTTTCGCACTGTATATTTATTTAAACAGATATTAAATTAACACTTAATTGTCCACTTAGTCCGTTATTTATTAATTAACTCACACCGGACACCACTGTAAAGTATTTGTCTATTCGGGTTCTTAAATAAAACTAACAGTAACTTTAGACACACTATATTAATAATAAAAACGAATAACAATTTAAAAACTAATTAGCCATAAATAGCCATACTGTAATACAAATCATTTATAACTTGAACTTGAAGCTTTAAGTTCATCGGCTATCCTTGGAGAACTATGTCGGCTCCAATATACCATCATCCTTCTGAAGCATAACAGTTAAAATGATGTAAAAACGTAAAAAGAAAATAATTAAGGTCTAACAGATTATTGAAATCTTACAATTAAAAGACATATATCTGTGATCAGGTTACCATAGAATTACAAATCACAATCAAAACACACTAACAAAATGGAAATACGTAACAATAAGCCAAAACGAGCCCTGGTGTAGGAGATGTGAAAAACAGGAGGAAACTAGCCTTCATGTAATATGCACGTGTTAGGAACTCAGACAGAGATATTTCGGGAGAGATCTATTGGATCCTTCGAGTGTACTCAAACTTCCCCCGTGGAGGATAGTGGCTTTTATCGAGGGCACAAGACTAACAGAGTGGAACTGAGAGATCTATTGGGGATAGTACAAAGAGCAGTGTGCTCAAGTGCCTGGACGTGCTGGCGTCCAACCCAAAACAGAAGAAGAAGAAGCCAAAACGAATAACGAACATTAAATGTATTTATAGTCAGTATTAAAATTATATTAACTAAAAAAATGGACAGCAACGTAGATATATTGGACAACCTGGCAAGTAGGAAACCTCCATCTCTGGATTAGATGAAAGACTAAAAACTTTAGAAATTATCCCTGAAGGAGCCGCTTCCAAATCGAAATATAATGAGAGAATAATACCAAATGTACCAGTCAAGAGAAAAAAGTCAGCTTGGAAGAATATACCAGAAATTAATAATAATATAGTGGCTTTTATCGAGGGCACAAGACTAACAGAGTGGAACTGAGAGATCTATTGGGGATAGTACAAAGAGCAGTGTGCTCAGGTGCCTGGACGTGCTGGCGTCCAACCCAAAACAGAAGAAGAAGAAGCCAAAACGAATAACGAACATTAAATGTATTTATAGTCAGTATTAAAATTATATTAACTAAAAAAATGGACAGCAACGTAGATATATTGGACAACCTGGCAAGTAGGAAACCTCCATCTCTGGATTAGATGAAAGACTAAAAACTTTAGAAATTATCCCTGAAGGAGCCGCTTCCAAATCGAAATATAATGAGAGAATAATACCAAATGTACCAGTCAAGAGAAAAAAGTTAGCTTGGAAGAATATACCAGAAATTAATAATAATAATTATTCATGCCCTAGCATCTTACAACAGCTTAACGCCAAGTACAGCGGGTATTGGCAGGCCATGAGTTATGGCGAAGATGGATCGACTCAAAATATTTGACTGTCAGCATTCACCTTAAACGAGAAGTAAAATAATGAAAATTTTTCAACAGCAAGCCCTTGGCGCAATCCAGCACCATCGGCACGATAAGCCTCTGTGCTACTGCGCTATTGACCATCTTTAAGAAACGTTCAAATGGCATCTCAGGTACCTTCGATCTGATTCTATATAAATACTTTCGTTGTTGCCTTAATTGACTCTTTGTTTTCAATGTCTTTATTTTATCTGACTATTTTTCAGTATTGCTTAATTTTATATTAAAGTTCCTTGGATTTAAAACCTTTCAGATTTCTGAATTGTCTTTCCAATTTAACATTTTCCCGTTTTTTAATTTAATAACTTTAGAAATACATTAATTGAAATACAGCCACTCTGAGAAAATTTTACTAAGTAAACCACTCTGTTAGAAATATAGTCGAGATCAAAACAAACCCCCTTGTTTTGGTCTACCTACTACCTACCATCTAATTAAATTCAATTATATCACATTAAGCATATTTTTAGTAAAACTTACATCCGAAATTATTTGTCAAAAATTGTTAAAAAGACGCTAGATGGGGTTAAGGTTGTATCTGTATTTGAACACGTGAGGGCGCCAAAAACTGGTACAAGATGGACGCTTGTAGCTCGTGTTGATTCTTTCCGGGTTAGCTGGAGCGTCCTAACAATACTGTAAATGTTTAAGTAATTACCGTGGTGATGATGCAGAGGTCCAGGACCTGAAATAAATATATTACAACTTATTAACTAAAAGAAATCACAACAACGTTATCCTTAAAGTTTTTATTCAATATTTACATAAAAGATTTAGAGATTTAAAATGCATTAAAGTGATTTAACAAAAGTAGCAATATACAAGGAACGTCGAATAAGTATCTAAAAATGAACATACATAAATTAGGCGCTGGAAATAAAATTAATTAAATTAATGTGAATGCAAGTAAGTAACTGAAGTAAGTGTACTGAACAGTACAGTTTACCTTGTCGCGGCCGGACATGTGGAAACAAAGAGCGCCGGACGGCGTTTTGTGCACGTGGAGTAAAAGCGATGTTTATCTTACGAAGGTTTGGAACAGAAGAGGGTAAGTTTATGTAGAAGAGAACACTGGTAGTTGGAAAAGGTTCTTGTTTTACGACCCAGTTTTTGAGAGAGGGTAAACGAAGTTGCGATGTCTAAGAATAATGAACTAATCAAAGACGCGAGCTAAAAATTGCAATGTCGATGAAATAAATATTAAAATATTCCTTGCGAAAAACTTAAAAATAATATCAAACACGGCATGACTTAGAAGAGAAGACGTACTTAATTAATTAAATAACTAAATTTAAAAACTAAATGTAAAATATAGAAATTTCAAACGAACGTTAGATACTTGAGTTGAACGTTCAATCAGGTAGATTTCTAAGGGCTGTCATTTATGAGCGGTACGATAAAAGAAAGGCTTTCCCGTGTAAAAGCCTTTCTTTTATCGCCTTTTCTTTTATCTTATAGCCTTTTCTTTTATCTTATATCTTTCTTTTATTTTTTATATATATTAACAATAGAATAAAACTGTTTGACATTTTTGACTAAATTATTCAAAGGAATTATGTTATAAATTTAATAGGTATACACCTGATCAGCTAATCAAAGAATTTGTCAATTTAATTTACCAAGCACCGCCAACATTTACCAGGATAATACTAAACTTACATATTATTACGCATGCGCAAGTGCAATTTTTCGTGTATATTAATGCATGGGTGTCATACACGCTCGTGACAGCAAGCCGAATATCATAACTTATGATATTTGGCTTGCTGTCAAATTATTTCAATATTGTTGTTTATTGACTTTCTTTCCGGTTTTCTGACTTCTAGGTTAAGCATTCTTCTAATTTGAATATTTAGTTTGTCATCAAAAATTACGAAATCTGTTCTTTTGAGAACAATACTGATAATAAACAGTAATATCAATTAGTGGCAATAAGTACGAAATTGTTTGATTATCACAGGAATGCGCGCTGTGACATTACACACGTTTGTCATTTTAAGTTAAGACGTACGTGTTTGAAATATATTAAATAAAAAGGATAAGTTGTCTAAGAGATAGTCTTCAAAGACGTACGTCTTAACTTAAAATGACAAGCGTGTGTAGTATTACAGCGCGTATACATGTGTGTTAGAAGGAGATAAAGTACAATTTGCGGTTCACACTTGGGTAGTACGAACTGAAAACTTATACTTTATGAACTGTAATCTAATAGTAGTTTTGGCAGCGAATATACAAGAGTTCGTATATTCCGAATATGCAAAGGTTCGTATATTCGTTTTGCGTCATAATGCGTGAATAACCGCTGTAATACATGGCAACCACACGAAAATCCTGCATTTTCATTGGTTCATCATTTTAAAGTGTATAGTCATAGTCATTCAGACAATATATGACTATATATGAAATCAATAAATGTATGTGCAAATATTATATTTCCTTTTAACTTGTTTTATCAATTACATTCTAGTGTGTTGAAAATGTATCTCGGGCTAATTGTCCAGTCTGTTTAGAAGATATACATACTTCTCGAATTCCTTGTCATATACCTGCTTGTGGACACCTACTGCATCGAACCTGCTTTGAACAGCTTTTGAGAGCGGGTCATTACGCCTGTCCTATATGTCAAACTTCTGTTATGGATATGACAGAGTTGTGGAAATTTCTCGACAACGAAGTCGCACATACTCCAATGCCTTCTGAGTATAGAAATTATATGGCTGCTATTTTATGTAAAGACTGTCATAAGGTAACAGGATAACATCATGCTTCTTACATAGAAATGTTTTATTTTACTTTTTTAGGAAAGTACTGTTAAGTATCATGTTGTTGGCTTGAAATGTAAGGAATGTGGTTCATATAATACATGTCGAATTAAAGGATCGCCTAGATTAATAGCAAATGGTAAGAATCAAATTTGTTTTTTTTTTTTGTCTTAATTAATGCAAATGACTAATACTAATTTCAAAATCTTAATGGTCACCAAAACTATTAGAAAATGTCAATGCCATTTTAATAACATGTCACATCACTTCTTTTTGTTTAAATGAACACAGATATCTGCTTGATTTATAGGCAAATGTCTTCAAATTTATTGTGTACAATATAGATTCTGAAATCTTATAAGCTTAAAAAAATAAAACAGTTAATAAATAGTTAATAGTTAATAATACGTTAATAAATGTCGAGAGTTTTCTTTAACGTTAATGTAATCGTATGAAAAGCAAAAATATGTTTGCGTTTTTTAAATTGTTTATTAATGAAAAAGTTCCACCAACTTCCTATTGCATATCAAATATAGGAAGAGAATACTGCTAGCTGTAATTCAAATTCTAGAAACTAGGCTTACGGATAATTGTGCCAAACAATACACCATTTCTCCATCAAATGATACTCATTTCACACATGATACTATTGCTCGTTAAATTGACTATATATCTGAAAATATACAACTTTTAACGAAACTACGTGAAAATTTTCCAGTTCAGTTTGATGATTCAACAGGTGGAGAAATGATTGTTATTTACTTGCTTGTATTCGATTTTACGATGTAATATCATTAATTGAGGAGCTTTTTGTAAACAGCGCTTGTGAGAATATTCAATGCATTGTATGATTGTTTTTTTAATGATGCGAAGATACGGTTGGAAATTATGTTGAAATATGGATAGATCTGGCTGAAGCAATGTCCGAAAGGTTTCAAAGCGTACAAATGTTTGTAAGGCAAAAATCTTAGTGCATGTAGTGGTTACATTGTGTGCTTCACAGAGAAGCTCTTACTGCTACAGTAATGAGTGTTGCTCTGAACATTGTGCTAATAATGATAGTATAGTAGCTTGTAATTGCTAACCTTGAGCAAAGCTTGGATAGGTTTATCTAGAGCAGCGCCAATTTGATACTCTTAAAAAAAATTAAAACAAAGAAGTCACATTTTTTTGAAAGTAAAAATATTAAAAACTACTCAAGGAGTGCCTATAGTCAACTGTTAATCAAGACGTCTTGTATAAACAATTAACTATTCCACATTAAAATATTAAAAAAATATGTGAGATATTAAATACGAGGGAAAGTCATTAAATAAGTCACAAACTGCTGTAGGAAAGCTGAAAACAGGAGTGAGTTGTTTCCCTATTTGTCAATAGGTGTCACCACAATCCAGCTTTATAATTCTCAAGTGACAGTTGGTGTGCGCGAACACAGGCAGTGTTAAAATGGCGACCGTGCTCGAAGATTGTACTGTGGAAGAGCAACGTGCTATTGTGCGTTTTTTCTGGGCAAAAGGACTTTCTGCAAAAGATATTCATAAGGAAATGTCTCGTGTTTACGGTGAAAAGTGTTTGTCGCGTAAAGCCGTATATAACTGGGTCGAGAAATTCTCTCAAGGACGCTCAAAAGTTGTTGACGATCAGCGTAGTGGCCGCCCCGTTCAGATTTCGACGGATGCAACACTTCGACGGGTGGATGAGATGATTCGAACTGACAGGCGGGTAACAATAGACTGTATAGCAACTGCAATAGGGTGTTCTCATGGTTTAGCCTACGAACTGATGCACGATCGTTTGAATTTCCGAAAAGCGTCTCAATTGCTTATAACTTTGTCATTTTTCGGTCGATTTTCTTCTGGTTGGTCTTAGTTCTTACGTAAAAGTATCATCTTTACGTACATGAACAGAAACCAGACGTTTTTTAACGATTTGTACTTTTCTGTCGGCACAGAATCACTGTAAAATATGATTTTTTTGAAAATGTGCCCTATTTTCATCGATATATTTTGAACCGCTTTACCAATCAAAGATCCGATTATACATATTTGTTCGTCATCCCAATACCTTGCATTTGGGTACCAAGAACGACCCAATCGTACATTTCTAGCTCGAGATATGATTTGTCAAGTGAAAAAAGGTCGAAAATATGAAAAAATTACAATATCTCAAAAACTGTTCCATAAAAAAAAATTTAACCTTGATTTTCGAATTCAGCGGAAGAAAATATATAAGGAAATCTATCTCTCATCAAATGTACATTTTCGGTGTAAAGTAGTGTAATTTACACCTGTTTGTTGAGCCAGTTGTAATGACTTTTGTGGACTCTGATCCAAACGAGCTCGAACATCCTCAACCACTTCTTCAGTAAGAACCGTTCTACGGCCAGGACTCTTTCCTTTGGCAATACTACCTGTATCTTTGAAACGTTGAACCGTTCTCAACACATGTCGTGACAACGATTCATAATCAAGATTGATATCTGGAAATTCGGCATTTAAATCGTCAATACATAACCGCGTCGCATACTTCCACTGCCCATTTAGATCACGCTGTCCACTTCGGAAATACGCCTCCAAAAGGAACTTTTCTTGCTCAAAGCTTAACATAACCTAAAAATTCAAGTTGGATAAAAAGGATATTTTATACTATTCGAGTCATGTTAACGTACCGTAAATGTTGAGAATGAAATTATATAATTTAGCAAACTTTTTTAATAAAAATAAAACACGACAATAGGTAAGAATTTATAATAATACAACAATAAAACAATGAGACACCAATGATCGAATAAACACGAAAAATGACAGATTGTTAGTAATATTTGTATAAAGCTAAGTTCACACATATAAATGGAAGTAGATATAGAGCCTACCACCTTGGGAAATCAGTATTTTTCAGACAATCTTTCTCGATCACCCGATATATATTTAAAATAATCTTACATCTTTAGGCACATAATGGCTTTTTTCAAAGAAATTTAAATTATAAATGGCAGATGTTAATGTCATATTTATATGTATAAATATATACAAGTGTCCCCTTATCGTTATGTTCAAATTTTAGGAGTGTAAAGTAGACTTCATTTTAAGTAACAAAAACGCAAAACTTGTATATATCCCATTTTTATTTGTTTCAAAGTTACAGATCTATGAATGTGATTGTCAGATCATGAAAAAAATGTAATCCTAAAGTCAATACAAACTGATTTAATTTAAAAAAAAGTTATACGATTCAATAACAGGCCTGTGATTGTTAACGTCGCATAATAAAATGTTATCCTAAAATAAATAAACACGTGTCGTAGTGCATACAGTAATTTCTTGGAGATCTACAAAAAAGAGTACTAGAAATTGATATATGATAAAGAAGGTTCTTACTTATTTCGTAAGTGCTGAACCATGAATATCATACATTAAACAAATGTTCAGATGACTGTTAACGTTGCATTTTTTAATAAAGGATTACATTACGTTTCAGTTCATACAACAGCTTATTAGTGAGTAGACAAGTTTTCTTTATTCAAAATGCCTTAGCGATTTTCTTCTCAAGAGTATGCGGACATGCATTTTGTGTATGGCTACTCTAACGGCAGTGCACGTCAAGCAGTTATTGAATACCGACGTCGGTTTCCCGATAGGCACATTCCTCATTACAGAACGTTTCTGAAAGTACACAGACAATTTCGGGACTGTGGACTGCGTGATTATCTTTTCGACCGAGGAGTAAATTTGCCAGCAGACTTAGAGGAAGAAGCAGTAGCTATTGTTATAAGGGATCCAACTCTCAGTGTACGTCCAATCGCTAGACAACTAGGAGTGCCACGAACACGAACGACAGTTTGGCGAATTTTAAAACGTAAGAAACTTATATCCATATCACTATCGCAGGGTACACGGTTTGCTGGAGGCAGACCACTGCTCGTCTAGTTTATTCTACCTGGATATTAAGACAGTCACAGCTTCTTTTTAATTTCTGCAGAACAGTCCTCTGGACAGATGAATCTACGTTCACGAGAAGTGGTGTTACAAATCTGAGAAACCTGCACAGATGGTCATCAGAAAATTCCAAAGCTATACTCCCATCTAAATTTCAACATGAATTTTCTATTAACATTTGAGCGGCCCTAACCGATGACTTGTTGATTGGTCCTGTCGTTCTTCCTGGGAGGTTAAATGCGGACAATTCCTTCAATTTCTTAGTGACGAACTGCCAGGTCTTTTAGAGGATATCCCACTGAATCTTCGACGAGACATGTCGCTACACTTAACGCGACCAAAACAAAATATAACAAGTAATTACGTGGTTGCGAGATGTTCTGCAGGGCCTCCCTCTCTTGCCCGAACCTACCTGATGGTGCTCGTCCCGTGGAAAATACTCTGCCGGCTAGCTCTAACGTTATCGGAGAGTGTCGCGAGTTCCAAGGTCGCTTGATGGTGGATAAGACGCCACCGTATTATTTTCCTGCAAAGTTCCCCCGAAACACGGAAGCGGATGGGACTCTGGTAGCTCCACAAGCAATAGAGTATGCCCCTTTACTACTTGTTACCCAAATCAATTTATTCTTTGCTCTCAGACACTTGAGGGAAAGGTATCAAATAAACACATGTCATCAACAATAACAAAATTTAATAACAAATCAAAGTAGGTTCAGAATATTAAAATGTCATAAAAATCAGTAGACGAATGAGTAATTAACAATAGATATATGTAGAATGAATATAGTTAGCAATACAAAAATTAAATTAAAGAATCGCCAATACATATCAAAAAGCACAATACAGTGTTTACTATAAAACAGATTCACCTGTCAAAACATTAGCCTGTACAAACAGGAAGAAATACTGTGATCAATTATCATAAATTTGATTAAAAATCCAAACAAGAGTTAAGCACAACACAAATTAGGTATACGTAATCGTTGGTTCTTTACAATATGGTTACAAAGTTTTAATTGAAGGTACTACAGATCTACAACGTACCCCAAGTTATTGAATAAACTGTACGGAGGCCCGTCTCAAGGTTCTTAGCCTCGTACAATAGAACTAAGCTAATTACACCTGGCTGCTGGTGAAGCTAGACAACCAGTTTTAATTAAAAAATTAGACAAATGCTTGTATCCAGATATACAAACATCTAACGTCAAAAATTAATTGAATAATGCCTTGCTCGCTATCAATGTTATACGGAAAAAATTATTAAGTGACAAGAGAAGTAAACAAACGTAAAGTTAAGATCAGCAAAATATTATTGAATTCAATCTATAAACAAGTTTGCAATGAACGAACCCTTAAAAACTAACCTGATTTCATCAATCTAGGCCTTACGATACTATTAAAAATGAAGGGTTTACTTTACATCGTCTGCCCAAATTAAAAGTGAATGGCTTCTCTAGAGCCTTACTTAAGTGTAAACAAACAGTTAATTAGTTAAATTTTAAATGATTTGCAAAAGACTAAGTTATAACCAACAACAAGAAATAGAATTTCAGCACCTACTTTAAAATGTCCCTTATAACGACCAATTTTAAAACTTAATTTGAGAAAGCCTTCACAGGGGTTGCACGGGTTAGACAATTCCGTAGATTGTATCATACAATAGCTGCCATTAACGCCGCCATTAAGCTTTAGTACGCCATTTTGGACGCTAGCAAAATTCTTCTAGAAGCTTTTTTGTGTAGGCCACGCCGAATTTAATAATTGCTACTGTGGGTGGAAAGTGGTTTTCTCCTCCGGGATTTCCTCCAAAATATCGAAAATTAAATGATCTGCTACGAGGAAAAGTGTGTTCACTTGTCCAGCCTTTCACGAGGTTTTAATTAAAAACTCCGTTGGAGAACAGCAGAAAACAGGAAAACTCCCAATCAAATAGGCGGTACAATAACAATATATCCTACAAAGGATTAAAGGAAATACATAAGTAAAAGTTCAAATGAATAACATACTTCTTACCGCAAAGTCTAGGTTCACACACAAAAATTAAACACGATCAGCGCTGACAAAGAACTTGGACCAAGTCCCGACCGATTGAAGATTCGCATCAATCGCACGCCGCCCGACATACGTCACACACAATCGTCGGCAGATTCGAAGACAGGGGCGACATCTTTGCGCAAAAATAAGCAAGCAAGAGAGGTTGCCGATCCACAGGGATCGAGAATCAATTAAATGAATATTAAAGTAAGAAGAAAGACAGGAAGTTAATTCAACATAAAATAAAAATAAATATACCAACTGACCTAATTATTACCCAAAACATAACAATTCCCCCCTTTTCCAAAAGAAATTTACTTGTAAATTTCTCCAAGAGAAGGAATGAAAAAAAAGAAAATTCGAACGCAATGCGGTAATCAATAACGACGGAATTTTAACAAAAGGTGAAAAGAAAATGATTGGCTAAATTGCATTTAGTACTATTAAATGAAGATAAGGAGACCTCAAGTCACCAATGTTAACAGCAAAAATCTGATGGAACTTATTCAAAAAAACGGCAAAACAAGCCATTAAAAGTCAGGCAACACTATCAAAAGGGCACCAACGAACGAAACCCAAAATTTAGCTCAAGTGAAACTATCCAAGAATAGAAAGACTCACATCGCAACACAGCATGCGAAGTGGACACAAGGGCAAGTAAAACTATCGACGTACGGATTGAGTGACGGAGGAAACTCGCCAGTACAACAACAACACCATGTCTAACAGTTACTCGGCTTAAACAACCACAGAGGCCCTTCGACATTCGGTCGGTACGGGGACTACAAATAACGAAAACTAAAAACAACAAAACAAACAATACTGAACGGTCGTCACCCCAGCAGCGGAATGCGCAACAGCCGATATCATGCCGAGTGTTCAAGCGCCACGAAGAAAACAAGAAAGGGGAAGGAAAAGCTGCATATAGCACCGAAAAAACCACAGACTAGGAGGGGATCATTACTCCTAGCGGCGAAAGAAGACAGAAAGCTGCGCTTTGAACACCAGTCATGAAAATCGCTGCGTCACACCCAAAACCAGGGAGCAACTTCCGACAGCTCAAAAGAGACTGACTAATGTGAAGCAGAAGCAGCTCAAAAAAAAACAGGATGAACTAAAAGAGGTATATTACTAACGTTAACGGATGCAAATGGATAAGGAAAAATAGGTTAGAAGCTAAAAGGTAGGATATGAGCAACTGAGACACTGTGTACTCACGAGCTCCAACAATACTTCAATCGATACATCTTGAGATAGAGAAAACACAAAATTATAATCTGGCCAAACAAAATAACGGTAGTAAAAACGAAAGTTTAAGGTGCAGAGGCGGCCTACCTCTACACTGACGCGGTTGAGGACCGATACGCAAAATATGTAAACAGAGACACGTCCATGACCCAGAAAAAAAAAGTACGCGATACGGAACGAGGGGTGTCGGTCTCAGCCCTATATGAAGCCTAAAGGAATGGACGACGGAATTTATTGAAGTCCACCCCGCTTCTACACCAAAGCGTGTCGACGAAATCATGAAGGAGGGATCACATCAACGATGTATCCCAAGACATATTAAGTATATCCTACAGAGTAACACACCACGGTCCAAAAGAAAACGGAACTACAGCATAATTGCAGGAAAGAGCATGCCCAAAATGTCAAATACAGACCTCAAGTGTAAAAACTATGAGATAAAATTCAGTCCAAAAGTGTAATCAATGGTTAACTAACGTCAAAATCGGTAAATAAAGCAGAATGTAAATGATCTAAATGACAAACGTAAAACGTCCAGCCCGTATAAGAGTTTATAAAAGCCCTCCTACGAGGATAACTTAAACGGTACGATAAAACTCTTAACGGCAGGAACTCAACAAACTGGTTAGAACTGTGTGTAAGCGTGAACCCAAAATCCTTCCAATAGAGATGCACCAACGGCAAATGGAGCACACTATCAACAGCTCTAAACCTTAAACGTCCAAAATCGATACGCAAAATTTAAAATTTAATCTATAAAACAGGCCAAATACCCAAGACTAAATTTTCCAAAACCAAAGTCGCAAATTCGGTACTTAAAAGACAAAATCAAAATTTCCAAAAGTCCAAAACGGTAAAAGCGAGACCAAAGTATGAATCGCAAACGTCAAAATGGAGAAAATAGGTCGTCATAACAGGTAACAGAGTATTTGCTCTATAACATAAACGAAAATTCGAAAGTCGACAACCCTTAACATAGTTATCTCCAAATAGAATTAGCCACAGCGTCTAAATACAGCCATAGCGCAAACTGCGACAGGGTCAAGTGACTAACCCTAATGATGCTATATACAGGGAACGAAAACGTTCAGTCGCCTTTTACGACTTGGCGAGACACGCCAGTCTGAGTAATCGTCCGGCCCCCAAACAGGCCAAAAATCATATAGAAGATGGAAAGAAGAAAACTGACCAGGATTCCGTTTAGTCGCCTTTTACGACAGGGCGGATTACACCCGATTGGGTATTCTTCTGACCCCCAGACAGGCCGTAAAGAGTTCAAGCTGGAAGGAAACAATCTAACAACCGGACTCCGTTTAGTCGCCTTTTACGACATGGTGGATTACACCAGACTGGGTATTCGTCAAGCCCCCAGACAGGCCGTAAATCATACACAAGATAGAATGAAACAAAGCTGACCAGGATTCCGTTTAGTCGCCTTTTACGACAGGGCGGATTACACCCGACTGGGTATTCTTCTGACCCCCAGACAGGCCGTTAATCAGTATACAAACAACTAATCATCCGCAGGCTGAGCCTTGAGATGTTCCGAACTCCAAGTTCCAGGAAGGGGTTCTCCGCTGAAATTCGTCGATGAATCATAAAAGGACCCACAAACTTATCGGCCGATTTCGCAGAGTAATACTTAGCCGCGTCTGATAACACAAAATTCTTACGCCAGACTAGTTGATTCGGTAGAAACTCTACTGCACGATGTCTCAAGTCATATCGAGATTTAGATCTCGGCAGGGAACCAACGATATCAATGCTAAGTACTTCCCTAGGTTTAACAATACGAGTGTGACCTCCCATACGACCACTTGGTCTGCGTTGTTCAGGTTTGGATCGTAAACAAGTTCTACAACGCCTAATGTAACGAATGACGTCAGCCGTCATCTTTGGCCAATAATAAGTCTGAGAAATGCGTCCTAGAGTTTTCGAGATACCCAAGTGTTCACTAGTAGGTGGATCATGACAAGTCTTAATCAAGTCGGAACGACGATCTTTAGGGACCACTTCCCTCCAAGAATCGCTTTCGGAACCAAAATAACCACGCAAAGGGCGTACATACTTGAAAAGCTTTCCGTCAATAATCTGAAATGCTGGGTATCTTTCTGGGGATTCCTTAACACGACGTGAAAGACGGATATACGATATTTAATAAATTGAATTTACCATAACATACAAAGGTCACGAAATAATTATATATATATACGACATTAATTCCAGAATTCCATTCTTTTTCTTCCAGTTTCTGGTAACAAGAAGAACTGTAACAATATATATATATATATATATATATATATATGTATATTGTTACAGTTCTTCTTGTTACCAGAAACTGGAAGAAAAAGAATATACATGTTAGAAATAAGCGTTACATTAAGTATTATGAAAGAAGACCATACACTTACATGTAAGATATTAAACAAGTTAATACCGCGGATTTAATTAGAAAATTTAATTGGTATAATTTTTATTTATGTAGATCACTTTTCTTTATCAAAATTCATTAATTTATTTGTAATTCCGAAAATAATTAACTTGATTGATAATATTAATATCATATGGAAATCTATTTTATTGACCATAATATTGTTTCCGTCTGTTCCTAATTGAATATCACCAAGAAAATCCTTATAATTACAAATAAAAATATTTTATATCTATATTTGTATATCATAACAACATAACCTTATAATTTGTACTATAATAATAGAATTTAAAGATAGAAACATTAATTAGACTAAACTTACCTGAAGCTGGATGGTTTCTTTTGAATTATATTTTCATAAAGTTATAAATCAGCTAAAATTACTATTTTAAGTAATATTATTCACATTTATTACACCTTATGTCTATTATAAATACTTTTACGATTTGTAACCGTGTTATATCACATGATTTACGCACAATCATCAGCCGATTCAGATATGTTATTAATTTGAACCAAATATCTTAAAAAAATAACTATTAAACTTGGATTGTCACAAACTACACACAATATTTTTATTTATCGTTTATCTGACTTAATGTCGTATGCTTGTGATATTACATTTTAAACCTATAATCAGTGTAAATGCTCGAGGTTGATTATTGAGGAAAATAATTTTTAATAAGAAGAATCGGCTCCTGAGAAAGAGATCTTGCTCTACCGCTATGTAACCGTATATCATATAATTGTGTTCATTTAATAAAGCATTAGATGAACTGGCGCCCATATTTCTTAAAGAATCGTTTAAAAAATATATATGTATTTAATCTATACCTGCCAATATATATATATAGTTGTCAGAGCGACATCTTATAAACTTCAGTCAAACTAAGCAATACGACAAGGTAGGTATCACTATACTTTACATTATAACTATTAAAGATTGAATATTGATTCGTAACTTACTATATTTTGTTAGCATTCTTTTATTATATTCCATTCTAAGTATAACGAGTGTTCATTTGAAAAGTCAATCTAGTAGCATGTGATTTACTGAGAACATTTTGAAATATGTCGTAAATTAAAATTTACTACTTAACCTACGAAGTCGTATATTTTGACTGTTTCATACATACAAATAAATAAATAATAGGTATTTATTGATAACTATAACAAATGTTGAAAATATTGTCCTTCAAGATCAATGCACTTTAAAATCCTCCGTTCAAAATGTCTGATGATATTCTGCAACATTACTGGATTGTTATTAATTTCCATGCATTTCTGTTCGATTCTCTGTGGCATATCATTCAAATTCAATACCTATAGGTGTTCGAAATATGTTATTTTTTAGATAAGGACGCAAAAAGAAGTCGCAAGGTGTTAAATCGCATGAACGTGCAGGCCAGGCAATTTCAGTATTTCGACTAATTATACGCTCATCAAAAAATTCTCTTAAATAGCCCAAAGATTCTGCAGTACAGTGACAAGGTGCTCCGTCTTGTTGGAAATATGCGTTTTGAATTCGCTGCCCAAACACCAATTTTCTCTGGATGTAGCGATTCTTCATTAATTACATGTGGATTTTCACAACTCCAAATTCTTGTATTTTGTGAATTTAGGTATCCCGTTTTATAAAACCATGCTTCATCAGTAAAGATGACGCTTTGCGAAAGTTCTCCATTATTGTTCATATTTACAAACCAATTACAAAACTGTAGTCTACGTGGGTAATCAATTTCTAACAATTCTTGTACTGCTGTGACACGGTATGGATAAAGTTGCATATCTTTTTTTAATAACTTGTGAGTTGTACCAACAGAAAGGTTTATTTGTTGACTCAAATGTCGAACAGATTTTTGTGGTTCATTTTCCATTATTTCTTCAACACGGTTGACAACTTGAGGTGTACGTTTCTTAACTGCTCCGGTGCCTGATTTTCTGAGACTACCAGTTTCAGAAAAAAGTTTTAAAGTTCTATCCAAAGTATTCTTAAATTGTATATAATCTATTACAAAATGTGGAAACTCAACTTGAAATTCTACCATGCAATCTTGAACTGAATAAACCCATAAACCATCAATTTTATTACCACTTCGAAAATAAGCCTGGACTAAAAAAAATTTTATGTTCTAAAGTGAAAGCCATTTTAAAACTGAGAAGCAATTTATTTAAACCAGAATCGACGCACGATTATTTTATGCACTAACTGATATTTGTGATTTACATTATCAAATGTCATTTGGATTTACATTTACAGAACAACAAACACATACTAATACATTTGCGTCTTATTCTATCAAAATTTCAAAGTAACCTAGATTGACTTTTCAAATGAACACTCGTTATACATTATATCAATATATAACAAGCCATCGAAAAAATTCATAATTGGAGTAGGCTGTGAAATTGGGTTGGTACTTTATGCACTTCCACATAATGACATTTACTGTTTGACATTGAAACTAAAAGTTTGTGTCAAATTTTTCAAAACTCTTATTAAGAAAATTAAATTTATTTAAAAAATGGTATTCAACATAGAACAAAAAGCAAAAATTATCGAATGTTACTTCCGTACAGGTGTGAAAGTAAAGGATAGGGTACGTTTCGCCGGCAACGTTTCGCCGGGAATTTTTCGCCGGTAACGTTTCGCCAGCAGTGCATTTATGAAATAACTCATTTCCACACAAGTATTTTATTTGAAAATATCTTAGAAAATATATTATGTACAAAAGTGTTATAAAAAACTGTATTTTAGATCATTTCAAAATTGTGAGCTAACCCTCGCAAAAAATCTAATATATTTCTGTTATTAAAATCTTCTACAATTGTGAGAATCTGTCGGTCTGTCCTAATATAAACCTCTTTTTTTTTATTGGGTTCATTTCCAGCAACTAACTTTTCGTAGAAAATGTCCCTATTTTTTTGAATCTTCTTCAGTTCCGAAATGAATTTCCAAATTGTGGGGTGCTGCGAGCCCAGTTGTGCTTGAATTCTTCTGTGCGCAGCCTCTACTATATTGTTAGTTTTCTAAAAAACATATCTTTTATTATTTTTAATAATTTTGGTTACATTATTTTACCTCTATTGCATTCAAAACCCGGTTATGCAAGTTCCAAGTTTCTGGTGGAAAATTTGGAATACGTCTACCATTTCCCCTCCTATTGCGAACTCCCAAATAATTTGTTTCAAACCAGTTTGCAACAGGCAATAACGCTTCTTCCAGATGATCATAGAGTAAGTCGAATGAATCACTTAGATTTGGAACAGGCACAAAAGCCAATACAGTGATCATTCTAGCTTGTAACGCAAAATCTCCATTATTTCGATATTCTCTAAAAATAAAAAGTTAATTTTTGTTTTGTTTTTGCAAAGTTACTACAAACCTTGTTAAGTGTTCTTGTCCAATAACTTTTTTCAAATTTTTCACAAGGTGGAAAAAGCATCCATCAATACACATTCCTGGACATATTGCACGGAAAGCATTGTGTATTGCAAGCTCAAAATCGACTGACACTCTTGATGGATTTAATAAAGGCTCTAACTCGATCAGCATTTGGAGCATTTTTTCATAAGTTCTCTGTCTTTTATCTGGTAAAAGTATATACACGCAAGGATGGATGCCTCCATACTTTTCACCCATTATAACAAACACCTGGGCAAATAACGTCGGTGCAACGCTAAAGGTACCATCAACATACCACCTTGATGATGTTTTTAAAATGTCAATTCCTCGGCGTCTCCCAAATATTAAGCGTGGTAATTCTGGGTAATTGTCTGCTAGTAAAAAACGTTCTGTTGTGTTGCCACCGTCTGTGGAGTACTCTTTATATTCTTGAGGAATTTCTAGTTCTTCCAAAGAATTAGGTGCAACGGGGGCATGATTGATTACCTTCCGTGCTCTTTTTATTTGCATCTTTAAACTTCGATCAGATGGGCAAATTCCAGTTGCAGAAATGGTAAGTGTTTGTTGACAGTTATTTATGATCACATTAGCAGTTTCTTGGCTTTCAACTGCTCTCTTTTTAAGGGATGTAACCATTTTGGACACCTAAATTTATAAAATAAAGATGAATTAAATTATCTAGTTAAGATTTCATGATAAATCACTTATTTAAAAATGAAAGGATTTTACAAGTAACTAATAAATTAAAACAAAATATAAATCAAATATAGATTTATATTTTGTATTCTCTTGACAAAGGCGTATTGCCGAAACATGTAGGGTTGTTTTAAATATATATACTCTGAAGTAAACCAGACCTTTAATCGCCGACTTATTAAGTTTACCTTATCATACCAAGGTCACGAAGATATTATATTTATATATATATATATATATTATGACATTTATATCCTGTCATTCATATTTTGTATTCTCTTGATAAAGGCGTATACAGCCGAAACATGTAGAGTTTTTTAAATACATATATTTTGAAGTAATATACAGACCTTTAATCGCCTACTGATTAGGTTTACCATATATATATATATATATATATATATATATATATATATATATATATAAATTATCGACCGTGATATATTATAAAAAATTAATTTAAATTCGGGTAAGCGGTCAATTAAGAAAAAAACTCCTTTATTAAATAACCCTATATTTCGCAACAGACTTTGTCGCTTCTTCTGGAGTAAAAAATGTAGAGTTGAAGAAAATATAAAATTTTATATTTCCTTTTTTATAATATATATATAATATAATATAATAACTTTTTTTAAATAAAATCACTTTGTATTGACTTTAGGATTACATTTTTTTCCATGATCTGACAATCACATTCATAGATCTGTAACTTTGAAACAAATAAAAATGGATATACAAGTTTTGCGTTTTTGTTACTCGAAATGAAGTCTACTTTACACTCCTATAATTTGAACATAACGATACGGGACACTTGTATATATATATAGATACTTACTCTGCAATTACATACATTCTAATTTGATATTTGTAAATATTTCATATAAAAGCCGAAAAACTCCAATAATTTATAAATTGGTTATATATATATATATATATATATATATATATATATATACTATATATGTAGATAATTATTTCTTGACCTTTGTACAATATAGTTGATTTAGATATTCGGCGATTGAAGGTCTGTTTTACATTAATATGTTTATATTTAAAATAAGTTCTTACATGTTTCGGTAAGTATTCCCTTTATCAAAAAATTATAAATGGCAGATATTAATGTCAAAGTTATATAAGTGATGTAGTCATGGTGAGAGATACAAATTCATAAACACATTCAATTCAAATTAATTCAATTGAATGTATTTATGAATTTGTATTATGTTTGAAAATTTGCATAATCGTTTCCTAACACTTTTTTTTATTTATTCGTATATTAGTTACAGTGGAGCCTGGATCAAGTAATAATGAATCTACAGGTCCTACAATCCAAGAATCTCCAAATACTCAATCTTCATTAAACATTCAGGATACCTCCCATCAAACAAATCTGTGACGTTATAATACCAATTAATTAATTAATTAATTTTATTAGCATTTAGCGCTTGAAAATACTCCAATATAAATCGAATAATGTGTGTATTATAGTTGAAATATTTATGTCTCAATGACAATAAAATGGGATTGTTCAATATATTTAATTGCATTTTGCGTAAGAATCGATATGCATATAAGTATGTGCGGCGGGTGTATCTGTGGATTTGTATTTTAACTACATTTTCTCAGGATGTAACTAAAGTATTTTGAGAGACATTGAGCAATAACAAATTGTTGAAATTCATAATTGTGCCAATTAGATGTTTTTGATGTGTGTATATATTTTTTATTATAACATATTAATAAATTTTAAAATGAAATGTTTGTTTTAATTGATTTTTCAATTTATATTTTATACTGTACTACTATACTAGTAAAACTTTGTATATGTCCTATAAATAAGTATAATAAATTTTTGTGATCTAGCATGTTGATAGGGCTGTAAAAAGTTAATACGATTACAGGTATACTGCCATATATGTACATATATTTTTATAACTAATGAAACAAATTTGTAATATATGGAAGTCATCCAGAAAAGTAAGGAACGTTTTTCTTTCAGGCATTTATTATAGAATGAAACAAAATTTATTTTACTCCTACACTACCTACTTCTTTACAATCCGCGGTCTCATGTTCACACAATTTTCATAACGTTTTATAAGTTTTTCTATGCCTTTTCTATACTCTATTGCCGCTAAGTTATCGAACCAATCCGTAATGGCCTCTCCATTGAATGCAAATCGTAAAACGTGTTTTAATTTTTTTTTATCAATTTTTGTCTGAAATATGTTTCATATGAGTAATAAAAACGATAAATGATGAGTTGAAATTTTCTGTATAGCTCTAAGATTAGATCAAAAATATTACTAAAGCGCCTTTTTTAAAATTTGTTTGTTTTTTCTTCGAAAAGTGATTAAAAAAACTCGCTTTGTCTGTATGACAAATAAACAGTATTTAAGGGAAAATAATAAAAAACATAAACTCAATAAATAAAATCGTAATTTGTTAAAAACAATTGTTATGAATACGCACCGTTATTATGAAATTAAATGTTGGTATGGTTCGACGCATAGTATTGTAGTCATGGCCTAGTCATGGTGGTAAGCGATCCCTAGAAGGGTCTGATGTTTAGATAAAAGTGACTAGTTCATACAAACCAATTCGACTACAGGATTATGTTTACCTATTAATACATATAAAGAAAGGTTGAGTATTTTTACATCTTTTGGAACCCAATCGAAACACTAAAAAACTTTGATTACTTCAACAATCTTTTCGATTGTAATGTTAGGCAAAGCAAAATAAGATAAGATAAATGATAATCAAACGAGAGTGTTAATAATTGTAATGAAATATATAGATAGATAGATCTAACCTTTACACCTATAACCATTTCAAGATATGTGATAATAATTTTCAAGGAAAAAAGATTGAAATAAATATTCGTAACTTTGTTTTACTATCCAGGGCGATACCCTCAAAGAACCCACTTTCACCTTTTTACGCTTCATCTATTTTCATTATTATAATGCTCCCCATGAAATAAATTCCATCGGTTATATTGATGGATATTTATATACTGGAATATATACTTACAGTAAGTATATGTATATTGACCCACCGATGTTTATTATATATATATATATATATATATATATATATATATATATATATATATATATATATAATAAACACATTTAATATTTATTTATATTGTATTCACAGTACCTAACCGAATTGTTGTTTAATGTGCACCATTTAATAATTCCGTTTTTGTCGTATAGCACATATCATACAATTTATGTTACAGTTTCCTTATTTTATATTCAATTTCAGTTATAGTTTCCTTCTTTTACATCAATAAATTTTTATTTTTTTAATTTAACTTCATCTTTTATTTGTTATTGTTTAATTGTGGAGTTTAGCATTATATCGTAGATATACTAATTACATGGTTCTTACGGGATAATATATCCACCTACGAAGATCCTGGGATATATATTAATTAATTTATGTACTCTTGCTCTACGAATATTAGCTGGTTATTATTTAAGTACACAGATAGCGTTGAACAACTAAGAACTGTTCAAAATTTATGGCGCCCAATATTTGAATTTAAAATCATCAACGTTACTTATATTAATTATTTCTCTAAGTTTAATTTCACATTGTTTTTAGTTTGACCATCTCTGCGCTTCTTCAATATATATATATATATATATATATATATATATATATAAGGTAAACTTAATTAGTCGGCGATTAAAGGTCTGGTTATTACTTCAAAGTGTATATATTTAAAATAATCCTACATGTTTCGGCAATGATGCCTTTGTCAAGGATATCGCCGACTAATTAAGTTTACCTTATCATACCAAGGTCACGAAAATACTATATATATATATATATATATATTAGACCAAACCAGTCAGGTTAGGTAAAAACAGTCCTTCGATCTAAGAGTTTTAATGATATTCCATTCTTTATTGACCGACTTCTGTTTGTGCTGCTGCAAATTCTTATCGATTTGGGTTTTACAAGCTTGTCGAATAAAGTTTTTTGGCCCTTGTTCAAAATACTTAATCGAAGTTTCGATACTTGCAATCACCTGTTCCATAGGAATCTGACGGCTTGGCCATGTGCGACTTTTTAATTAATGGTTTTTACCTACTGATGATGACAACTTAGTTGTCGAAATACGTATTTAGGACATGATTAATAATTGTGGTAAGGGGTTATATACCTTTTTTAAGTTTTTACTTAACCACAGTCTCCAAAGAAAGAATCCTTTGACATTCTAATATAATTTTTAAAGGCCTCGGGATCTTCAATACGTAATTCACTGTTAACAATATGCATAATACCTCGTTCTTGCCTTCTATCGACCCACTGCTTAACCCAACATTTTCTTTTTTTTCTCTTTTGTTTTAAAACTGTTGCTATTGCCATACCATTTAATATGGTAAAAGTTATAGTACGAATTCGATCAGAGTTATCCATAACACCTAGCTCATTTAAATCTGTTAAATAGAATGATAAAGGTGTATTAATTAAATGATAATCGGGTATTATGTGTTAACCAGTAGACAACTAAACAGAATTGCACAGAATATATCTACCTGCAATTGAGGTTAATAATCCAATCGAAACAACCAAAATACCGTGAAGATAATAATATAACAAGACATATGGCATTGCCAACGATAGTTATGGGAACACCAATAGTAATAGTAATAACTTAAAACACTAGTTTCCTTACAAGTAAAATACGACCGTGTAAAACCAAACAAATATTATGTAAAAATACAGGTAGAAATACATGTAAAAATATATGTAGAAACTTGACCATGTAAACCTAGCTTTAGAGGTGCTTATGTAGTACTACAGAACTTATAAACATATAAATATTCTTTAGCAGAATGATATTTCTTTCATAAGGCATTGGGTGTAAATATTTACAAGGAATTCCTATCAGTTTTTATAAATACGGCATACATGTTTTTAAAATATTTAATACAAGAGTTTCGAGGGATGCCCACGCTATTGCGTTAGAGTTTCTTTTCATTACTAATATCGATTGTACAAAGTAAGATATTAAAATGCACCTTAATTTAGACGGTATACCTATATTTTTCTTTGAAGAAAGTCCTACAATGAGCTCTCATAAATGAACAACCACTCTATTTTGACCTGAAATATTGTATAAAAAAAACATTCAATACTGGCGCCTTGTGCATTTACGAAAGCGGAATTATGTGGTGAAACATAATATTTGTGACACACACACACACACACACATATATATATATATATACATATATGTATATAAAGTAAAAATCTCTTCCCTATAGTCACTTATACAAACGTGTATTACGTATGTGAGCGTTCGAGAAGCGAGGAGTGGGGACGCACGGAGCAGCAGCGATGCATACATACATACATATGTACTGTAGATGAGTTTGGATGTAAGCAGTGTAAGCACATACATAGTATAAACGTCGATGAATGTGGAACTAGCGGCAATAATAGGAACTTTATGTAATAATTAACACAAATAAGTGCGGACTTTTTGGAAGATTTTAATATTTTTAACGTTTAAAACAATGTCAGATATACCTATAACAATAACAATAAATAAAGCGGTAAATCATAATAACTTCTATTTTCTATACATAATAAATAAAACTAGAATTAAAAAATAAAAAGTAAACTCTTTGAACGCCTATCTTAGTTGCTATAAGAAAATGAAACCAAGAGAGAACTGTAAACTTAAAATAAGTAAGGAACTATTTAATGTATTGTATGCTCAAAACGGTCTCCTAATGCAAACAAGCAATGTCCTAATCTGTCATAAAAGTTTCTCTGAACATTTAAAATCGTTTGCGGTTGAATATTTTGGATAGATTCAACAATTTTCGCCCGTAATTCCTCCAGATTATTAGGTCTGTTATTTGGAAACCCATAAATTGATGTCTTAAGGTGACCCCAGAGAAAAAAATCATTAGGAGATAGATCAGGTGATCTAGGTGGCCATTGAATATCGCTCCAGCCGGTTAGTACTCTGTCATCAAATATGCTGCGCAAATATTCTCTGACAATTGCAGCATTATGAGCAGGACAACCGTCTTGCTGAAACCAAATAAGATTTATGTCTGCTACATTTCGTATAGCAGGAATTATATTATCCTGCAGAAGACTTAAATATTTGGCTGCATTTAGGTTTCCTTGTATAAAAAACGGACCAATTATATTGTTGCCCAATAGGCCAGCCCAAACATTTAATTTTTCCGGATATTGAGTTCTAGCATTATAAAGAAGATGTTTATTTTCCCTTGACCAATATCTTGCAATGCTTGGATTATGGCGACCGTATAAAGGAAATGAACTTTCATCACTAAACAATATGTTTTTTACAAAATTATCGTCGTTATTACATCGTTCGATGACTTGTTCGCAAAATTGCATACGTTTATATTTATCATCGGGAAAAATCTCATTCGTTTTCCTTAATTTATACGAATGATACTTATTTTTTTTCAAAACCCTAAGAACGGTGCAGCTGGCAATGTTAAGCTGTTCGGCGATTTTCGTGCTAGACGATTGTGGCTGCTCTTCTACAGAAGCACAAATCAAAAAATCACGTTCTTCATTTTGTGGTACCTTTACCTTCGTATGTTTTAACGGATTTAAACAGCCATATTTTTCAAAATTTTTAATTATGTGTCTTATCGTTTCAAACGCAATGGTACGTTGAAAGTTAATTTGAAATACCCGTGCAATTTCTCTTATGCTGCGACCAAGATGATACTGTTTTACGACAATTTTTTTTTGTTCAAGGGTAAAAATATCCATCGTGAATACCGACACAAGTTAGCTTATACGTAATCAATAGCCATAAATTTAATAAAACCAAGAAAACAAATACTGGAACTTTGATAGAATAAATAAACGTAACTGAAAACTATTCGCAACAGTTGACCAAACCATCCACCTTCGCAAGTAAACTGTAACTAATGGCTATCTTTTCGAGAAAGGCGTGCATGCGTGCATCACTGCTCGTCTCCGCGCTCCCTACTTCTCACTTCACGAACACATACATACGTAATACACGTATGTGTGTATATTCTACTGACTATAGGGAGATTTTTACTGTATATATACAGCGTTAGTAAAAAGTCCCGGAACGGTCGAATAACTTTGTTATTTGAAAATTATGATTTCCGAAATTTGGTATGGGGGTATAGTTAATATAAATGCATTTTATGCAATACACTTAATATTTTTTTCACTTCCGGTTTAATCGGCAATACGTCCAACTTTTTTTTTTAAATGGAACGGCCAGTTTTTTTAACACTATTGAATGCAAAATAAAAAACAACGTTCAGGAAGCTTTAAAATGTTTATTTTTATTCACAAGAAAACAGTTAAAAAATTAAAAAAGTGTCCTAATACAGAAAAATCAAGGTACCTGTCTATTCAGGTTGCGATTACAATAATTGTTCAAAATGCTCTCCATTTACAATTTGACAAAAATGTAAACGGTCAGTAAAATTTCTTATTGAATTTTGTATTTGTTCTGGAGTGATGCGATTGGCTTCTTGAACTATTCTCTCTTCCAATTGTTCAAGATTATGGGGACGATTTTTGTACACTTGACATTTCAAGTGACCCCAAAAGAAAAAATCTAATGGCGAGAGATCTGGCGAACGTGCTGGCCATTCGAATGCTCCTCTACGTCCGATCCAACGTCCCGGAAAAATGTCATTCAAATAATCGCGGACATTATGGGCAAAATGGGGGGGAGCTCCATCTAGTTGAAACCAAAAATGTGCATTAGGGTGATCACCTACAGTTCATAAAGTATAAGTTTTCAGTTCGTACTGCCCAAGTGGGAACCGCAAATTGTACTTTATCTCTTTCTAACACATATGAATACGCGCTGTAATACTACACACGTTTGTCATTTTAAGTTAAGACGTACGTCTTTGAAATATTATATTAAATAAAAAGGGATAGGTTGTCTAGGAGATAGTCTTATGATATTCGGATTGCTGAGAAATTATTTTAATACTGTTGTTTATTGACTTTGTTTCCGGTATTCTGACTTCTTGGTTAAGTAATCTAATTTGAATATCTCGTTTGTCATCAAAAAATTACAAAATCTGTTCTTTTGAGAACAATACTGGTAATAAATAATAATATCAATTAGTGGAAATAAGTACGAAATTGTTTGATTATCACTTTGACATTTCTAACCTATTTATTTGACAGAATATTTCTTAGATGCCTGGTAAGCCTCTTGGTTCTCAAGCTCAACAGCTTGTATTAAATCTTACAGCCTATTTTGAACGAGAAAAAGAGAATGGTGGGCCAGTTATGTCCATCGATCGTGTTCATGAGGTAATTCACATAATCACATAAGGCAGTTATAAAATTAGTTTTATTTTAGAGGGTAGCACAAGCCCTTAATATTTCTAGTAGAACGGTCTACACTATAAAACATCGTAGCGTTCAGAATCCAGTCTTATCATCTCCTGGCAAAAACAGGTCTTGTAGGAAGCCAAAAACAAAGGATTTACCAGAAGCAACGAAAATGGAAGTTCGAAATACTGTTTATGACATGTATAAAGAAAGTATGTGTTTAATATATTGTACTAATATATTGTAATATATTGTATTTATTACATGTTCAAATTTTTCAGAAAAACATCTTACCTTAAAAACTCTAAGAAATGTTTTGGCAACGAAAGCATTTATTCATAGAGTACAACTTCTTTAGCAATATTGCTTAAAGATATTGGTTTTAAATACAAGAAAGAATGTAACAGAAGAGCACTCACAGAGAAATTAAATATAGTCTGCATGAGAAATGTGTTTTTAAGGGAATATATGAATAACTTAAACTCAACTTTACGTCAGGTCGTGTTCCTTGATGAAACTTGGATTTTTTCAAAAGGGAATAGAATGAAATCCTGGCAAAATGATAATATCAAAAGTGTTAGGAAACCCGAAGGCTATGATGGTAAACGGTTTATAATTATTCATGCTGGTACAGAAAATGGCTTCATTAAAGGAGCTAGTCTGATTTTTCCATCAAAAGCAATCACTGGTGATTACCATGGAGAAATGAATGGTGACTCCTTTAAACAATGGGTAAATCATCAGCTTATACCAAATCTTGAAGTACCATCACTAATAATAATGGATAATGCTCCTTATCATAGTGCTATTCAAAATAAACAACCGAATACCTCTTCAAAAAAAACAGAAATTATGGAATGGTTGAGAAAAAAAGATATAAGCTATTCACCTGCAATGTCTAAAAACGAGTTAATTCAATTAGTAAAATATCATAAAGAAGATAAAATATTTATTATAGATGAAATAATAAGGGAAAGTGGACATGATGTTTTAAGGTTACCTCCCTACCATTGTGATTTCAACGCAATTGAAATGATTTGGGCTAAAGTTAAAAATTATTATAATTCAAATATTGGAAGAAATGGTTATTCAGATGAAAGAGTAAAAGAAATGTGGAATGAAGCTCTGCAACAGTGTAATGAAAATACTTGGTATAATTGTGTTAGGAATACGGAAAATTTAATTAAAAAATGGCACGAGCGCGAGCAATTTCTTGATGGGACAGAGATTGCTCCAATAATAATTAATGTAAACGACTCTAGTTCTGAGTCAGAATCAGAAACTGACTAGTTTTCATTTATTTTTGTAATATATATCCCATTCACGTTAAAAATAACATATTGCAAATAATACAATTAATATTTTCGGAGTTTTTATTTGGTTGAAACAATCAAGTTTACTTCTCTAAACATTAATAATCAGGTAACTATCTTATTTTGGCAAAATATTTTTGTATTTATATTTTGTAGAAAATTGACATAGTAACATTAATATTGCCATAAAAATCATCAATGTGCATCATTTGCATGCACATAATATGGAGCTAAGAAGAAATTACTGCCACTGGTTCAACGAAACATTACATGATAAAGATCTCGAGGCAACATTTCTTATTTGAATGAAGTTTGTTTTTTTTATTATTTGTAGTGCACTAACTTGCAAAATTATCAAATGAAGTTATCAGAAGATCCTTATGTGTTTGTTAAATATGATCTTCATCTAATAAAGTATTAATTTAAAAGGGAAGCAGAATCCCTTAATATTTCTAGTAGAACGGTCTACACTATTAAACATCGTAACATTCAGTATCCAGTCTTATTGTATTCTAGCAAAAAAGGTCTTGTAAGAAGCCAAAAACTAAGGACTTAGCAGAAGCAACTAAAATGGAAGTTCGAATTACTGTTTATGACATGTATAAAGAAAGTATGTTTTTAATATATTGTAAATATTTATTACATGTTAAAAATTTTTCAGAAAAACATCTTGCCTTAAAAAATTTAAGCAATGTTTTGGCTATGAAAGAATTTGTTCATACATTTACAACTACTTTAGCATTATTGCTTAAAGATATGGTGACTCCTTTAAGCAATGGGTAAATGATCAGCTTATACCAAATCTTGAGGTACCATCACTTATAATAATAGATAATGCTCCTTATCATAGCGCTAGTCAAAATAAACAACTAAATACCTCCTCAAAAAAACAGAAATTATGGAATGGTTGAGAAAAAAAGATAGAAGCCATTCACCTGCAATGTCTAAAAACGAGTTAATTCAATTAGTAAAATATCATAAAAAAGAGAAGATATTTATTATAGGTGAAATAATGTGAAAGTGGACATGAAGTTTTAGGATTACCTCTGTACCATTGTGACTTGAGCGCAATTGAAATGATTTGGACTAAGGTTAAAAACTATTATAATTCAAATATTGGAAGAAATGGTTATTCAGATGAAAGAGTTAAAGAAATGTGGAATGAAGCTTTGCAACAGTGTGATGAAATTACTTGGTATAATTGTGCTAAACATACGGAAAATTTAATTAAAAAATTGCATGAGCGAGAGCAATTTCTTGATAGGGCAGAGATTGCTCCAATAATAATGTAAATGACTCAAGTTTTGAGTCAGAATCAAAAACTGACTAGTTTTCATTCATTTTTGTAATATATACTCCATTCACATTAAAAATAACATATTGCAAATAATACAATTAATATTTTTAAGGGTTTATTTGGATGAAACAGGGAAGTTTACTTCCATAAAAGTTCACTAAACATTAATAAGCAGGTAACTATCAAGGTAACAAAATATTTTTGTATTTATATTTTGTAGTGTGCATGCATATAATATATAGCAGCGAAGAAATTACTGCCACTGGTTCAACGAAACATTACATGATAAAGATCTCGTGGCAAAGTTTTATTTGAATGAAGTATGTTTTTTTTCTTACTGGTGGTGGATTTTTTTTATCGGTAGTGTACTAACCTGCAAAATTATCAAATGTAGTTATCAGAAAATCCTCATGTGTTTGTTAAATATTAACTTCATCTAATAAAGGATAATTTGGATTTGGATTGTATTATTATACCATTATTTTCTTAAGAAACAATAAAATATTAAATGTAGACTATATAAATGTTTCTTTTATTAATTTGACAACATATATTTACAACTTTCAAAAGGTTTTAATTCTTTTTCAAAGAGTTACGAACATAACTTTTACATTCTATTCCAATATATTTAAATTTATTTAAAATATAAACAATATATAAGTTAAGTAGAAATCTAAATTATTCATCAAATTAATACATTCCCAATCTTCTTAACCTACATATATGCAAGAAAATGATTTCGGTAGGTATGTCCTTCTTAATAATGCAAACATTTTTAACACCCCTGTATTCACTTAGGCTCGTAATATGATATAACGTACCATTATGCTATAACGAAGACTTATATACACGTTTTTGTATTCATAATACTTCGTTACGTTAAATCGCCTGTTAAATGCATCGTTAAAATAACGTGAAGTTTTTGGCAAATTAAACGAATCTTTATATTTGTTGTAGATAATAGTGATTTCTGTTTAATGTTTGTTTAATTTATATAAAGATAAAAGTATAACATATATTCATAACATAATATACCAATTTCATAGTTCAGCATGTCATCTTCTGAAGATTCAGATATAGAATTTGTGGAGGAAATTCTAGTTGCTATGCCAAGGCCCAGACTTATAAGAGAGCGAAACAATCCCATGGATATGTTTGATAACATAGAATTTAAAATGCGATATCGTTTTGATAAAGCTACAATTAACGAGTTAATTAATATTATTGGCCCACAACTGGAAAGAATGACACAAAGAAATAAAGCTATTAGTGCAAGAAATCAAATTTTAATTGCACTGAGGTTTTATGCATCCGGAAGTTTCCAGCAAATTTTAGGTGATCATTTAAATATCAGCCAACCCACTGTGAGCAGAATAGTAACCAGAGTATCACAGGTAATTGCACAAATGCGACCGTTTTACATCAAAATGCCACAAACCAGAGAAGAGATAAGAGATATCCAAAATGTTTTTTATCAGATACGACGCTTTCCTTGTGTAATTGGAGCTATGGCTTTTACACATATTCGAATACAATCAACAGGAGGAGAATATGCTGAACTGTATCGAAACCGTAAGGGATGGTTTTCATATAATGTACAATGTATTTGTAGCGCAAACTTAAAATTTATGCATATTATAGCACGATGGCCAGGATCGGTCCATGATAGTACCATCTTTTATAATTCATTATTAAGTGTGGAATTTGAAAATGGAAATTTCCCTGATTCATATTTGCTAGGAGATGGAGGGTATGCATGCAAACCTTATTTACCGACTCCTTTACAAAACCCTGCAAATGAGAGAGAAAATAGGTACAATGAAGCACATATTGAAACAAGAAATTGTATAGAACGTGCATTTGGCATCTGGAAACGCAGATTTCCTTGTTTATCTGTAGGAATACGTTTGAAGAAAAAAAATATATTACCTGTTATAGTAGCGTGCGCGATATTACATAATATTGCTATTGGTTTAAATGATGATGTACCAGACATGGATCTTGCCGTTGAAATACCCCAAGAAGCATATGAAATGGTTCCCATACCTAATCACCATAATGACAACACAAGAGTTCGTCAAGCTGTGATAAATGAAGTTTTTACTGTATAATTTTGTTAATAAATATTAAAAAAAAAAAAACAGTAATTTATTTAGTAGCACTGTAATACAAGTTTCAAAAAAGGAACATATAAAATATAAAATAAATAAATTCATATTCATGATGACAATTTACACAGTTCTATTTCTTGAAGTTTTAATTTGTTGGCTTGCATCTTTTCTTCTATAATGGCACACCTTAATTTTGCTTGAAGAATATTTTCATCCAATTGTGCATTTCGAAGTTGTTGTTCTTGAACTTCAATGGCCATTTCGTACTTTCTTTTTAAATAAATTATGAACAATGTCATTTAAATTTGCATATACGTCACTTGCACTTGTTCTATTTTGAAGATACTGTCTTTTTCTGTTTACAGGTAGCTTTCTGGTATTGTTTATATTTTCATATGCACCACTTTATATTAACAATGCTTGTTTATTAGTTTTGTTATTTGAAAAGGATGTACTAGGTACATTATTTTGGGTTTCAAGTGAACTACTTTGTAGTAGTTCCGACTCTTATATTGGCAAATATATATTCACTATTAACACAATTTCGATTATTTTCTTTACTAATACTGGTTAATTCGCTTAACTCAATGATAGCATCGTTGTCAGCTTCTACTACAATATATAGAGGATCTACAATGACAACTAGTTGAATACACCGTAAATATAAACATATAACTTTACCAGACTCTATATTTTTGTGATAGCATGATTCACTGTCAAAGTTATTGGCATCACATTCGAAATGCTTCTTCAAATGCTTTGGAGACGTTCTCCATTTTCTCATAGAGTCTTTCTAAACGTCCCTCTACCTGTGAGGTACAGATTAGCCTACATTAAATTTATTAAGTAATGAACTTATATTGTGTAATTTACAAAAATTCACCTTATCATCCGCCTGTTCTTTCCTACTTTTTCGTTTAAAATTATCATAGAACACTTTCAATTGATCAGGCGCGGCTCGTGATGACGTATTTTGGTTTGCAGTACAATGATCCGAGTGCTTCGTGTATTCTCGTGTACTAACTGTAACGTTTGCTTAGTAAACACCGAAAACACACGAGGCACTCGTATCATTGTACTGCAAACCAAAATACGTCATCACGAGCCGCGCCTGCAATTGATGTATTGTCCTATGTGAACCGCTATTAGAGCTATTGAAATTACGTGTGATTTCTTCCCATGCTGTTGTTTTACCCTTCGATGTGATGGCATCGGTCCTTTTATTCTCAATAACACCGATATGTGATTCTACAATATCCAGCAAGAGACAAATCTCTCTGTCCGAAAAGTGTTTACCTTTTACACGTTTTGACATCTGCATTTTTGCGATTTGCTGTGATTTGATTACAGTGAAGTATGTTTTTCCCAAATAAATTCGTTAAAATTCCATAGATCGATAATTTCGTAATGATCTGTTAAAAAATTCTTTCTAATGTTTATGTGCTATTTCATTTAATGACCATTATAATTAAAACGACCATTTCATAATGAACCATTATTCCGTTTTCTGTGAATACGGGCCTAAAGATCTTTTCAATACCTATGCATTTCACAATTGATATCTGACTTGAAATATTTCTTTTTAAATAAATTTTTGATCGAATATTATCGTGAGTTTATAATTATAAATAACATTTAAAAAAATTTGTTCGAATATTGAAGTAATAATTTCCGCACAGTTTTCTTGTGTTGAAAATATTTATATAAAACTAGAAAAGAAACAATACTTTTGAACTATTCATGTTCCCACTTTACTCATTATTTTGACATGTAGGTTATGTATTTGCTTTCTTTGGTTTATTGCAAGTAAAACTGAAATTTTGACAATGTTTGCGAAACATGACATTTATATTTTATGATGACAGACGGTTGTTTCCGCGACTGAATACATGACTTCATTTGACTCCGCAGTACTGATTTGAATCATATGCTTCGAATTTGACCTTGAACTGAAAACTTATACTTTATGAACTGTATGTTTGCATTTGGGAAGAGGGCCGCAAGTGCTGGAACAATCTCATTTCGCAATAAATTTAAGTAGACGTTGCCAGTTAAATTTCCTCTTATAAAAAATGGTCCTATGATGTTGTTTCCAACAAGACCAGCCCAGACATTCACCTTTTGAGGACGCTGTGTATGGACTTCTTCGATCCAAAGCGGATTTTCAATTGACCAGTAGCGACAATTATGTCTGTTCACAGTGCCGTTGAGACAAAACGTTGCCTCATCTGAAAAAATGATGTGATCTAAAACATTAGGCTGCTGCTCGATCAATTCCGTCATTGTTTCGCAAAATTGTAGTCTACGATCTGGATCATCTTCAGTTAACTCATGGACGGGATACATTTTATAGGCTTTCATTTTTGCTGATTTAAGAATTTTATGAGCAGATTTTTGAGAGATCTCATGAATTTGACATAATTCTGTTGTGGACACGTGATGATTTTCTTCCACTGTAAGTAACACATTCAAACTAGTTTCTTCATCTGTTGCTGTTAATGGACGTCCCCTTCTAGGTAAATCCTTCACCTGACAAAATACTTCAAACTTTTGAATTGTTCGGCATACCGTACTTTTACTAATGTGACGATCCGGATAAACAGTATTAAACAAAATACGAACCTCTTCAAAAGAACGTTGACGATCACCGTACCCACGCATCATTAATATCTCAATTCGTTCTGATTCAGTAAGTTTTACTGCCATTTTCAAATGTGTTAATGTCTAAAATAAATAAATTTATAGCGATGCAAAAATTAAAACGCTTTTAAAATTGTCAAATGTGACAGCAAAAAGAATGAAAGCACTAAACAACAACTATTTTCAAAGGTACCTTGATTTTTCTGTATTAGGCCACTTTTTTAATTTTTTAACTGTTTTCTTGTGAATAAAAATAAACATCTTAATACTTCCTGAACGTAGTTTTTTATTTTGCATTCAAAAGTGTTAAAAAATCTGGCCGTTCCATTTAAAAAAAAAAGTTGGACGTATTGCCGATTAAACCGGAAGTGAAAAAAATATTAAGTGTATTGCATAAAATGCATTTATATTAACTATACCCCCATACCAAATTTCAGAAATCATAAATTTCAAATAACAGTTATTCGACCGTTCCGGGACTTTTTACTAACGCTGTATATATATATATATATATATATATATATATGTATATATATATATATATATATGTATATATATATATATATATATATATATATATATATGTATATATATATATATATATATATATATATATATATATAAGTAGACAAAGAGTCTTTGCCGTTAAAACAAGTATGTAAAATAAAAATTGTTGGGGAATCTGGCAATAAAAACCTTTAATTAGTCAATTAGAGTCCTTTATTTTATACCTTATATTTCGCTCTGCAGATTTAGAGCTTCATCAGAGGTCACTTTAATCAAAAGAAAATACAACCTTAGCTAATTTAGTCTACTAATTATAAGAAAGATCAATACTTACAAAAGCGGGCTATTTTTTGTGAGAGATATATACATTTTTAAAAAACAAAACCGGCAGAGAACAGGAACTCCACGTAATACAAACAAACCGTCATATTAATTAAAAATTGTTTCTTTAAAAGCTTATTGTTATTACATATTAAAACCATTTAAAAAATTTTCTATTTTCAGCAAACACATTAAAAAAACACGTAGTAAAGAACTACTTGTCTTGATGTAAATTACATTTTAACAATTCAAGTGTCGACAAAGTAGTGTATTAAATTTTCAAAACCAATGTCATATTCGTATATGCAAAACCGATGAATAAAAGTACAGTAGGTGAAAAACATGCAATGTCAAGGTTAACGATATATATACAGATGTTCAAAAGTTGCGTGCTTAATTTCAATAATGTGCTGGCTACAAACAGGTTAAACTTAATTAAAAAGAAATTGCAAAATTAAAATTATAATTATATGAAAAAATTTGTGGAAGGACAATTGTGTTAAATGACATCAATAGAGTTAATATTCTGTGTATTTTGGTGACTTGATTTTTTGATATGAGAAAAAGTCAGTAAAAAGGCATATATTGCGCTTAAATTATTTGTGTCAGATCTGAAATTCATAGCGTTAGGATTATTATTGATCTCAACCATCTCAAAAAACTCCCTACATTTTAAACTATTAACTCTCTGGAGGATTTTAACATTCTCAAAATTTGGTTTGTGGTTGTATTTGATCATATGTGAGGACAAAGCACATCTGCTCTTCCCAGTTCGAACGTCGCTTTTATGTGTGGTAAGTCTGGTTTTTAACCAAGTTGAGGTATGACCTATATAAACTTTGTTGCATTCATTGCAAGGAATGCTATATACAACGTTCGACTGGAAAGGCAAAGGTGTCAAGTCCTTGGTTTTACTAAAATAAGTACGTAACGGATTGTAGTTATAAAAACCCAATTTTATATCGTCTGTGGCGAGGACGCTAGAGAGCCGCTCCGACACCCCCACAATGTAAGGAAATCTGTAATATTTCACAATTTTTGGCTGGTCTTTGTTGGTAAGGTCTGCGCTCTGACCGTAAGTAGCTGGTGTGGAAAAAATGAGCCTGCTAATCAAACCCCGAGGGTAACCGTTGTTTGCAAACATTCCATCCAACAATCGAAGGTTTCGCTGTCTGAAGGAGGGGTGGCTTATCCTAGTCACTCTCCGTTTCATGCCCAGAATGAGGTTTATTTTTTGGCTTTTTGAATGATTGGAGTGGTAGTTTAATAATCTATTAGAATTACTAGGCTTTCTATACCAGTCTATTAATATTCTGTTGCTATCCCTAATGACTTTGGTGTCTAGGAAAGGCACACCACCCCCACACTCGCGTTCAAGGGTAAATTGTATGTCAGGATGGAAAGAGTTGAATATTCCCAAACAGAATATTAATAGACTGGTATAGAAAGCCTAGTAATTCTAATAGATTATTAAACTACCACTCCAATCATTCAAAAAGCCAAAAAATAAAGCTCATTCTGGGCATGAAACGGAGAGTGACTAGGATAAGCCACCCCTCCTTCAGACAGCGAAACCTTCGATTGTTGGATGGAATGTTTGCAAACAACGGTTACCCTCGGGGTTTGATTAGCAGGCTCATTTTTTCCACACCAGCTACTTACGGTCAGAGCGCAGACCTTACCAACAAAGACCAGCCAAAAATTGTGAAATATTACAGATTTCCTTACATTGTGGGGGTGTCGGAGCGGCTCTCTAGCGTCCTCGCCACAGACGATATAAAATTGGGTTTTTATAACTACAATCCGTTACGTACTTATTTTAGTAAAACCAAGGACTTGACACCTTTGCCTTTCCAGTCGAACGTTGTATATAGCATTCCTTGCAATGAATGCAACAAAGTTTATATAGGTCATACCTCAACTTGGTTAAAAACCAGACTTACCACACATAAAAGCGACGTTCGAACTGGGAAGAGCAGATGTGCTTTGTCCTCACATATGATCAAATACAACCACAACCCAAATTTTGAGAATGTTAAAATCCTCCAGAGAGTTAATAGTTTAAAATGTAGGGAGTTTTTGGAGATGGTTGAGATCAATAATAATCCTAACGCTATGAATTTCAGATCTGACACAAATAATTTAAGCGCAATATATGCCTTTTTACTGGCTTTTTCTCATATCAAAAAATCAAGTCACCAAAATACACAGAATATTAACTCTATTGATGTCATTCAATACAATTGTCCTTCCACAAATTTTTTCATATAATTATAATTTTAATTTTGCAATTTGTTTTTAATTAAGTTTAACCTGTTTGTAGCCAGCACATTATTGAAATTAAGCACGCAACTTTTGAACATCTGTATATATATCGTTAACCTTGACATTGCATGTTTTTCACCTACTGTACTTTTATTCATCGGTTTTGCATATACGAATATGACATTGGTTTTGAAAATTTAATACACTACTTTGTCGACACTTGAATTGTTAAAATGTAATTTACATCAAGACAAGTAGTTCTTTACTACGTGTTTTTTTAATGTGTTTGCTGAAAATAGAAAATTTTTTAAATGGTTTTAATATGTAATAACAATAAGCTTTTAAAGAAACAATTTTTAATTAATATGACGGTTTGTTTGTATTACGTGGAGTTCCTGTTCTCTGCCGGTTTTGTTTTTTAAAAATGTATATATCTCTCACAAAAAATAGCCCGCTTTTGTAAGTATTGATCTTTCTTATAATTAGTAGACTAAATTAGCTAAGGTTGTATTTTCTTTTGATTAAAGTGACCTCTGATGAAGCTCTAAATCTGCAGAGCGAAATATAAGGTATAAAATAAAGGACTCTAATTGACTAATTAAAGGTTTTTATTGCCGGATTCCCCAACAATTTTTATATATATATATATATATATATATATATATAATAGTTTACATCTGGCAATGTTGGAATTATCAGTCCTATCTATTTATTCAAATCATACAATATCCATCTAGAAAGTAATAGATAAACTATTGTTTTTTAAAATTTATTTGAAATGGGCCCCTATGAAAGAGTCCCCATCTAGCGGTCTAGCCCAATTTTCGGTAACTATTTTCCCCATAAGATTAACTAACTTGTAGATTCAAACAACGGTTATATATATCTATGCTTTATGGAGACGTACGTCTATACAAATTAAATAATAATATATCAAATAAATACTTACTATGCGATGTTGCGAGAAATTTAAGCTATTGTTGAATAATTAATAAAAAATATTTCTTCACGAATTATAGTAAATACGGAATAGAGAACGGACACGCTTACCACCCAGTGCAGTACTGGCGAAAGGCTGTATTTCTAAAATATTTAATTTTATTTATATAATTGGAGAACGAACGGGTGGTGATCTATAAAATTACGAAATACATAATATGTATTTGTTGAAAAGTTGTATTTTTAAAGTTTTTAATTTTATTTCTATAATTGGAACATTTTTATTTGTTCATTTTGTCGTTCAAGTTGAGTAAAGGAGTATTAATATTGACTAGCAATAGTTTCTCAAGGTTTTCTTCTGTCAATTTTGTTCTCTTTGAATTAAGTACATCCTTATAAATAGAAAACGTCCTTTCTTCGTCGCAACTGGTTATTTAGCCATATTTAGCCGTTAGATTTTGTGGAATACTTTTCAAATTATTAACAGCCACATCTAATGTGGTTAATCCGTCATTTAATTTGAGATTTCGATTTTCAAAATAAGTGATTAGTTTTGGCAATTTTCCAATGTGTTCGTGAAGAAAGTACAACTGATTTTTTAAATTTAGTATTTGTGTAAGCTCCTTGCACTCATCAATACTTCTAGCATCCTCCTTTAGCAGTGTTACGAAATGTTTTAGACTATCGAAATTCTCAGCATAATAACTAGTAGCGTCCAGCCATGTTCTCCATCTAGTTATTACTGGAGTGGGAGGCAGTGACAGAGATGGAAATTTTTCCCTGAAAGGAGCTACTCTCAATGGTGCTTTTCTGAAAACTTTTTTCAAAGCTGATACAAGTCTATCAACTTCCGGAAAAGTATATTCACAGATTCTGTGGAGAGCATGTGCTACACAAGTAATATGCAGCATATTAGGATATGTTTTCTTCAATAGTCTGCCTGTTTTTAACATATATGCAGCACTATCACTGACAAATAAAAGTATTTTTTCTTTGTACGTGGCGTCCGAATGAAGCATTTTTTGCATATTCTCCTTAATGGTTTCAGCAACTGTTTCCGCAAGTAGGTTTGATTACCCGACATTGGGACAGCCACCTCCACACTTAATTAATTAAAAGGGTTAAGTCGCGGTATTCGCGTTTTTTTTCGCGGATCCGCGGTATTTTTCGCGAAATTCGCGGTCTTTTTCGCGGAATTCGCGGTTTTATTGGCGGATTTGGCGGTTTAAGTCGCGGAATTAGTTCAATTAAATGCAAATTCGCGGATCCTATCGTCAATTTCAGTTTATAACCAATGACTATCGTACTAGTAGTTCAGCGATATCTAGAAGATGGCGCCACATATTTAAAATTATTTGAATTTTTTTTTTTTCAATGTCTGCGTCAGGAATCGAACCTGAGATATCTGAGTGAAAGTCAAGCACCTTAACCAGTAGACCACACCCGGGGTAGGATTTTATATTTTGTGAGACGCATATATCGAAAGTATACTACAAAATGTGTATAAAGTCTATTACAAAATGTGGCTTGAAATAATTTAGCGGTATTATTCATTAAATTTGCGTTTAATTTACACATAATTAGGATGAATTACCCCGTTTAATACTCAATATATGTGAGCGATAAAACCACGTACGACTTCGAAAGCGTTCGAGCGAACACCAATGTTAAATTAGAATTACTATCATACGAAATACATCGGGGTAGATATATCGAAACAGGTCTATATATGTCTCAGCAGATATCGACCGCAGTTTTGTGTGTAACACGACATACTTTCAAATAAAACATCATTCCACATATAAATAGAATTTTATTTAGACAGCATATATTTTTTATATACATCGAATACATACATCGATATTTTTATTCTAACATATACAGAGCATTTAAGGGTTACAATGCAAGTAAATATATCAAAACAGGTCTATACATGTTTCAACAGATATCGACCAGTAGTTTTGTGTGTAACATGATCTAATCATTATTCCACATAGAAACATAAATATTTTGATTAATCTTTCAATTTCATCACTTCGAAATCGAAATGAAGAGTATTAAAATGTAAATACAATATCTCTAACATATACATAGCATTTAAGGATGTGTCATGACAAGACAATAACGTTCTAATCTTATGCTGTAAGTCACCTTCCATCTGAGAGCATGCCTGCAGCGTTGTATTGTAGAAGCGCACAAAGTCGGTACTCTTGAACACAGATAGCTTTTGGTTAATTAGCTGCATCAGATGAAACATATTGTTGTAGGTGTTTTCAGAGAAAACGATTGTTCGATTTCGGCTTTTAAGTCGTACAATTTTTATGTGTTTATACGCACTAGCTTCAATATGATGTTCCGGACTGCTACCTTCGGTTTTACAAAATTCTTCCCACTCATCTACAGTAAAGAAGATGATTGTGCTAGATGAACGAACTTGAATCAGGGGTACGAAGCCTGCTGCTGGACTCAGACCTATCGTAATATATTTGGTGCCTGCCTTATTAAGTAGATATGTCGATTGTCCAATAAGCTGCTTTTCACGAAAGATCGCATCTTCCTTCAATTTAAGAGAGGTAGTGATAAATTGGTCGTAATTATTCGTATTGTCAACTGAAACAGAACAAAAAAAATTAGAAATAGACCAGTAAATATAAAAATATAATTACCATATGCCATTGCGATAACGCAGCTTAACAACACTAGTAAAAACTTAATACTGAATCGTTCTGCGGTACATGCTTACCTATTAGCGTCGATCTGGTTAGGTGGGGGACGGAAAGATATTCTCAGCACAGGTCCATAGATGTAAGAAAGGGGTATCAGTTGTCGGCTTAAAAATAGTAATGTTCCAACGAATCGTAAATGTAATATAAAATATAATTGAATTGTCTCTTAAGGCGTTATCTCGCCAACGATGTTACGATGGCCCCAAGCTAGAGTGTGTATACCATCAGCATCAATCCACCGCTTATCATCGAAAGGAGATAGAGTTAATTTATTTTGCGTGATCGAAGAAATCTCATGCAGTCGAGATTTGAATAAATTTTGAGATTTAAATAGAAGCTTTTGATCGAATAGACACCTTTTATAATCCTCTAGAACGATCTCATTCTTAACAATATTTTTTTTTATACCTTTAGATTTTTTTACTTGTCTGCCCTCAACATTAAGTGCATAAACCTTTGAAAGCAAGCCAACAAATTCGCTCATTAGCCTACCCGCGTTCTCATCTTTAAATAGTCCTACAATAGCCTTATTTTGTAGAGGGATGCTGAAGACATTATTGACCGGAAAGTTGGATGTATCAAATTTAGGAAGATTATTTTTAATGTCACAGTAAATATCATCTACTTTAAATTGTATAATAAAACTATCGGTATCCATATAACACAGATTTACGTTTTCCTCATATACGCGTTTCAAATGCTCATAATAGAAATCATACATATGAAGTTTAGATAGCTCTAACACGGAGAAACCAATATAAATAGGTTTATCATAAATAACTCGCAATTTTTCCATTTGTATCGCTACAAAATTTTCTGAAAAAATCTTAATATTTTTAAAATTCAATTTAGAAATTAAACTAGAGGCCCCTCGCCTTTTACCTATATCTTCCCAATGAGATATTAATTTTACATCTACACGCTTGTCAACATTTTCCATCGTTTTACCGAAAACCGAGTTATTCATAAGTTTATAAAAATCCCGTTCAAAATCATTTCGTGCTGTCTTCCGATAACCGGTATTTAGATCGATATATTTTTGAAGCCAATTAGATTGCTTAAATCCTAAAACGCGAGTAATTCTTATAATTTTAAGTCCGCTATTTAAAGCCTGTTTTAAATTTCTATAATGTACAACATAATTTCGTTTATTTTGTAAGTTAGCAATTAATTTCTCATTAGAAAATTTGGATGTAGGGGGCGTCATCTCAGGAAGAAAAGGTAAATCATTATGTCTATCGTGTAAGACTTCTGGATACTCGATATCAACCTCTAAAAGGTATCCAATTTCAGAATCATCAGGGATCTGTAATACGTTTAAATTTTTAATTTCTAGATTTGAGAGCCAGCGGAAACCTCCTGATGGTAAATACTGTGACATAGCCCACCCATACAAATTGTTTGCATCCCAATATACTAAATAAGAAGTTGGAGAAATTGCATCATATTCCGGTAGATATCTGTTACTAGCTGTAGCATGTCTTAAAGTAGCCTGCGATAACCCGCCCCTAATATTTTTCTTAATAAAATAATGCATATCTATATCAGTAAGTAACTCTAATTCTATGTTAGTATATTTTAGCATAGCACTCCAAGATAGGCCGGGACTAGTAAAATAGTAAGCGGGATCCAAAACCGTATGTTTTACGACAAATTTTACGGAAATTTTCGAAAATGTCCGTCAGTAATAATACATCAGTTTTTAAATATAAATTAGAATAATCCAGCAAATGTCGACAATTAAATACTCTCCACACATTTTGCGCATGTTGATAATCGATATCGGTAATATCTTCCCCAGTCAGAGAATTATGAAACCGTTCCTTAGCAGGTAGAAGTTGCTCATTTAATCGTTCAAAAGTATCTACATATTCATATGGAAAGACGCCTTTACGTTGAATTAAATTAAATTGCAAATCATCGGTATAATTTGATCTAATATGCTTAAAATCTTGTGTAGATAAATTTTTTGCTAGATTATCGATAGAAGATGCCATGAAGCGGAAAGAATCTAAAAAACGTAAGTTTATATATACATCTTTCTCAGTGTTTGATTTATCTATAAACTTATCAACTAAAACTCTTTTACTAAAACTTATATATTTTTCTTTGTTAACTGGGATAACTGAAATATCGGATTTATTAGTAGATAATTCCCTTATAAAAAGGTGACTATCGTATGAACTGGGGCAATGAAAGAACACAGGAATATAATTTGGGACTTTAAAATTCAAATTACATATCGAATGACTTGCACCTCGAAAGTTACCTGTTAAATGACAATGATCTGCCACTTTGTCTTCATTTAGACTTTTTTCACATATATGACAGTTAACAGCATTAATAAAACTACTGCGTTCAATTTCGGTTAATTGTTTCACAGGAACGATAATTTTCAAATACTTAGTGTATATCGTTTGAACATCTTCTAACAACCGCGCTGTAAATACTGTTGAACAATCTAACCCCGCATAAGTGACAAATTTATTTAACGTAGAATCATGAGAACAAACTATATTATAAGCAAAACTGAAGGGAATATGTTTATGTGTTTCGCGTATATGCGAAACAGATGGATCTCCGCCACACGAGAGAATCGGCCTAAGTATACACTCGAAGTCTGCACATATTACGAATGAAACCGGCATTTTTTTATCGAAATCGTTGAATTGTAGAATGTTATTAGGTACCATATTTCCTAATTTATTTTTAACCGATTTATTTGAAGGTAGAATTGCACAAACATGATTACAGTCATACGATTGATGCCGGTTTAAAGCTGTGAGAGAGTTAAAAGAAACTAAACATCCATCACATAAATGTAATTTATGTTGACCTTTACTTATTTGGGATGAAATCAATCTGGAGAGATTTTTTTATTAAAAGGTAATGAGATTTAGCTCCTTCCTCAAGCAACAATAAATTAACATGCATATCTTTCCTATTCTTGGTGAAATAAATAGGTCCTACTACATCATATTTACTAGTTTTTGAATTTAAAGCTAAACCATAAACATTGATACTTAAATTATTAAGTCTTTCTATTTTTTCTAAATCTTTTAATTTTACTGAAAATTCGATCCTATCAAAATTGAGTATGGTGGAGTAATGTGGGTACATACTAACTCTATGTGCTTTATTATTGGTAGGATGAAGTGCAGCTGTAAGACACCAAGCTAGACATGCGTTATCATTGTTCTGTATGTTTATGCATGCCTCTCTATTCTTAATCGATCGAGGTAATTCCAAGTACGATGAACCAGAGAGGGAGGAATAGGAATTAATATTAATTTCTAAATGTGAAACTGAAACCAACCCCCATCCAGAATCTCGTTCTTGAAACTCTTTAGATTTAGTCTGAATTATGTTTGCCAACTGATCGTAAATATCCTCAACAGCTGAAGATATTATGAGAACTATGTATTGAGTGTAGAAAGATTTTAGCTGTGATTTGCTTATCCGCGTGAGGCTTAACGTAATTAGCAAACAGTTCAAATTGTATCTTTACACCCGATATAGTCTGTTGCATGATATTTGTAATCAGTCGGCATGACTTTAATTTAGAATCTATAAAAAATGATTGAATATCACAATTCCTAGAGCTTAAAATTGAATATGATGCAATACGATATCTAAAACTGCTTGCTATCTCATAAACTCCATCTCTAAATAACGAAGCATTATTACACACATGCTGTTGAGAACGAAGATGTCCTCTATATAAATAGTTGTTAGGGAAACTCCGTCCACAACAGCTCGGTATTACCTGAGGCGCATCTATTTTAACTATCTTGGAGGAGGATGCATGTTGTTGAACTGCTTTCCTTTTAAGCGATTCAGTAGGATGTACTTTTGTCAGATGTCGTTTTAAAGAATCCTTCCTAGAAAACGTTCTCTGACAGACATCACAAGTATGAACGAGGTCATTAGCGCAGGGATGTCTTTTAAGAAGATCTGAGCGACTGAATATCTTTCCACATTTCTCACAATTCATGACTAAAACTAAAAAATAATTAATATGAGATAGAAAATATGGGATAGAAAATATATTAATCATATAAAAATATTCTCAATAAGTAAGAACTGAAAACTAAATTTCAAAAATCACGTAAAACATCTTTAGGAAAAGGGTGTGTTGTCAAGTATAATTAAAAATATTATGAGATTCGTTTTCAAAAATATATAAGAAAAACCCAACAGATATATTCAAAGTAGATTTTATATTTAAAAGCGAGCCACATAAAATATAAAAATAATGTTAGCGGATTTCAAGAGAATATCGAAAATAAATTTATTTATACATAAAAGTAAGATCCGTTTGACCGACAAAAAATGTTCACATAATTTTAAAATAATATGACATGTACTTACGTTTAGAATAACAACACGGGTGACACTACACACATAAAACTTCTAATTAACTGTTCACCGCTAACGCTATGTATATACTGGATATAAACAGCTAAAAATAATGGATTAAATAGCAGAGTTAGCGCAGGCGCTTTAAACATTATATTATATCGGGGGTGTATATCAAATTAAAGGGAAAATCTAAGTAGAAAGAGACCCCTACAACTGAGAATATTAGATTTATAATGCCAGAGTTTTTGCACGTTTACACCTGTTAAGAATTCACACGGACTATTGTATTCTTTTCACACAAAGAGACTCCTTGCTATCGAAGATATACAAAGGTTTTTGAACAGGTGCCGAGCCTGGGAGAATATATCTGCCATTGTCATCGGGGTCGTATTTAGAAATATATATAAATGCATATATTATCTACAGTATAATAAAGAAAAAAATTCTTCGTAAATAAAACAGAATTATCGATATATTATACAATTTATTTGTTTAAGTTCCAACAGGTGTCTGTATATATTTTAAAAGTATCTTAACGTTATTTTGCTAACACGCAGAATTAGAATTACTATGATAGAAACATGCATTAGGTTGGATATGTAAAATAGGTACATTTTCAGTATATTCTAAATTTACAATTTCTATGTCAATATATGTCTGTAGGAATTGAGCTTTCTGATACCCTTTAACATATATCCGGCTGTAATTCCTACATACATTATCTAAAATTGAGGATACGTATTTTAATTCTATAAAACCAGAAGCATAAGGGATATGAAAATAATTATGTGCTAGCCACCTTGCTTCATTTTGATTCTTTAATGATAATTTGCGAAATGGCGTCATAGATTTAAATAGCAGATGTATTGAACGATGTCCATCGGTAATAGACATCTCCTTGGGGGTGAAGTTGGGCGTATTGAACCCCTGGATATAAATAATCAGAGCTGAGATAAAACTCTGTCTATATATTCGATCTCTATGAACGCGTGATAAAACATGTCTGATGATATTGTCCACTTTCTTGATTCTATTTTCAAAACGGCTTCTGTTGGCAGCTATAGACATCCAGTCGAATTTTCTGTCTTCTATATCAAACCACAAATATTGTACTGGAAGACTATCGAAGGTAACTTTCATGCTATCGATGTAAATATACAAGTAATTAGTAATAATTACACTATTTTTTTCACTATTCCAGTAAGCGGAGCGTATTCTACAACGCAGTCGTGAATTATTAAACAGGGAGCAGTAGTATTGTTGGGGAAAGGGGTGTCTGATTCGAACTCAAGTTTTATGTCTACAGTACAAGCTTTTATGCTCTCTGCCTGTTTAGAAACGTCTAATACACACTAAGAAGGGGCAATCAATGAAAGCGTTATAATCTATTAGAGGTTGAGCGACCGTTCTCCTATAATAGGAACATTGAAAAGATGCATACATCCTATATGCTAAAGCGTATCGCTTAATATCCATTTGTAAATTCAGACTATTATAGGGATAGGCCTCGGAGTTTAAGTATAATTTAATATTGCTGATTGACACGTGATCAAATCGACCAGCGTCAGCAGTTAAGTTATCCTTCCTATTTGTTTGGAAGGCTAATATTACGAAGCGAGGTTTTTCTAAATTTGTGCTCGTTTTAACACTCCACACATCTTTTTTATTGTTTCATAAAGATGGTAGTTCATGCAGATCCCATTTTCTAAATGGCATGTAGATAGGTTTATTAGCGTTTAAAGTTTTTAATAAATTTAGACGAATTGAGTCGTTCATAACAATATGTGGAACATGCCATTCAACTTTACTTATATCTATTTTAGCTTTTTTCGTGCCACCTGCTTCAATATTTTTATAACAATTAACATTTAATCGGCTTCGTACTAGTATCAGCTCTTGGGAGGTATAGGCGACCACTTTCCTATAGTCTTCGAAGCATCCGGCTATAAACCTTAAGGGAATATATGCACTAAATGTATCACCCGATAATGTCGGCTGACTTGTATTTTCGAAGGGATACCAACCCGCCATTTGTAGAGACTTGCTCTCATTATCACTTAAAGACAAGAAACCTTTGATGGTAGAAGTTATACCTGGCTTATTACAACGATCAATTTTGACACCATTTATCTCATATCGCAGCTGATCGAACAGAAACGCGTATGCATTATTTATGAGCTCACAAGAGCCAGTCCCATCTGTGTTCGGTTTAAATGTACCTTCAATATATATGTAGCTGTCTCCTGGAATTGTGTACACATCTTGATTATTTATTGGTATACGTATTTCATCGTTCGCATTGAAGTTATTGGCGCGAGGGTAATATGTATGATATTCCTCCTTAGTAATCGTTTCGTCGAAGTTTAACTTTGCGTAAATGTCTAACTTTTTCATCGTTAACAACAAATCCTAATGATTGGAGGAATGTTAAATTTATAGGTGTTAGCACGCTAGTCGTCGGAGACTGAATGGCCATCGTCTGCTGATAAAAGGGTTCTTTATATGTTCTGTTAAACTCCAAACCCATTATAATCGCTTTAATTCTAAACGCACAACGATCTGCTCACCTCGAAAATTTATTGGATCTCCTTCTTGATCTAGCAACGTTAACGCAATATTGCTAATGGTTTTTGTTGTTGTCGGTAGATAGACTATATTCTGAGGTTCTATATTGATGTTGTAACCCGGTTCTACTGCTGGCGAAAATTCGAAGAGTGTGTGGGAGGGACGTGTGTCATAATACGCAGAAGATACTATATTGCACTCGATTCTAATTGTAACAACCTTTATAATCTGTACTGGAAGGTCAGATTCGTAGGTCCTTTTAGCACGCAGTTTGCTTTTGCTGAATCCTAACATGCGACCGATTGAATCTTCCTTCGTAAAATCTATAGAAAAAATACTATACATCTCACACCGTAACGTGTTGTTGGGTTTTAAAGATAGTAGACCGCTTTTATCTAATATGTTTTGTTTGTAGACGGCAATCGGTTTCGTATATAAGTCTCTAAATCACCATTTCATATGAATACCCACTGGCATTTCTAACACATCGCTATCATAATAGAATTTGTTATGTCCCTCGTAAACATTCGGTATAGTATTGTAAGTGTGTAGGCCTATAAGACCTAATCCATATTCATATCGATCATCTAATTCAATTGGAGGATAGTAATCTGCAGTAAGCACATGGTTAGTGCTTTTGAGTGTGAACGTGTTCGACATGATACTGAACTCACTATGTACGCTGCATGTGACTATATAGAAATTCTAAACATAAATGTCCACAATTATTTTCATTAAACTTCTGATATCGGGGATGATTGTATTTGATTTCACAATTTTTTAAGTATCGAACGAGTTCAAGCGGAGGTGATAAATTTCCATATGAGTCGAAATATTGAACTTTCAGTTTTCTCTTGGAATATGCAACCCAATGTGTGCCTGGCCCTTCTTTCGAATCAAGATTAACGACTGCACACTCATTGCTTTTTGGTATATTCGGTAAGCTATCTCATAAAGACGCCTCGGAAGTAGGGTAAATAATCTCCATACTTTATAATGTCTACGTCTGAGAGAGCTCTGCGTGGCAGTCGATTTAACAGTTTTTTGTTTTCTTATTTGATTTAAGATATAGTCCCATTCCTCTTTTATATGGCTTGAAAAACATCCCCTCACCTTTTTTCCCCACAGCAACTTCTTCCATAACCTTATTATGACGTTGCGTCTCTTCTAACACTTTTTGAGATGCCCTAGCTTTATTTACCGCTCGTACAATTCCGGTTACGCCCCCAGTAAGACCACCTAAAGCACTTAAGCCAGCAAATAGAGGTATGAGAGGAATGATACCCCCCGATTTCGGTAGAGGAATAACTCTAGGCGTATTGATATTTGTTTTACCTCCATTCTTCTTTATCGCGATTTTAGCAGAAGCGAGCGCTATTTTAGCTCCATCAACAATATCCTTAAGTTTAGACTTTTTTAAGGTTACCTTAACATGATCGACAACTCCTTTTCTAAACGGGATTTTTCGTACGAAGCCTCCTTCTATTCTGTTTTGTTTTTTCGTTATAGATGTTCTACGCTTCGTCTTAATCGGATTTAACCCCATACCTAATTTTCTTTAAACTTTCATACTGTTAGTGACCAGCCAAGCTGCTACTTTTTCACCAAAACTTGCGTTATTAGATTTGACTCGAGTCCACGCTCTTTCTTGCAGTATGTGATCGGCTTGATGACGTTTTACAGTATCACTATCCCTCGAATAGGCGATATCGTGTTCTTTACATGCAGCGTCAAGCGGATTAATTCCTTGGTCGCCACGTGCTACACGTTGTTTCAGTTTCGTACCAGGACCGCAGTATTGGTAGCCGGGCAGATGTAATTCTACCGGTAACTTATTAATGAGTGAATTTAATACACCTCTACCCTCTTTGAATGTAGACATTGGAATGAAAGATATATTAATGTATGATCGTATTATATAGCTTCATTATCGTGGAATGCGTATCGTTAAGCAGAAGGTAACCTTAAAGGTTAAAAATTTAGACGACGGTTTGGTAGACAATAAATCTAAACGAAGACATGGGGAAATATTACCTAATACTATCAGAGGTATAATATGTGGGCCATCTAACTGTGGAAAAACCAATACTCTTATGAGTTTGATTACCGAAGAGAATGGTCTAAAATTTAACAATATCTATGTTTATTCCAAGTCACTTTACCAGCCTAAATATCAATTTCTAGAGGCAGTGATGAATAACGTGAAGGACGTTAAATATTTTAAGTATTCCGAAAACGATAACATCATAGATCCCTGCAAAGCTTTAGAAAACTCTGTTTTTATTTTCGATGATGTTGCTTGCGAGACGCAAGATAAAATTAGAGCATATTTTAGCATGGGTCGACATAAGTCGGTTGACTGTTTCTACTTATGTCAGACGTATACTCGAATACCAAAACATTTAATACGAGATAATGCTAATTTTATTATTTTATTTAAACAAGATGATTTAAATCTTCGACATATATATGCCGATCATGTTAACACTGATGACTTTCGATAAGTTTAAAGAAGTTTGCGCTGAGTGTTGGAAAAATAAATACGGTTTTCTAACGATAGATAAAGATAGTAATATCGATGAGGGTCGCTATAGAAAAATGTTCGATTGTTATATATATATTTGTGAACACAAGCATGTTAGTCACTCGGTTGACGATACGCATATGGTTAAGAAGTATAACAATGGAGGAAGAGTGATATATATTGGACACTCTGTGAATGTATTTCTTCATTTTTTATAAAGCTTTTCCGCTAGTTATGATCACACTTAATAGTATTAAAGTATGCAAACAGCTTATCTGTTTCAATAGCCGTTTAATATCCGTTCGGACCTGTTCATTCCTGTTCCAGAGCTGTCTAATATCTTAAAACAGCTTATCTGTTTCAATAGCCGTTTAATACCCGTTCATTCCTGTTCCAGAGCTGTCTAATATCTGTTTTATAATTATTCAGACTTGATCATTATCCGTTCAGACCTGTTCCATATCTGTTTCGGAGCTGTTCATACCTGTTCACTATCTGTTTCGGAGCTGCTCGCTATCTGTTTGCGAGACGGACCTGATGGCGCCGAAGAAAAGAAGTAAACGAAATGATGAAGATGAAATCACATCTGAAATCATACGCGCTAGCGCTTCAATGAGAAAAAAACATTTGGGATTGAAATTAGGTCGTTCCGAATTTGACGCATTACTAACACAACATTTCAAACCAGTCACTGAACCGCTTAAAAAAGTTTTAGAAAAAACATCAGCACAGACTGAAATAGATCTGAAGAGTAAGATTAAGTCATAGGATGAAGAGTCTAAACAAAATGTAAGAATTCCGAAGATGACATCAAGCACAAAGCCACATGGTCTATCTATGGAGAGTTCTGGGAACCAAGATGAGGGACTTAATATAACTGATCCTAACCTTGAAAATTCCGATATGTATTATTTTCTTAGAATCTACTTGGAAGGATTATTGTCCGATGTCAGCAGAGAATATGATTTAACGTTTGGTGTTCACGTTGATCCTGTGTCAGATAACTTTAAAATAGGTAAATCTAGTTTTACTTCCGATGGTCGCGATTTTTTTAATCGACAACGTGCGATATAGGGGGACGCGAGGACTATGTGAGTTAATATTTAAGGCACATCCAAGCGAGTTTACGGGAGATGATAAAGAACAGTATAGACGAATCTTAAAACAGACTAGTGTACATCATCGTGACTTCGATCCCGAAAAGCAAGTAAAAGGAAGCAGAAGCTATAAATATTCGTACATCATTAAACCTTTGCTGAATCTAAACACTTCATCAATGAATCTGGGCACACCGTCTGCAAGTGATTATATACAGGGGAGTGGCCATGTTGGTGAAGAATTAATAGTGAGGAATGCTCCTTATCAGTATGTGTACTGGGATGATATAAACGAAATAGTTGATCGACTACGTTTACTCCTAGCATCAAAAACGGCCGGGCACTCTGGACATATAAATGAAATTGCCTCCATTGTTGAAGAGCTCAAAGAATCCGGCGTAATTGTATAATTAATCGAAGCCGTGTATTAATATGTTAGTATACTATTACTGTTCGTAAAAGCCAGACATGAATAGTATTGATAAATTCGGGCGGCATTTAAACAAAAGTGAAATAAAAAAAACACTCGCACAGTATAACCTTCAGTATATTTTACCCAGAGATATCGAAGGACATTATGATTTTAAAAATAAACGAATACGCAATATTCTATCACCTGTAGAAGCTAATGATTCTGTGAATATGGCTTATGTAAATAAAAAGATACAAGTCCTTGATGATCTTATTAAAAAGATTGGATCCTCATGTGCGAACAAAACCTTTGTAGATACACAGATCGCAGCGGTTGATGAGATTATTAAAAAGAGTGTATCTGTATGTGCAAACAAAACTCATGTAGATAAAAAGTTTACATCGGTTGATGAGCATTTTAGAAAGAGTATATCTGTATGTGCGAACAAAACTAATGTAGATAAAAAGTTTACAGCGGTTGAAGATAATTTTAGAAAGAGTATATCGGTATGTGCGAACAAAAGTAATGTAGATAAAAAGTTTACAGTGGTTGATGAACTTATTAGAAAGATTATATCCTCATGCGTAAATAAAAGCTATATGGATAGTAAGTTTAAAGAACTTTTGGAAATTTTAAAAAAGAAAACATCACCACTAGGTCGCGCTGTAGATCTATAAAAAATTTGGATCTACGTTGACGCATTAAAACATTTAAACACTAGTAATTCTATACGAGCTGAGACTTCATTTAAAAAGATAAAGTTCAGCTGTAAACATCTAAACTGTATCGGTATTAAATATTCGAATAGAGAAATGAGTGAAATTAAACGTGACGTTGACGAACTACATAAACCTGCTCGTAGATTGTTTACCAGACGACATATTATTATTAAGGGTTTCGACGACTTGTGGCAGGCGGATCTAATGGAATATCTCCCCTACGCTAGAGAGAATAACGGCTATAAATATATTCTTACGGTAGTAGACTGCTTCTCGAAATATCTTTGGACGCAGCCCGTTAAAACTAAGACTGGACAAGATGTGAGAAACGCAATGGAAATAATCCTTAAGGGACCACGACAGCCTAAAAATTTACAGACCGATGCTGGAAAAGAGTTTTATAACAATAAATTTCAAAATCTTATAAAAAATTATAATATAAATCATTATTCTACATATAGTACAATGAAAGCATCTATTGCCGAGCGTGTAATTCGAACTATTAAGGGGAAATTGTATAGAGAATTCAGTATGCGGTGTCAATATAAATGGTTAGATCTATTACAGACAGTTACTGAAAAGTATAATCATACTAAACATAGAAAGATTAAAACGCGACCGTGTGATGTTATCAAGAAAATTGAAAAACGTCTGCTACAAAGTGTTTATAATAATATAAAAATAAGTGGACTTCGGAAATTACATGTAGGTGACATCGTTCGTATAAGTAAATATAAAGGAGCATTTGCTAAAGAATTTACGGCTAATTGGTCTACAGAGCTTTTTAGAATAGTTATAGCGAATATTACAAATCCTTCAACATATTGTCATGGATTTTTCCATGGAGAAGAAAGGAAAATAATAGAACTATATTAAATTTTTTTTGTGTAGTACATTTATTAAACTTATGTATTTCATTTTGGTGTTTATTTTATTTCAGACGGGGATCGTTATAAATATATTTAATTTTAAGTGATGAATTTTATTATGTTTGAAATTTTGATCCATCCTCGTATATTTAGGTTGGTCAGATGTTTAAAGCTGCCGCCATCCCGGATATTAAATTGTAATAAGATGTATATTTTTCTCTATATCTTGATTTTATAGTTGGTGGGGATATCCGTGTGGATTCTGGAACTTCATTTTTAGAGATTATTTGAATGTCCTTGAAGATAGGTGTGTATAAGAGTACATTGGACACGACTTAATTTTGTCTGATATAATTGAAATTTTGAATAATTCGTTGATAGTTTTAGTGCGTCGTTTGTGAGTTAAACGTAATTTATCGTGAATTTACAGATCTTTTATATTTGTAATTTTATTTAAATGAAACACCTATCTAAAAAGAAAAGGAATCTCTCATGTTTAATTGTGACTTACTTTAATTAATGTAGGTATCTTTATAATTATTAATATATATTGATGAAAGCGCTATAATTAACTTGTAAAACTTTTGTGAATTTTTTAATGTATTCAGAATAATATCTAGAAAATTTATTAGAAGATTTTTTTGTGGAGTTTGGTTGTTTTTAGTCACTTTGAATATTTCAATACGCAGGAAGGTGGGGACGAGTTTGTGTAATGTCATGTGATTGCATTCATGACAGTTCAGATTTTGATTTCGCGCGCAGAGTAAACAATTCTTTACTTTGACGTTTGAGTTTTGGATATATTTTATTGTTGTTTAATAAATTTTCTTGTATATTAAAATTTATAATTTTGATCGTGGTTAGTCAGATTGAGGTTTTTAATGGTTTGTATCTTCATATGATATCCAAACCTTTTTGCCCTCTATACTGTGCCTTTAGCAGTTCAACGTTGCACTTAGTAAAGTTGATTTTTTTTTAATTTTTTTTTTATTATATTAATGTAAAGGGAAAATGTGTGTATAATTTATCTGACACCTCGTGTTTTATTTTATGATATAACCTGAATCCGAGAGGATCGACCCGAGAGAAGTGAGCTCTAGGAAATCTGCAAGACTGAACAGCCGGAAGCATAAGTTGTAGTGTGAACAAAAAAGATTAATAAGCAATTAAAAGCACATTCCACTGCATAATTTTGGCGAGCCCAACGTGTGACACGAATATAACAAAGTTAAAAGAGTTATATTGAAGAAATAGAAAGCAATTACAAGCAAAATGGATGGTATTTCAAATGTAAATGAATGGAGACAGCCACCACTAATTGGCAGTCAAGAGTCATTAGAAGGTGCGAGTGCAGGTATAAGTAATCTTAAGTTAAATCCCATACATGAAGCAGGGCAGGGTAGGTGGTAACAGTAGAGGGATAATGGGCATGATGCATGCTATGATGCAAATGATGAATAGGATAGAACAACAACAAATGGATATAAAACAACAACAAATGGATATGGAACAACGACAAGAGGATAGGGAGAGAAGGTTAGAGAGGAAATTGGAAGAGATAATAGATCAAATGGTACCAATAAACAGCAACAGACAAACAAACAATGACATAATAGATGATTCATTTCCATTAATTAACAATCAAAGCAAGCAACAAAACACAGTCAGTATGAGCCAATTCTTAGAAGAAAAAGAGAAAAGGGAATGGCAGGAACAAAAGATGACGTACATGCAAAAACAAATCGAACAAGTAAGAAAAGAGAAGAATGAAGCGAGTGTGCCTGCGTTCATCCCTGTACCAGTACAGAATGAAGTATTGCCGAAATTTTATGGTATGGCAAATACTAATCCTATGGGTTTTCTGAAAAAAATAAAAGAAAGTTTAGAAGATGTGCCTGGCGACCAAAAGAAACTTCAAAAGATTGGAAACTGTCTCAAGGACGATGCGATGACCTGGTGGGACATGATCTCGGATGAGGTGAAGACGATGGAGGAGTTCGAGGTCAGATTTACCAGTCAATTCTGGGGGACAACAAGGCAAACAAGAGTAAGAAATGATTTATTATTTGGTAGATATAGTAGTAATAGTAACGAGTCACGAGCGTCTTATGTTATGAGGAGGCACTCAATTTTAAAATATCTGCAACCAAAAATTAATGATAGAGATCTAATATGTCAATTAAGTACACATTTTGATGCACAAATTAGTCAGGCAGTAGCCATTCAAAATATAAGTGACATGCAACAGTTTATTGAACTTTTGAAAAGATTAGATGATATGGAATATGGCAAAAGATATCAGAGTAATTATATAGATAGAAATGTTAATAGAACTCCATATTCTAGAATAGATAATAACAATAATAGTAAATATTCAAGTCCTCAACGAGTAAATAATTATGGCAATAGAAATAATAGAATGGCTTCACCAGGTAGGATAGACGATAATAATAATAAAGATATAAGAAGGGAAAATTCATCAGAAGTTAAAAATTATACAGGGACACGTCCTAAAGATACTAGGTGTAATTTTAATTTAGAAACACAAGATAAACAGGGTAAATTAGAATTAGCATGTAGTAAGGATTTTTAGATAGACCAACCAAAAGGAATGAATGTAATGCATTGTATGAACAGTCGAAATACGCAATAAACACGGTTTTACCTCATATAAAAATTAAAATAAATGATAGAGAATTAAGTTGTTTAATTGATTCAGGAAGTGAAACGTCATTTTTAGATGAGAATGTGATTGAATGTTTGATTAAAAACAATGTGGGGAAATATATACCCACGAGTAAAATTACAATAGTGACTGCTACAAAAAAAATTTTAACAGTAGTGAATAAAGTTTTTATTGTTGAATTTACAATAGATGATAATAAGTTTATGGGAGAATTTATAGTATTAAAAGGATTAGGAAGGGATGGAATACTGGGAATAGATTTATTAGATAAAATTAATGCGATAATAGATATACAAAAAAGGGATATAGTAATTAATAATACGAAAGTCGAATGGATTAAGGAGTGTGAAGAGGATGGTGAAAAGATTATTAATAATATAGAAGAAGAGGATTTAAAAGAAAAGGAAGTAATGATGATGGAAGATATGGGTAAGGAAGAAAATGGAGAAGTGGAGTTCCCTGAAGATATCGATTTGATGAAATTGGATTGCAAAGAGGATAAGGTAGAAGAAGTAAAAAGTTTAATCAAAAAGAATATAGACTTAGTTAATAAATTTCCTAGTATTGCCAGAAATTACCAACATTCTTTAGAGGTAGATGAGACGAGACCATTTAAGGTGAAAAATTATCCCATTCCTAAAAATATTCAGTCACAAGTAAATGAAGAAATAAAAAGGATGCTGAGAAATGGTGTTATTGAAAGAGGTAAAACGCGTTATGTTAATCCATTAGTAGTTGTAAAAAAGAAAACAGGAGACATTCGATTATGTCTGGATGCACGTCGACTGAATGATAGAACAAAGCCTCAGTTCGAGACGCCTATTACGATACAACCATTGGCGAAATGTTACAATGCAAGAATATATAGTAAATTGGACTTAAAAAGTGCTTTTTGGTTGGTTCCATTAGAAAAGGAGTCCAGAAAATATTGTGGATTTATGGTAGATGGACGAGTATATCAATTCAGGACTGTACCATATGGGTTGAGCAGTTCGGCAGCAGCTTTGATTAGAGCGATGCAACAAATTCTTGAACCATATGAAGAATTTGTTGTTCATTATGTGGATGATATTCTAATATACAGCAGGGATGAGCAGGAACACTCACAACATTTGGAGAAAATCATGGAGGTGTTAGCAAGAGAAGGGTTAAAGGTAAATTTGAATAAATGTGAATTTTATAAGAATGAAATTAAATTTTTGGGATACAATATTAGTACTAAATATATAAGTGTAGATGAGAGTAGATTGGAACTCATAAAGAAGTATCCTCTACCTAAGAATATAAGAATGCTTAGAGGATTTTTAGGCATGGTTAACTATTATAAACGTTTTGTACCATACCTGGCACGTATTAGTGTTCCTCTTTATGAAATGCTTAAAAAGAATGAAAAGTTTAAATGGACAGAATTAAGGATGAATGCGTTTGAGGAGTTAAAGAAAGAATTTTATAATCAATTAATATTACCAGATTTTAATAAACAGTTTATTTTAAGAGTGGATGCTAGTGATGTCGCTATAAGCGGAGTTTTAATTCAAATAAATGACGAACGGATAGAACAACCGATATGTTTTATCTCTCGTATATTGAAAAGCTATGAGGTTAAATATACCATTAGTGAAAAAGAAATGTTGGCTGTGGTACACGCGATTCAAAAGCTCAGATATTATTTATTGGGGAAAAGCTTTGTTGTAGAGACAGATCATGCTGCCTTGACATCACTTTTGAATATACGTTTTAAAAATAATAGAGTGTATCGATGGTCACTATTGTTGTCAGAGTATACTTTTGAAATAAAGCATATTAAAGGCGTTCTAAATGTTTCTGCCGATGCGTTGTCACGAATGTACAACAGTAAAAGTAAATTTCATTACGTAGAGTTGAATGAATATAATAGACACTATGCTACGGGGAATTATGAATTTGAGATGATCCTTCAGGTCCAGCGAGATGAAAGATTTGATGTAATAAGGGAACAATTGAGTACTAAAGATAATTATAAAAATTTTATTATGAAAGAGGGGTTGATTATGAAAGTGATTAGGGAAATGAGTTATATTGCTGTAAATGATGTGTATGCAAGGCAAACGATGTTGCAAATTCATGAAAGTTTGGGACATATTGGGGGATATAAAGTATGGCTGGTATTTAGGGAGGCTTTTTATGCCAAGAAAGATAGGATAATCGCTAAAGATGTAGTCAGAAACTGCATTACTTGCCGTTTGGGTAAACATAAGAATCGAACTTGTCAGTATGAGGTAAAGAGTATAGTTACTCATGAAAAATTAGAATTGGTAGCTATAGATTATTTAGGGAATCTTATTCCAGGAGAATTAGAGTATAAAAATATTTTAGTAATGCTAGACGTGTTTTCAAAATTCGTTAAATTATTTCCCACTTCGCAATATAACACAGATACCTCTATACAGTGTATTGATTCATGGATTATGCATCAAGGGAAAATGCGAAGAATATTAGCTGATAATGCTTCGTATTTTAATAATGATAGATTTAAGACTGCCCTAAATGATCGTAATGTTGAAATTTCTTTCTCTTCCATACGTCATCCATGCGGGAATCCATGTGAGAGATATATCCAGGAAATAATAAAGTTTCTAAGGATTAAAACCTACGAAAACCATGCAGGATGGGTTGCTCATGTCCAGGATGTTGAAGACAACATCAACAACACACCCAATACTGTGACACTGGAATGTCCTGCGACCGTGATGTATGGGACGAAACCTGCCAGACCCTGGAATACACAAACTGAAGGGGTTGATAACCTGGTACAATTAAAAAACCAAGTTGCTCAAAGAATAACAATAAATGCACAGAAATACATAAATAAACAAAATGAACAGATTACCACGAGAACAAGATTTGAGGTTGGAGATGTGGTAATAGTAAGAAGCTACCGTTTAGGCAGAAGAGATCAAGGCAAATGTCAGAAGCTTGATCTGCCTTATACAGGTCCTTATCGTATTTCGAGACGTTTTAATAATGTGACGTATGAGCTGTACTCTATGGATGGACGTAAGAAAAAAGGACGCTATCATATCAGTGCATTGCATCCGTTTGTCACACTACAGCATCAGAACGAGGATGATCCTGTTCAACAACAATGCAACATGTTAGTGCGGGGAACTAAGACAGGGTGCGACACTGTCTCAAGTGGTAGTGCTGAAATTTATCCATGAAAAAAGATCAGGAATGTTCTGACTTTGTTCTCGGATAAATTTGGGGATTGTGTCATGGATTTTTCCATGGAGAAGAAAGGAAAATAATAGAACTATATTAAATTTTTTTTGTGTAGTACATTTATTAAACTTATGTATTTCATTTTGGTGTTTATTTTATTTCAGACGGGGATCGTTATAAATATATTTAATTTTAAGTGATGAATTTTATTATGTTTGAAATTTTGATCCATCCTCGTATATTTAGGTTGGTCAGATGTCTAAAGCTGCCGCCATCCCGGATATTATATTGTAATAAGATGTATATTTTTCTCTATATCTTGATTTTATAGTTGGTGGGGATATCCGTGTGGATTCTGGAACTTCATTTTTAGAGATTATTTGAATGTCCTTGAAGATAGGTGTGTATAAGAGTACATTGGACACGACTTAATTTTGTCTGATATAATTGAAATTTTGAATAATTCGTTGATAGTTTTAGTGCGTCGTATGTGAGTTAAACGTAATTTATCGTGAATTTACAGATCTTTTATATTTGTAATTTTATTTAAAAGAAACACCTATCTAAAAAGAAAAGGAATCTCTCATGTTTAATTGTGACTTACTTTAATTAATGTAGGTATCTTTATAATTATTAATATATATTGATGAAAGCGCTATAATTAACTTGTAAAACTTTTGTGAATTTTTTTATGTAGTCAGAATAATATCTAGAAAATTTATTAGAAGATTTTTTTGTGGAGTTTGGTTGTTTTTAGTCACTTTGAATATTTCAATACGCAGGAAGGTGGGGACGAGTTTGTGTAATGTCATGTGATTGCATTCATGACAGTTCAGATTTTGATTTCGCGCGCAGAGTAAACAATTCTTTACTTTGACGTTTGAGTTTTGGATATATTTTATTGTTGTTTAATAAATTTTCTTGTATATTAAAATTTATAATTTTGATCGTGGTTAGTCAGATTGAGGTTTTTAATGGTTTGTATCTTCATATGATATCCAAACCTTTTTGCCCTCTATACTGTGCCTTTAGCAGTTCAACGTTGCACTTAGTAAAGTTGATTTTTTTTTATTTTTTTTTTTATTATATTAATGTAAAGGGAAAATGTGTGTATAATTTGTCTGACACCTCGTGTTTTATTTTATGATATAACCTGAATCCGAGAGGATCGACCCGAGAGAAGTGAGCTCTAGGAAATCTGCAAGACTGAACAGCCGGAAGCATAAGTTGTAGTGTGAACAAAAAAGATTAATAAGCAATTAAAAGCACATTCCACTGCAATATGTACTCGAGGATATGTCCGGTCAACCAATACTAGGCAGCTTCTATGAATTAGAATTACAGAAGACTAAACATAGGAACGTTTACCTCGTCGAAAGGATATTGCGGCGGAAGCGTAATAAAGTATACGTGAAGTGGTTGGGGTTGAACAACTCACACAATTAATGGATAGACAATAAAAATATAATATGATTTTATTAGCATTACTTATACCTTATAAATAAAACATAAATGAATTGATATAATTTTTTATTTCTAATTTATATAGTTATATACATCTTAATATGTTAATAAACAGAACCAACACTTAATTTTTGCTGGCGGAAATCCATCTATATGATCGTCCTGGTCCAGTTGATTGTAATGCCTATCACAGGGTAAATAATCCTCTAGAACAGCTCTTTTCTCTATAGGAATCTTGTGCCAGTTTCGTCTTAAGGATTCTGTCTTCACCTTTGTTTGAAGAATATGGAGCGGTATGTGTTGGATTTCAGTTTTAGATATTTCATCTAACATACCAAAATTATCTTCTAATTGTTGTATAACTTGATACATTTTATCTTCTTGATTTTCCATTTTATAATTTATCTGCATCGATGTACACTCTTTATTATCATACATTCAAGACGAATGCTAAAATAAGACTGAGGTGGGAAAATATTTTTCATATCCATATACAACATAACCCCCTCCATCACATATAATAGCTTTATTGTAATCGAATTCGGGGCACCTGTGTATAGGATACTGAATTATACGTCTTCGGATATTGTCCACGTAAACTTAACACTCGTGAAGTCTCTATATCGAAGACATATGTATTTTCTAGGAAATCAGCTTCTGGTTCGAGTAGGAAATAATATTCCTCGTAAATCACTGTCTGTTTCCCATAGTCTACATTAGGATTGCAATATCCTAACACGTTTATTATATCATCGATGTGAAAGTATCGTCTATTCTGATAGCTGAATGCCGCTATAAATCCACAATCCCTCATAGTTAACTGCGATGAGAATAACCAGTCACGAATTTCGGTAGGTAAATCTTCTCCGACTTTTTGTAGAAATTGTCTATATTTTTCCATCGGATCTAATTTCAGACACATTGTACATGTTTATATTACGCAATAAAAAAGCCACAGATCGAGATAAACACTAAAACCACATTTTAAAGAGAAATATAACTTATATATCTTTATCCCTTCCCTATTGACCTCCTGTAATGCGTCGAACTTTTAATATATTTCTATGTGGAATAATGATTAGATCATGTTACACACAAAACTACTGGTCGATATCTGTTGAAACATGTATAGACCTGTTTTGATATATTTACTTGCATTGTAACCCTTAAATGCTCTGTATATGTTAGAATAAAAATATCGATGTATGTATTCGATGTATATAAAAAATATATGCTGTCTAAATAAAATTCTATTTATATGTGGAATGATGTTTTATTTGAAAGTATGTCGTGTTACACACAAAACTGCGGTCGATATCTGCTGAGACATATATAGACCTGTTTCGATATATCTACCGATGTATTTCGTATGATAGTAATTCTAATTTAACATTGGTGTTCGCTCGAACGCTTTCGAAGTCGTACGTGGTTTTATCGCTCAAATATATTGAGTATTAAACGGGGTAATTCATCCTAATTATGTGTAAATTAAACGCAAATTTAATGAATAATACCGCTAAATTATTTCAAGCCACATTTTGTAATAGACTTTATACACATTTTGTAGTATACTTTAGATATATGCGTCTCACAAAATATAAAATCCTACCCCGGGTGTGGTCTACTGGTTAAGGTGCTTGACTTTGAAAAAAAAAATTCAAATAATTTTAAATATGTGGCGCCATCTTCTAGATATCGCTGAACTACTTAATTGACGATAGGATCCGCGAATTTGCATTTAATTGAACTAATTCCGCGACTTAAACCGCCAAATCCGCCAATAAAACCGCGAATCCCGCGACTTGAACCGCGGAATCCGCGAATAGAACCGCGAAAAAACCGCGGATCCGCTAAAATCCGCGAAAAATACCGCGAATCCGCTAAAATCCGCGAATTCCGCGGATTTCGCGAAAAATACCGCGGATCCGCGAAAAAAACGCGAATCCCGCGACTTAACCCTTTTAGTTAATTAAGTGTGGAGGTGGCGGTCCCCATGTCGGGTAATCGAACCTACTTCCGCATCAACTCTATTTATAACACTTGTTGCTATTACATATGAGTTATAGGGAATAGTTGGATGTAGTACACCAGCTACAACATTTACCACACAGCGTCCTAACATATCCACCATTTCGTTGGCGCTTATCCATATGTATTGATTTAAAAGATGGCTTCTAATGCGTTCTACTGTTCTCGTATAGCACCTAGAAACATAATATTTGCGTTCGACCATTTCGACCAGTATATTTTTTCAGAAATATTTTTAAAGTGGGATTGCTAAGTTTATTTAATGGAATATTAGCCGCCATAAAAGTTTTACAGAGTTCAGATGTGTTTGCGATCCTAAGTGACGAATTTTTGACGATATTTTACGGATTTTGTAATAAATTTAGGAATCACTGACAATGGACATACAATCAGTATGACCGTCAATCCAACTCGCCATTGTTTTACGATGCCGTTCTCGACGTTCTTCCGTATCATGTCTGAAAAAGTAACTTAAACAATGCTCTAGGTCTAAATAAATGAAAACTAATGTACGCGTAAGTTATTGAAATTGAACGAAATTCAATGCACACTTACGTCTAAATAATTGGGAGAAGTAGATTCAATAAAACGATATTAAACAGGATCTATCACAAAAATTACGACGTAATTAACAGTTAAAACTATGAAAACAAGAAACTTACTCACAGCACTTTATTTATCTTACGAAATATAAACTAATAAATAAAATACATCATAAAAACCCCGCTTCTATCTACGCTCATGAAAACACTTTAAAAAACACTATATTCTCCGAATACAATAGCTGGCTTGTCCATTGTTATCGCGGCGAGACCAGGTGTCCGAGACCAGGTGTCCGAGTAAGTCAAACAAATACTTCATTGAATTACGCCGGGATGTACTGAGCGACGTTATACACAATTCCAATTGCCGATTGCGTTTTATGGAAATTGCGTCCGTTCTCTAGTAATGAATATAAAAGAAAAATATTTAAATGTAAATGTTTGTAAACAGGAAATACATGAATAGGAAAAATAAAATATATTACATACAAGTATATAAAAAAAACTACTTATACAGTGTGCCACAGATTCATTCTCAACATGGGGATCTCGCTTATTATGAGGGATAGAGATTTGGTTAAATGGAATCAAATACTCCAGAGGTAAAGTTATACCAAACCCTATACACTAGCTTTGAATATTTAACGTACTTCGGGCGCTATAGCAAAAAAAGTGAATTTTTATTTTTTCGATTTTCTTTAATAACTCATTTATTTTTAAAGAAAGACCTTGAAGTTCCCAACGTACAAAATTTTACATTAACAGATTTTTTTTACTAGAAATGTTAAAAATCTTCTTTGTAATCTATATCAAATAACTAAGACTAAATCTCAATACAGCAAAATTAACACTAGAAAAATACAATATTCAATTCATTCAATATAAAAAGATATCTTTTTTAAAAAATATATTACTTACGTAAAAATATAACGAGACACCTTGACGAGAAATGTTATAAAATATTCAAAATTACGAGACTACAAATTCCTAAAATAGTTCGGGAAATTGAAATACAAATACATCAGCCAAAATAAATCAAATACAACCCGAATTAAACTTTCAAAAGATAATTATCTAATTTCAAAATAAATAAACGTGCTTCTCGTCTAACTATAAACTCGAGTCTGTCTTAAGGTCAAATCAAGCGCGCAGGCTTAGAATGTAAAACCAGTTTTTTACACAACAAATAATTTCAAAAATATACGCTTGCGTTCAAAATAACAGTACATACATTTATAACTATATTTTAATATTTTTATGGGGAAAAATCCACAGCAATATGTATGTATAGTATATCTATCAAAAGTATTGGAAAACAAAAATGCAAATATGTACATCTATATCTATAAAACTTAATAAATGTCGATAGTATCCGACACTTAATAGTATCCGCTACTTATCATGGTCGGTATACGATACATTTGCCCCCTCTAGGTATCCGATACAAAAGTATCGACACAGGTATCGAATACATAACAAGTGTTCATTTGAAAAGTCAATCTAGGTTACTTTGAAATTTTGATAGAATAAGACGCAAATATATTAGTATGTGTTTGTTGTTCCGTAAACGTAAATCCAAATGACATTTGATAATGTCAATCACAAATATCAGTTAGTGCATAAAATAATCGTGCGTCGATTCTGGTTTAAATAAATTGCATTTCAGTTTTAAAATGGCTTTTACTTTAGAATATAAAATTTTTTAGTCCAGGCTTATTTTCGAAGTGGTAATAAAATCGATGGTTTATGGGTTTATTCAGTTCAAGATTGCATGGTAGAATTTCAAGTTGAGTTTCCACATTTTGTAATAGATTATATACAATTTAAGAATACTTTGGATAGAACTTTAAAACTTTTTTCTGAAACTGGTAGTCTCTTAAGAAAATCAGGCAGCGGAGCAGTTAAGAAACTTACATCTCAAGTTGTCAATCGTGTTGAAAAAATAATGGAAAATAAACCACAAACATCTGTTCGACATTTGAGTCAACAAATAAACCTTTCTGTTGGTACAACTCACAAGTTATTAAAAAAAAGATATGCAGCTTTATCCGTACCGTGTCACAGCAGTACAAGAATTGTTAGAAATTGATTACCCACGTAGACTACAGTTTTGTAATTGGTTTGTAAATATGAACAATAATGGAAAACTTTCACAAAGAGTCATCTTTACTGATGAGGCATGGTTTTATAAAACGGGATACCTAAATTCAGAAAATACAAGAGTTTGGAGTTGTGAAAATTCACATGTAATTAATGAAGAATCGCTACATCCAGAGAAAATTGGTGTTTGGGCAGCGATAAGTCAAAGGCGAATCATTGGACCAATATTTTTTGAGGGAACGTTAACTGCTCAAAGGTACCGTACGGAAATTTGACAACAATTTGTCAATCAGTTGCATGATGATGAACTTCAAAATGCATATTTCCAACAAGACGGAGCACCTTGTCACTGTACTGCAGAATCTTTGGATTATTTAAGAGAATTTTTTGATGAGCGTATAATTAGTGGAAATACTGAAATTGCCTGGCCTGCACGTTCATGCTATTTTAACACATTGCGACTTCTTTTTGTGGCCTTATCTAAAAAATAACATATTTCGAACACCTATATTGATGATAATATGATATGCTTCAGAGAATCGAACAGAAATGCATGGAAATTAATAACAATCCAGTAATGTTGCAGAATATCATCAGAAATTTTGAACGGAGGATTTTAAAGTGCATTGATCTTGAAGGACAACATTTTCAACATTTGTTATAGTTTTCAATAAATACCTATTATTTGATATTTATTTGTATGTATGAAACTGTCAAAATATACGACTTCGTAGGTTAAGTAGTAAATTTTAATTTACGACATACTTCAAAATGTTCTCAGTAAATCACATGCTACTAGATTGACTTTTCAAATGAACACTTGTTAGTTTAAAATAAAAAGTACTAAATAAGTTTGAAATGCTTTTTTATTTTATAAATAATTAATACAAATAAGTAGACGTTAAAAGACGTTATGTTCCGTCAAACGAATGACGAATGTATTGACAATTACTTGAGTAGTGGGGGTGGACGTTTTTAAAGACGGCTTATGCAGAGAGTATGAATAAACAAGAGATGTCAAGTCCATGTTAAAACGTGGAGACATTCGCCCTCTACAGTTGCGGATTTTAATTAAATTGCTTGCGCGGAAAATTTAAATGTATATGTATTTACTCGTATTAGAAGTATTCAAGTTTTTATACTTTATCTAATGACTAAATGCAGATAAAATCTTCATTTTGTCGCTAGATAAAGTAAAACAAATATTTCAATTAATATAATTAATATTTAATCTGCAATTAAACAATACTTACGCATCTTTTGCTAATGTTTGTTCCACATAACATCAAGAATAGTATGTGCCAGTAACAACAATATTCACTTCATACAGTAAATAATAAAGAATAAATTAAAACACTTGGCTTGTTTCTCTATGAGATTTATTTAAATTCTCTAACATCTGTTTCGGCTGTTATCCCATTCTCAAAGAGATCAATAAATCTAGAGATTTATCTTTAGATTTATAGATCTCTTTGAGAATGGTATAACAGCCGAAACAGATGTTAGAGAATTTAAATAAATCTCATAGTGAAACAAGCCAAGTGTTTTAATTTATTCTTTATTATTTACTGTATGAAGTTAAAATGTTTCACCAAGAATTATCTGCAACAACAGCCGAGAATATTCACTTGTTTTGGCACATCTTTTTGCAGGGTTTAAATTGAAAGTTTTAATAAAGTAAACGCTATTTTTTAAAAAAGCAATATTTTATTAAATATGTTCATTAGATAAATCATATATTACAACACTTTTGATGCATGTTGTTGTAAGTAGGCATTAACAACCGTATTGGGTCTAGCATCTTGTTTAGACAATTTTTTATTCACGAGTTTTATAAAATGATTTGCCATAACAACTGTTAAGGAATAACACATACTTATTTCTTCTCGGTGTTGACATTTTAAAAATACAAGAATTTTAATTTATTATAGACATATAATTCTTGTATCCAATCATTTCATTCTCCCCAAAAATTCAATTTTTCTTGGAATCAGAGAAAAATTATTACAAACAATACAGACATAATCAAGAAAATATATACATATACTTAATGTGAAATGTTACTAGTTATAGTAAGTTAAATAATAAATTATCTTATATCTACAAAGCCTTTAGTAAATAAGTAGTAATTGCATATGTTGTGAATGAATATGGAAGTTAACTAAAACAGCATCTACATGTAACTTACGTCTTTGGGGTGTAATATTTTTACTGTGATATACTGGTGAAACTAATATAGAAGTTGATGTATTCAGACAACTTGCGTCATCTGATATATTTCTTCTTTGGGGTGTGCCAAATTGTAAACCTGAAGTGCTTGAGCAACTTATAGCTAATGTACATTGTGAATCAGTTTCTAATGATAAATGTACAGTAGGTATTGTACCACGATTTAATTTTAATTTTTCTTCAGTTTGAAACTGATTATCTTGAAAATGCCTTTGACAAACATTATATGAATGTAGCACTTTTTTCTGAGGCATTTTTAACAGTGCACTATTATTTACCGCTGCTAACCAATTATTGTTTAAAGTATCGTCTCTTGGAAACGTAAAGTACCGTATTTGTGGATCATCGACAAATCTCCTCCCCGGTACACAACATTTTTTTTCGGTACTGGTACGATTGCTCCTACAAGTAATTTGATAAATCTATTAAGAATTTATTTCTGATATTTATATAACAAAACAGTATACTTACCATTTCAAAAGTATTTTCGTATAAATATATACATATTCCATAAAATAATATGTTTATTGTTCTATAATCAACTTTAACCCTATTTTCTTCTGGCAACTTTTTAGGGAATTACCAAAACTATCATATATTTCAAGAGTTTCGCACGATAATACAGTTCTCTACTGCCTCACTTTCCGATTTTATTGCCATCTCTTATTGCGGATTCTAAACAAAAATATGTCCCGCATACTTCCATAAACATGCCTACCCACTGGGCTTATGCACACCCCCTCCTCGCGCCACTTAATTGGCGCTTGCTATACCTTTGTTAATTCTATGACTGAGTCACAGAAGATTTTGCAAGATTTAAAATTTGGTTTTGCTATATACGCCTCAACGTACTCTTATGAATAGTTTCCCAATGTGAAACCAATTTTATATTTACTCGATTTTCTACATTTTCCATCGTCTTTCCAAATATACTATTCACCATTAATTTATAAAACTGTTTAAAAAACTCGTTGGTGGATTCATTTGGTTTTTGTGTATTGAAATCAATATACATATTTCTTTAACCAATTACTTTGTTTAAATCTAATTCCTCGACGTATTTCTCGTAATATCAAACCATTATTAAGGCATTGTTTGAAAGTTAAGTAATGTATGACATAATTTGATTTATCGACAAGGTTTGGAGTCAATTTTCCATATTTTGAATTAGGTGGGATAACATGTTCGGGACAAAAAGGAAAGTCATTGTGCTGTTCGTGAAAATTTGCAGGATATTCTAAATCTACGAAAATAGAAATAAAATCCTTCAATTCCAAAAATAAACTTATAACTCAAGGAAGTGATTTATATGGTAAATTAAGATTTTCTTAAAGTATGATTAATTATTAATTATTTTAGGTTGGACATTGAGTAATGTATTATATTTGGAAGTGAATATAAACAAATATAATCCAATGAGAGTTTCCAGTTATGTAGACTTACCACCAACAATAAACAACAATAAATATTCAAAATAACGACGATGAGTGTTTTGCTTGGGCCATCACTTCTGCTCTAAGGGAACCAACAGGATTGCCGCAAAAGGTTTCTTCATATCCACATTATAGCACTATAGCTGATTTTAGCAATTGTTCTTTTCCAACAAATTTAAAAGATATTGCTAATTTTGAACATATTAATAATATCTCTCAACGTATATGGTTTAGAGCAAATATTTGAAAATAAAATAAGATCACATGATGTGGTGCGCCTATTATATTTAACAAAGAGGGAGGAAATCTATTCAATTAAATTTATTACTCCTTAGTGCTGAAAATGGAAATACACATTACTGTTGGATAAAGAATTTATCACGACTAGTTTCTTCACAGAAATCGTTATCAGGACACCAAAAATACATATGTGAAGGTTTCTTTACTTCTGAAGAAAAATTACATAGACATGAAAATGAAGACTGTAAGCAGGTGAAGGCAGTGTTTCCCAATAAAGAACTGAAAATAAATAAGTATGTTGAAGAATTACCAGGAAATATACTAAAATTTGAAAAGCAACTGAGGCTTCCTTTCGTAGTTTATGCAGATTTTGAGGCTATATTGAAACCTATTGATACATCAGAACCGGATCCCTCGAAATCTTATAATGTGAAATGTTTCGAGCATGAGCCATATTCATTTGCTTATGTAAAATGTAGTTTCGACAACAATCTCAGTAAATTGCGAGTATATCGAGGTCAACATGCAGCAACAACCTTTGTGAAAGAGTTAGAAACTGATGTGAAATTTGCCTATAAACATTATTTAAGTAAAGAGGTAGAAATGAAACCTTTAACTGATCAAGCGACAGTGTGTCGTCATATTTGCGATAAAACAATTGAAGTCCATGGAGAAAAAATCCATGATCACATGACTAGATTATATAGAGATGCAGCGCATATGGTGTGTAATATAAATGGCAAAGAACCCCGATATATACCTTTATTTTACACAATTTATCTAATTATGATACACATTTATTCGTAAAAGCGTTAGCGCTCGAAAAAGAGGATGTTGATATTATTGCACAAAATAAAGAAAAGTATGTATCGTTTTCTAAGAAAGCGCACGTGGGAGATATAATAGATTGTAATGGTAAGAAAAGACACGTATTTTATAAGTTAAGATTTATAGATTCATTCCGATTTATGAATTATTCATTGACAAAATTATCATCTTATTTAGAAGATGGGCAGTGTAAAGAAGTTAGTAAATATTACTGTGGTGAAGAATTCGAACTCATACGTAAAAAAGGCGAATTCCCATACAACTATGTTACTTCTCATGAAATTTTATCCATTGCTGGATTACCAAAGAAGGAGTGTTTTCACGATATATTATCAGATTGTGATATAAGCGATGAAGACTATTGTAGAGCTCAAAGACTTTGGGATTTATTTGAGTGTGAAAAATTGGGGGACTATAGCCATGTATATGTACAATCAGATGTATTATTGCTAGCAGATGTCGAAAATTTTCGGAATATCTGTCTGGAGAATTATAAGATAGACCTTGCACATTATTTCCCATCCCCCGGATTGAGCTGGGATGCTATGCTGCGTATGACTGGTATAAGTTTGGAATTATTAACAGATGCCGACATGTATCATTTTATAAAAAAAAAGGTGTACGTGGAGGTGTGAGCATGTGTTGTAAAAGAATGGAAACTGCCAACAATAAATACTTATCAGATTTCGATTCATCAGAAGCTATGAAATATATTTTATACATGGATGCCACGAATTTGTATGGTCATACCATGTCCTTTTCTTTACCATGTGACTTTGAGTGTTTAACGAATGAAGATTTATTGACAATGGATGTAGAAACCTTGGAGCATTATGGATACGTATTTGAAGTAGATCTAGAATATCCCGCACGCCTTTACGATCTTCACAATGACTTTTCATTTTGTCCCCAAACATATTCCACCTAATTCCAAGTATGGTAAATTGATCCCAAACTTTACAGATAAATCAAATTATGTCATACATTACTTAACTTTGAAACAATGTGTTAGGAATGGTTTGGTATTAAAGGGAATTCGACGAGGTATTCGATTTAAGCAAAGCAAGTGGTTAAAGAAATATATCGATTTTAATACTGCAAAACGAAATGGATCTAGCAATGAGTTTTTCAAACACCTTTATAAACTAATGGTGAACAGCATCTTTGGAAAAACAATGGAAAATGTAGAAAATCGTGTTGATATAAGATTGGTGTCCCATTGGGAAATCATCCATAAAAAACTCGGTGCTGAGACATATATCGCAAAACCAAATTTTAAATCTTGCAAGGTATTTAGCGATTCTCTTACAGCAATTGAATTATGCAAGGTACGTGTAGATTATGTAAAACCCATATTTGTAGGGTTTACGATTTTTGAACTCGCTAAGTGGGTAATGTACAATTGTTTCTATGACTTTGACAAAGACAGATTGTTTCAGCCGGATCTAATTTCTTCGCAATTTCTTGTAGAGGTTTTGCTATAGGCGCGTATTGTATATCAATTTTCCTTTGAGATTCTGCAATGTCAGCTTTTAACGTTCTTAATTTTGCTTTTAAAGCTGTGCGAACTTTCACTAAATTATTTACTAATTTATCTTCCATTTTATCTTCACTCTTTAACGAATACTCACATACTGATATATATTTGTTGAAGTAAGACGCTTTTAATGACTAAATAGTGTTTATATAAGAACTAGACACATCATAATGTGATATAGGAATCAAAACCTTGCCGGTATCTTCCTTCATTGAATTTACAATCAATAACGATAAGAAATATATCGAAAGGTTTCTTCCAACACATTCTACATATACTTAAAAACTGATCAAAGCTTAAATCATGTACGTGATCATTAAATATATGTTTCAAATTAGTACAGTCTTGTTGAAACAAAATTAGGAAGTTTGTGTTATTCCTCAATAATTGTTTAGGAACTGCACTGTATGTTTGAATTAGAAAAAAACAATCTAAATTACGATGTCTACCGAAAGAGTAGAACTGTTTTACAATATTTAAATTAATAGCAGATATGTCATCGAATATTACTACTGAATAGTCTGCGACTTTATCTGGCGTTGGCATATCATTGGCATTCATATATTCATAGTAATCAATTTCTGGAACAGTTTCCAATATACTTTTGAGATATTCAAATTTTTTTTATGGAGAGATCTGCAGCAAATGTAAATATTTTTGAATCGAAACCCATTAGGATGTAATAGTAAAGTAAGTAGAGCATTTGTTTTACCACAACCCGAAGGTCCCACTATAAGCGCTCGTTTGCAAACACCGCCAAAAAGATTACTGTGCCGTACTGTGAAAGTCATTTTTGTTTTAATTTCATATTGCACTTATGATTTCTTAATGTAAACTGAACGATGCTAATTGCACATATATATATGTGTTGAATGTTGGTTATAAAATGAAACAAGGATTTTTAACCATTTTTTAATAACATTTATAAAGGAGGAGGAGGAGGGCGGTGAATTTTTATTCTCCATCATACCCTCTTCCATATCTGTATTCTTTCTCCGGCGTCCTCTCCTAAGGAGGCGGCCTCCGGATTTCGTGAAGCCTCCGTATTATAGTTTGTGCAGTGAGTGCGGTGGGTGTTCCTCAGGTGAAGTATCCCACCCACTTATTTCCTGCCACCCACTAAATACGGGAGGCACTGGCGGCCGCCTCCTTCTTCTCTCCGTAGTGGACTGTACGGTGGAGGTGGCGACGCGGGTATCGACAATGGCGTCGCTGTTCTCGTCGGGGGTGGTGGTGATGCCTGCGGTGGTACTCCGCAGGAAAAACCACCACCACTTTCATCTCCATTGTAATATGTAATTCCTGTACAGAAAAAAATAATTTATATTGTGATCAATATAAGTATAGGATAACAACAAACATTCCGAAAATATATGACAGCTGTAGGTGACTATAAAGCAATCCAACCTGAAGCATTAACTAATTCTTAGCATAGAATGTGATGTGTAAGCAGTGCGGCACCCACATGTCTTCTAATCCAGTATGTTGGACAAACATTTTTACTGAACACGTGGCCAACTATGTCCATTTTAAATACCTGAATTATGATATGAATTGCGATTAATGAATCAGTTTAAACAATTTGGTAAATAGAAATCAAATGATTTGTATTCATCGAAAAAATTTAAATATCTGATTGCGCATTTTACAAAGATGATTCTTTCGCTCTATGAGGGAGGGAACTTTCTCACTAATATTAGCACCTTCAGCACCTTCGATGTTAATATTAATGGCACTATTGAGCTGGAGAATCATATCAATTGTTGCTAGTTCCTTGGATATTTCCTCATTTAAACCAAGTATCAGTTTATCAACATTAGAAACTCATGAACTTCCCCCAATGCGAGACGTTGAAAGTTCTTTTAAAGTCTCAGTTATAATATTGGGTCGTGGACTAGATGGGATATCTGATTGGGGCTGTGCTATTATAGGATGATCGGGTTGTAGGGACTGTGGTAATGTGGAATGGTCGGGTTGTGGAAAATTTTGTGGAGACCTCTGACCGGGAGTAATACTAGATTGGATAGATAATGTAAGTGGAAAAGCAGGAGGAATTTGTGTATTGAGGATTGCATATTGGTGAAATTGAGGAACAATTAAATAATGATTGAGAGTGCTGGCTAGATGAAGGTTTACCAGTTAAGTGAGGAGATGCCATTATTATCAATGAGGTATCAATTGCCACTACTGACATCTCACGTACCGCCACTGATTGAAAGTTCGGTGTTGGTACCACATTCGGTACTAAAACACGATTACACACCTTTCGTATAGTATGCTCAAGCAGCTCTCGCAGCTTACTTTTGCGCCTATTAATTGGTGTAGAAGAAGTTTTACTATTCCGGGTCTGTCTACGTTGTTTTCCGTTTGTATCTTGTCGAGTAAGTCCTTGTTGACGTCGAGTGTGCTAATTTGAGACGGTGCAAGAGTGGCAGTTTGAGACATCACCGTTAGAGTCTGTAGTAGTTGAAACAACTACGTTATTGGAGGTCGTCATAGTCATAGTAGCTGTAGTAGAAGAGGTCATAGTAGTAGTAGTAGTAATTGTTCCCACTACAACAGGAACCTTAGCAGGGGCAGCGGTATTTATAACGGTTACTGGAAACCTATCAAATTGTGTTTCATCTAGCAATGTCTCATCGAAATCGTCACTAATGGGTATAGTATTTGTTTCCACTTCATCAACAACCTTATCAGGGGCAGCAATAGATGGAACTGTTGATGGTGACCCACCAAAACGCGTTTCATATACCGTTACCTTCTCGATGTTATCATTGAAGAACAAAGCATGGTCCAACTCTTGAAAGAAATTTAAATTGGACGAAGTTGGTTCTTCAAAAAAAATGTCGGCGAAAGCTTAAAAGTTATGCTAAATAAAAAACTTTCGTCATGTGTGAAATACACATAATAAAAATATACTTGCATGCATTGTAAGTGGGAAGGAGAGTGGGAAGTTTCGTGTGGAGGCGGGGGAGCTTCGTACGGCGGCTTGGGGCGGTGGGTTTCATACGGTGACCGGTGGGGGGCTCACCCGCTGCGACCACCACCCTCACATGGAACCCCCTTCCCAAAATCATTCTCAGACATTCACATATCGTTACATATTCAGACATATCGTTCTCAGACATTCACTGTGAATTGGAGAGAAGCAAGTTGTAGTTCTATTTATTGAAATAAAATAAGTTATAACATCACTAATTCTTTATTTTAATTATTCAACTACGTAAACATATTTTTATTGAAGTAAAATATAAATATAAATAAATCTTTATTTTAATTATTCAACTACGTAAACATCTTAATTCATATATCTATATGGCCTAAATATTTATTATAATTTCGTTACAATCGAGCATTAACTTCCAGATAATGAAATACTAGTTCTACATCTACACACGCTGCCGTCTCCTCCTTACCCTAATTGTTATTGTGCAAAATCAAGCAATATGGAACCGTATCCTTAGGCACATTAGCTTTTGTAGTAAATTCTATTCTAACCTCCACACCACTTCTATGTATTGCATCTTCCTGATGTGAGCAACCTATGCCAACTAATGGACACAATTTAAAATTACTTAATTTAAGCATCGGTTCGCAATATTCGTGACCATAATAAGATTGTTGAAACCTAGAATACATATTGTATAACAGTGCTACTCGATTGTCATCAAAATCAACTCTGACATTTTCATATGGGTATCTTGTACCATTTAAATAAACAGTAATAACAGGTAAATTATTGGCATCAAATCTACTCATATTTTCTTCTATTTTTCCTTTCTTCCCTGTCTGAAAACCCAAAATTATATATCTTGGCGTTTCTAAATGTGGAGCTGTTTTAATGGCCCAACTATATTTAATTGTCTCGGGAATTCCTTGATTTTCATGAATTTCCCAACCTCTAAAGAACATTTCCATTACATGATTCTTCGTAATTAACTTAGTTAAAGCCAATTCCTGGGTCATGCCAACGTTAACATGTAGTATCCTACATACAATAGCTTAATATTCTCCGTGGTAACTGATATCAATATTGCATCATTATCATCAGCACATCTTTTTAGAACTAATTCCTGGGATACATGCATAATAACTTGCTTAAAGTCTTCTGCAAATCCCATTAGCATCTTCAATGGGATACAAAAACTAAAATTCCCTTTCTTATCTAACACTGAAGCCATCCCCACTGCGAATTCCCAACCAGAATTTTCCAATCGATTAGCATAACTTGGACTATATGAGAAATATCCTTTCCTAGTTTATGTTATACCAATATTTCTCACTTCATCCACCTCCACTCCGCCAATATTACTAAACATAAAAGCTCCTTCATTAGGAATTAAAAATGTTGTAGCACTATGCTTACTCTCATCACTTGCCAGTCGTAACTTTCAATCAATTAATAGTTCTGATTTTGATGGTAAAGTATATCTATTTCCGGTACCACAATCCTGACCTTATCATTATTCCCATATTTCGGAGAACCAAATGGTATGTGATTGTGAAATTCCATCTCAACGATAGAATTATCTACACGCACCTTCCTTAAAACAACCAAAACTTCCATATCTATTGAAAACTTGACGCAAGCAGTCTCGTTAAACTTATCACGATCGAGTCTTTTCTTATACTAAATTTAATCCTCTCTTTACTTCCAGTTATTAACTTATAATCCCCATACCACAGTTGCTCCAAGATTTACTTTGTCTACATCAAAACTTCATAGCCTATGCCCCTCAAGAAATTCCTTTTTTCATTGGTTAATCGATTACGCACCCTCACCCCATCAACTACCCTCCATAACTTATTCACTATTTTGTATCTGCATTTCCCTCCCCTGCCGCGCAGTTTATTAAAGACGCTACTACTCATTTGTAATTCTTTAATTTTAAACTGTTCCACAAATGAATATTGAATATACTAGTCTGTTACTGCGTATATCAGTTACACGTCCGACCCTATTTTCGTCTCTACAAATAATGTTGGTCTATTATCTCCACTAAAATATTGAAGGCGCTCTTTTCCAAACTCAATTAATCCGCCTCAACTTTAAATATATTGTCCATTCTTCACCTCTCTTAACTCAATAAGTTGCTCGGTCTGATCTACAGCTTGAATAATAACTTGAGATAATACATTAGTGTTCACTGGCATATAAATTTTATCTTTTATCTATTATTTTATAACCAGGTGCAACATAGGGATAAAAGTGATACAAAACATGTTATAATTCACCGTTAATATATGATCCTTCAACCACGTTACACATAATATCTATAGCACTTACTCTATTTATATCGACCACCTTATCGCTAATTGCTGTTTTATTGGCTAGTATAACTTTCTTATTAAGACCTAATAAAGGACCAATTGAATTATCTATTGAAAAATTAACATCGACAGAAGTCTTCATATGCACCTTCATAGTATTACTATTGGCAACTAAAGTAAAATAATTTTGACCACCTTCATCGGCTTGTAATTTCTCATTAATGTATTTCTTCAAATCTTGAATATCATAAGTTCCAACTGGAATATTATATCTGTCCACTTAAAATCCAATTCAGTATATCGAAATACATTGTTTGTAGATGTAAAATACGGGACATTACATTTCATATTCACCATCTAAATATATTGGGGGATCCACCGCCGATTCCTTCCTCGATATCACTAAAGCCATATTACTGACACTTTCATTACTATCTCTCCCCATTTTAACAAGAAATTCACTTCTCTTTCGTATAATAATACACACCTGACCACAATTTTCGCTGTTAATACTCTGATATCTTCTATAATGATAACATATAACACGACCGCCTTTCGACAATAAATACTTTTCCACTTCAAATGCAAGTCTTAAATTACCGTAACTATCAAAATATTCTATCACAACATTATTTTTTTTGTATGCTACCCAATGAGTACCCCCCCCCCCCCCCCCCCCATTGTCATCATCCAAGTTAATTATCCCTTTCTTTCTTATTTATATATATATATATATATATATATATATATATATATATATATATAGTGTTAATAAGAATTAGATTTCTTATTTATTTTATTGGCCGTGTCTTAATATTAAAATAATAGACTTTTTTATGGGTTTAGCGACCTTTAATGAATTTCAATTTTCTCTACGACGTTTCGACTCTTTTAATTATTAAGTCTTTTTCAAGTGACTAGAAACAAAAAATTAATACAACGAAAAGTAAGAAAATATGTTTACATTTGTATGAATGAATTAAAAATTAAAATAATAATAAAGTAAGGAAAAATTAAATGATTACATTTGTATGAATGAATTAAATATTAAAATTAAAATAATAATAAAGTAAGGATAATTGAATGATATAAAAACTCACCGATTTATTCTGTTTTAAAACACATTTTTTCTACATGTGTGGTTCGGACTTGCACCGAGACCCTTCCCGGGATGACCGCGTCACTTCGAATATATTGTGTGACTAAATGTTTTTGTTGGAGAATTGAAATTTCTTATTTCGTTTTAAAATTAGCAATGGTCAGGCAATGTGTTAGAGAAACATAGTATATGTATTTACAATGGGAAACAATAACATTTTTTGGTGTGTGTGGGTGGGGTTGGTTGTCTTCTATTGTTTAATGAGTGGATAATAGAGTTTAGAAAGTCCATCAATCTCGTTTCGGTCGTTGATTGTTCTGCTGTTTTTGAAAATATGGATAATTTCTAAGACCTCCCTAGCCTTTGAATTTTTTTGCCTTGTTATTTTGGTATTTTCAAAATCAAAATTATGTTTTAGTGTCATCTGGTGTTTTTTTAAAGCAGTCTGATTTTTTGCGTATGTGTGACCTTTTAATCTCTCCTGTAGTAACTGTTTTGTTTGGCCAATGTATACTTTGTCACAGTCTCTGCAGGGTATGTTATATATTGTATGTGATTGTTTTAGTGTAGGTATTGAGTCTTTTAGTTTGGTGTGTAGGAATTTTAGGTTTTTTCCGCTTTGGTGTGCTATTTTAAAATTAAATGGTTTAAATATATTGTTTAGTTTTTCGGATAATCCAGTTATATAGGGTGTAGGGATATATGTTAATTCATTGTTTTTTTATTTTTGTTTTCATTGTATTAATTTTTTGTTTCTAGTCACTTGAAAAAAGACTTAATAATTAAAAGAGTCGAAACGTCGTAGAGAAAATTGAAATTCATTAAAGGTCGCTAAACCAATAAAAAAGTCTATTAATTTAATATTATATATATATATAAAAATGAAAAAACAACCAGTTCTATATGGTTTTATGTATAAACCACTTCCCAGATACACCACAACCTTGCTTATATGGTTTTATATATAAACCACTCCCAGATTTTGACTCCATAGCTAAATTATGTCGTTTTGCTTCTTCCAACTGATCCCTTTCAGTTTTTGCAGATGTTACTGCTTTTGTAATTGCCGCAGCACCCCCACCCAACAATCCCAAAGCACCTAAAGCAGCGAATAATGGAATTAATGGCAAAAATACACCTTTTCTCGGTATTAGAATTACTCTAGACTTTGGAAATTTTATTTTCTTCCCCGACTTCATTTAACTCTAATATGCAACTCTCGCATTTTCTAAAATACCTTTTTCCCCCCAATTCGTCTTATAGCATTTCGAGCATTCTTCACATCGCTTGCAAAAATGATATAGCACCACCTTTTCTACTACTCATATACTTTCTACCACTACCACTACCCTTCCTTATACATTTACGTCGCATCCTCGAACTCATACCCAATTTCGTTTTAGCTTTCATAGCGACGGTAACCACAGTAGCAGCTAATCTTTCTCCTACACCTGCGTCTTTACTTTTCACTCGTTCTACGGCCTTTTTATACAATTTCTCATCCGCTTCGTGCCTCTTTAACAAATCCTTCAACTGAGCATAAGATATATCATGCTCTCTACAAGCCTCATCCAAAATATTGACACCCTTATCACCTCTCTTTAATCGTTCTTAAAATTTCGTCCCTGGACCACAAAAACTATAACCCGGTATATGCAACTCCACTGGTAATTTGTTAATCACGGAATTCAGTAACCCACTACCTTTCCTTCTTACTGTCCGATTCGAACTACCACTTTTCAATACCATCACAATCTTTTAGTGTAATCCTATTGATCTTTCTCATGAATCAACAACTTGTGGAATGACAAACAACACAACTCCAATGTGGTTTATAAGTACATGTTTTATTAATATATACTCAATTTAGCTTACTTATTAAATCTATAGATAGTATTATATAACTAACTCCTATATCTAATAATAAAAAATAACAACAATTTAATCCTTTTTATTATCAAACTATACAACTTTTTCCATTATTCTTTCTTAAATAATTTACATCGTTTGATCATTTCTTTGGCCAATATGTGACTAACTCTCTTAGTATGCATACAAATTCTGACACAACTCCATGATACATTTTCGTTATTCCAAATTCTATTTCTTCACCACTTTCAGCTAAACTTCGTACCAAATTGTTATACCATACATTATATTGCATACTTTCTAAAACTACCAAACGACACTCTAATATTTCCTTCAACCGCAACAATTCCAGCAACCCTTCATATGCCAAATACACATATTCCCCACCTTTTTTGTATCTTCACAACTGCAGTCAACCCGTCGATTACCTCTCGCCATATTTGTATACGCATCCCGCAAATTGTAGGAAACACTGCATTCTTACACTCGAATCGTTCCCTCAACTGTACAATCTCCCCAATTAACGAACCTCATTCCATTACGTCCAAACACACACACTGCTTCTTTACACCAATAAGCTTTAACATATTCTGTAATGGAGAGAAACAGATCCTTATCCATTTGGAATGATTTTTATTTAAAAACAAAAACCTCTCTCCTACTAATGGCACCTCCCAAATTGGTTCCCTTGTATAATTTTCCATGAACTTTTCAGCGGTTGTTACCTTTCGTGCAAAATCACCATTCACAATATATTTTTGGGATCACTCATCCCTTTAATAATAATTCTTCAAATCTGGGATCCAACTAAATATCTTACCAAAACACTTCATCAGCACGCTCTCCTTCCTCCAGCTCACCTCTTTCCACCATATGTTGGGAACAGGATGGTTTTTTCCATCACAGCAACCTTAAGTTTAGACATACTTGTTAATACTAACAATTGTTTCGAATAATCTCCCTTTATATACAATACCAATAACCCCTACCTACAATTATGTGCAAAAACATACTCGATGTGCTAATCGTTGCAACCTCATTTATTTTTATTAATTCCAAAACCTTATAGAACCTCCTCCGTGTTATAACCTCACCCGGGTTTAACCTCTACAACCTATTTTAGAAAATCTTGGTTCTAGAACCTTCTTGGTCTTGATGCTGCAACTTGATCCTCTTGATTCTAGAACCTCTTCGGTGGCCGTGGTGTTTCAACCTCCCTCCGTCTCATCCCTCTTGATTCTAGAACCTCCTGAGTGACCTTGATGTTGCAACCTGTCCGCCTCAGCCGATTCTGAAACCTCCTCATAGTGACCTTGACCTAGCCTACTTCAATGTCCTATAAATGACTTTGACCACTCAGCCGATTCTAACACCTCCTCATTGATCTTGATCACCAATATTCATGTGATCAAGGTCAATGAGGTGTTAGAATCGGCTGAGATACTTTACTTAAGTGTCCTTCGTAAAAGGAATATTTAAAACTAATAATAATTTTGTATGTGCGCACTGTCACTGCTCGAGCTAAGCAGCGTGAGCGTCGGAACATCAAGCAGGAGTCTGATAAAATTTCATTAGTTTTAAGAAAATAATAAAATTATAACTTAATTCGGTCCTGTGTACATACAACCGTTATCTGTATATATGAACTTTAATATGTGCTCCCTTATTTTGTACCACTAAGAATTACTGATATTAATTAAAAATGAGTTGTCGTTTTCTTGAATAACTCAAAGGTTAGCTTTCGGATTTACAAAGAGGACAGTCTTGATAAACTTATTTTTTTGCCGCTATCAACTTTTAAGATATAAAAACTATATATATAGGCTCAACTTGATTCTTTTTGCGCATATCGAACTTATATTTTCCATTTATTTTTTCAGAGAAATATATATTCTCGTCTCGCACATAAATTTTATTTTGAAAACTTGTTTTGATTTCACGTAAATCATGATGTAATGTTCTTATCAGCAAAAAGAACAATCAATCATTAACATTTTATCCAATGCAAGTACTGCTTACAAATAGTGCTATTTTCAATTATTATTAAATAAAACCAAAAATTGAAATGAAACAGAAAAATAGTGACTATTTAAAAATCTACGCTCACATTAAGTATGAATCGTAATAAAGCACGTCATAAATTTTAAAATTTATTAAAATTGGACTCTACAGTTTGATATAACATATTAAATAATATATAATCATTTCTTCAAGTTTTTTTAAAAAAATTTGTTCTTTTTACTTAATCAAAAAAATACAATTTAGACGTATAACTCGATTGAAACTCTTAATAAAATGCTTCCATAATTGTTAGTAATTAGATATTTTACAACTGATTAAAGAATTAACATAATATTTACATACGCACAGAAGAGCATATGCACAATTCAGGCGCGGCTCGTGATGACGTATTTGGGAGTGCATGTACAATGATGCGAGTGCTTCGTGTATTCTCGTGTACTAACTGTAGCGTTTTCTTAGTAAACACCGAAAACACACGAGGCACTGGCATCATTGTACATGCACTCCCAAATACGTCATCACGAGCCGCGCCTGGCACAATTCAATGTTAGCATTTCGCTCTTTGTGTAAAAAATACAATTAGATTATACGTCTGAATAAAGTACATTGTATTCATTTTTTATCTTATTTATGTGATATAACAGCCATAAGTTTCTGTAAAATAATTAATTATGATTTTGTCCGTTCTAGTTGAGGTTTTTTAGCTTGTTTGCATTCAGGATATTTATCTGTCAAAAAACTTCGAATTTCTCCATACTCCGTTAATGTATTAATGCGCACTTGTTCTTGACCTCTAAGTTTTTCTTGTTTCTTTAAATATTTTTTCCACGATTTAAGTTTCGTAAAGAACAATGGTTTTTTTTTTCTTTTTAATACAACCTTTCCTTTTAAACAGTAGTGGTTAAAATCAAGAATTTCATGACTTTTAATATCATTAGAAAACAAACACTCAGTAGGCGAAGCTAAAATATTTGGAAAATAATTACTTTCTTGGCATATTTCTATTAGATGTAAATTTTTTTCTTCGGCTATTTCTTGGTGTGTTTTTTGACGTAACAATCCCAAAAAGAAAGCCTTTACAATATGCTGTAAATTTGTAGAACCTTCTACTTTGGCGTATAAATCTTTTATTCCAACTACTTCGCATATAGTTTTAATTGCTCTGTGACAGATTAGTCCGTGGCCTTGTGGTCTTTGGTTGACGTAAATTTTTGTTTTTCCAAATTGTGTAAAAAAGTCGTGGTATACTGTATGATTTCTAAATATTTTAATATGCATTAATTTTTGGCCTGCTCGATTTTTCGCTTTTCTTAGTGCAGTTTTTGATTCTAAACCTTTGCCAGTTGCAAATCCACCTAAGCCATTGCTATTTCCTGTAACTACAAACACAGATAACCTTCTCTTCCTGCCAAAATTGCCCTTCATGTTAAAAACGGTTTTCAATTCTAATACTTTTGTATCAAAACCATGAAATTGATCTAAAATAAAGAAACAACGATTAAAAAAGTCTTTACCAGTGATATACATTATTTCAATCAAAGCTCTATTTGACAAATAGATTCTACACATCACATATTTAAAAAACGTCTTATTAAGACCCGTATAAAAACAATTTAATGAGGTTTCACTTTACAATGGCTTTACTTTATTTTAAATGTATTAGGGTGCTTTTTATACTGAAATTCACCAAGTTTTAATTATTATTACAGTAAACTGGGACAACTTCTGATTCTCAATTATACAAATAACAATTGTAAGTAATATTTGTTTCGGTTTTTCTTTTGAAAATCGATTAATGAAGAACAACAACGAAATATCAGAAACGTCATAAGTATAATAATCACAATTTGATTTAAATCCATAATCTTATTGGAACAGTTAAATTTCAATTTTTACAGTTATATATGTTAATCATAAAAGTCTAAAAAAAGGTTTCCATGCTGAAATTAGTAGACGAGGTGTGCAAATAAAGTTGTTTATATATTTCTCTTATTCAATTAAAATCATAATTCCACTTTGTCTCCTTTAAAGTACTTACTTTGGGAAGCCACGCAGCGCTGGATACGCGCTTGTTCATTCCTTATAGCAGTGAGTGTCTCAAAACGGTGTCCTTGGAGGTCCTTTTCAATCTTAGGAAAAGGAAAAAGTCGCAAGCACTCAGCTCTGGTAAATAGGGGAGCTACGGAGCGCCACAGGGATGTGTTTGCTTGCCAAAATCTCGTTAATTAAAATCGCTGTGTGATTAGACGCATTGTGATGTAGTACCATGTTCGATCACGCATGAAATACCCTTTTTCAAAGTCTTTCCAGAACTTTGTAAAAATGCTGGGTTACATTTCCGCCGTAGACACAAATTCCTCATGCCAACAAAAAAGCAAATCAACATGCTTTTAATTTGCTCATTCTGGCTTTTTTTCCGCGATGAGATTGGAGTGTGCCCTTGGCTCTTCGTTTCTGAGTTGTATTGAAAAATCCAAGAGATACCAGTAATGATATGTTTTAGAAAATAAGGGTCATTTTCAATCCGCCTCAAAAAGTAAGTTTCCGCCTGCTGTTTTTTTGATTTTAGGAAAGGTTTATCGAAATCAGTTTTGCGCAGATTTTCTTCATCCCCAATTAATTGCTTAAACTCTGATGAACGGTTGTGAGACAAATTCAACTTCTCCCTGATCATTCTGAGGAAAAGTCGTCAACCGAGGATCAGAACGCACAGGATCCCGGATTCTGCTATTTCCATTACTTTTCCACTTGAAGGTCTTCGGCTGCGAGGTTCGTCTTCAGTCGAGTGTCGGCCTTTTTAAAATGTCTTAAACCATCTCAAAACCAGAGTCCTTGACAAAACATTGTCTCCATAGGTCTGTTAAAATTTTGTAAACATTTCCGTTGCACTATGCCCATGTTTGAAACCAAACCAGATAGCGTACCGTTGCTCGACATTGTTGTCATTCATTTTCAAAACACTAGAAAAAGCACTAAAAACATTTACAAAATTCGAAAATATCCTCTTCTGCCCTGTTGTATATTTCAGATGTCGAAGGGCGAGCAAATTTTCAGTTATTTTCAAACATTGGTCGAATGCAGGAATAAAAATTCTCAGTTACGCCATAACATCAGTACTATCATACAATACTATGGAAAATTCAACATATTCGTCATAATTCTGCAGAGAGTGACTTTTGCGAGTGTTTTTAAACTGTATACAAAACAAACATTTTGCATTGAAGACTTTTCTATACTTACAGCTTGAAGGTCCGGACATGTTTAGTGAAACAATGAGAACTAGACTAATTCAATATTCAGTGTTTTGTCATAAAACGAAATTTGTTATATTGCATATAGTTATACCGTTTGTTCCTTATTGATGTGCGAATATTTAAGGGTGCGAATCTGCATGAAAATAAATGATAATTTGCTTTATAAACTATGGTCCAAAAATGTTCCGTTACGAAAATACAAGGTGTTGAACTTTTATGAAAAAAAAATGGAAATTAATATTTTCGAAACCGCTTGAAATGTTTCAGTTAAATTTAATATGTAGCGACTGTTAATAAAGGTGCGTATTTTTCAAAAAAAAAAAAATAGCTGAAACAGTAGCGTGCGTACGAGAACATACTTTTATATTTTTGAAGAAGCTCTATGTTTCAAAATGAACGGGGAATTTAAAAATAATTTATATTTTTGAAAAACCATAGGCCTACCAGTTTCCAACACCCTGTATTTTCGTAAAGGTGCATTTTTTAACCATAGTTTATAAAGCAAACCATCATTTATTTCTCATGTAGATAAATTAGTAAATAAAATATTCAGAAAACACCAACTTTCAATATAACTACCACCAACCAAAATAAATAACCAGCTTATACGGAAGTTACACCCCGTGAGCGGTGGGCCAAACACAAAACATGGTCCTTCGAGAGTCGAATACAGCCCAACGTTTAGTTCTAAGAAAAAACATTTACATTTGATTCTTCGCCAGGATTTTACCATATTTACATTTGGTCCTTCGAGAGCCGGATCGCCAGCGACAACTCAAGCGGCTATCAACATTACAATCAGATCATCAGTCCTTCGTCGACTGGACATCACCAAAAACATTGGTTCCTCCAAGGGCAGGATATCAACATCTCTTTCAGCAATAGCGTACTCAAATTTATGAGGTAGGTCTCCAGTTAACTTCCTTTTCTTAATTCTTTACCGATCAGTATCCTAAAAATCGTTATTCGCTTCATAATGACTACTCCCGAATTAAAAACCTTAAAAAGTCAAAGAACAAAGCTAAAATCAACCTTATCGAGAGCTGCTGAATATATTGCTTTTTTAGATAAAGAGGTCATTTGAGCAGCTCTATGACAGATTATAATCACTTCTAGATCATTTTGAAAATATACAAACATAAATTGAGGATACATCGGAAGTAGAATCCGATGATGCAGAACGTGCAAATTCGTGACCGGATATCAACAAATTCGAATGTTAATGTCGAACATAAATTAGCTTCGAATGTTTATGTCGAACATAGACTAGTTTTCATGATACATTTTCTTGTTTAATCGACGCCAATACTTCTATACCAGACATACATCCGTTTTAAAGGGATGCAAGTGAATTAACTCTTTACCTATTACTACTGGAAATTATTGTATTGCTTGGAATATGCTGAAAGAGAGGTACGATAATAAGAAATCGTTCGAAATCATGTAAAAGCGATATTTGCGTTACCTACGATGACAAAGGAAAACCATGTCACACTTCGCCTAATTTTAGACAGGGTACAAAAGCATAAACGTGAATTACAATCATTAGATCGTCCTACAGAACAATGGGATGATTTGCTAATACATATAATTAATACAAAAATGGAAACTATTACTACCAAAGAATGGGAAATAAGTTCACCATCCACATCAACATTACCAACATTCAAAGAGTTAATTGATTTCCTAAACAAAAAATGTCAAGCATTGGAATCAATTTCTCGTCAATCATCACATTCAAAGCACCAATTATCAAGTCAGACTAGGCAAGTTATAAATGTCGCCACACTTTCTAATTCTAAAATTTGTTTCAACAATCATGTAATTTTCAAATGGGACAAATTCATAAATTTGTCACCGGAGCAGCGTTTGCAACAAACGAAAATCAAACATTTGTGCTTAAATTGTTTGAATTCGAATCACACTAGGCAGCAATGTTTTAGCACCATATGTAAGATATGTCACAAAAACACAATACATTGTTACATTTACCTGCTATAACTAGTACTTTACAATAATCAACGAAATTTCTCCAAATGCGACAAATAATAATTATTCTCTCAACAAGTAAAAAGCTAGTGTTTCACAACCATCAAAGTCGTTGGAAATTTCTCTGAATGCTACAATTAATAATCACGCTATTAACAACCAAGATATTCACCATCAAATATTTTTATCAACAGCTGTTATCAATGTTTTTGATTTAAAAGGCCAACCGCAGACGTGCAGTTTTGTTTGATTCTGGTACAAATCAAATTTCATTTCCAAATCACTCGTAAACAAATTAGGAATACATCAAGAAGCATTTCACATTCCTGTAATAGGCATTAATCAATCAACAACTCAAGTTAGGAATTCCGTAAGTACAAAAATAAAATCCAAATTCAACAACTCTCAATCAAACATTGAATGTTTAGTAATTGAAAAAATTACCGAGAATTTGCCACTAACGGCTATTAATATGTGTAATTTTGATATTCCTAAAAATTTACGATTTGCTGATCCAGAATTTAACATTTCCCGACCTATTGATATGATAATAGGTGCTGGTTTGTACATGAAGTTGATGTGTGTAGGTCAAATTAAAGCAAGTGATAAGTATCCCTGGCTCTAAAAAACGCATTTAGGCCAAGAAAACTTTACTAAGGCAAGTAACTTTATTACAGAAGTTTCAGTAATAAATATAAATCTTGTGAGTTATTTTCTTCAAAAATTTCCAAACATCTCCAAAAATTACATCAATCACTTCAAAGCGTTTTATTACAAATTCTGTCAAAAAGAAAGTGAAGAATAAAATTTCAAACACATTTAGTAAAGTATTACCTCAAGTTAAAAGAAACAAAACACGAGAAAATATACACTATTATGATAATTTCAAAAAATTATTTCATACATTTCATAATGAAATATGGCAAAAGGTTTAACATTTACATTCAGTAATTTTATTAAATTCAGCAAGAACACCAACTATAGGGGAACACGTTCTTGCTTCAAAGTGAAAAAAATGAGAGCACGTAGCTGACAAGTTTAAATATCCGCTAACAGCATAAACGACAATACAGGTATTACAATAAACCAAATTCTGTCGCCTAATACAATTAATGTGATAGAATAATTGAAACATACATGAGTGGGTAAAACCTCACCAGTTTTGTATAATACAAAAGTATTTCTAATAATATAAAATATTATTAAAAATCTGGTGTGAAGAACACAAATACAAGTTCAATATTAATATTTTTTGTGAACGTGTCCAAACATATCCTTCCCCAGAGACGCAGATACGTATTTCATATTTCTGCAAATTCATTAGTACGCTCCTTCTGGAGAAAGGATATCTTCAAAAAAAGAACGACTTCGCTATCTAACAGAAATTATTAAGACCGAGCGTAAAAGTACATACAGCGCTGCATATTGTCAGACTACCGATATCCTGAAGATATTGTAATCCAACGATACATCACGTATCATACTTCTGGCGCCTTCTCGATAGATATAGAACACTCGAGAGAGGTTTAACAGCCGATATATAAGCCGTCGATGAAGGGATTCATTCGATACCAAATCATCGCCGAGTGAACTTACATAAATATAAATACATAAATGTGCTTATTGTTAGTAATTAGTTTTTAAATTGTTATTCGTTTTTATTATTAATATAGTGTGTGTCTAAGTTACCGTTAGTTTTATTTAAGAACCCGAAAAGACAAATACTTTACAATATCCTTTCTCCAGCAGGGGCGTAATGATGAATCTGTAGAAAGATAAAATACGTATCTGCGTCTCTGTGGAGGGATATATTTGGACACGTTCACAAAAAATATTAATATTGAACTTGTATTTGTGTTCTTCACACCAGATTTATAATATTTTATATTATTAAATACTTTTGTATTATACAAAACTGGTGAGGTTTTGCCCACTCATGCATGTTTCAATTATTCTGTTACATTACGCATGCGGTATTCCGTAAGTATGAATGAAGACACAAACAAAATACATTTTCTAGAGACAAGGCAGTGGCACCTCTGGGAAAAACTTCGTTAGTTCTGCATTGGTTATGTAGACAAAGCGAGAGTACTTCGGCAGTCTGACAATATGCAGCGCTGTATGTACTTCTACGCTTCTACGGTCTTAATCATTTCTGTGAGATAGTGAAGTCGTTCTTTTTTTGTGAATGTGTCTGAAGATATCCTTCCTCCAGAAGGAGCGTACTGATGAATCTGTAGAAATATGAAATACGTATCTGCATCTCTGGGGAAGGATATGTTTGGACACGTTCACAAAAAAATATTCATATCTAAATTGTATTTGTGTTCTTCACACCAGATTTTTAATAATCTTTTATATTATTAAAAATACTTTTGTACAATTAATGTGACTTAAAACCCGCTAAACCGCACTACATAAGTACTTTTATACAGTCATAAAATTTAACTATGTCTTTATTGGCGAAGTGTGCAACAACACATTTCCCAAAATATCATATCTGTGCTTTTCATGTAATTCTACATCATTTTGATGTATCGGTCGCTTTGTTGCGTGAAAGCGCGACCAACTTCTCTCTTATCACGGGATCGATTTTCGAGGAATGGTTGGCTTTATTGGCGAAGTGTGCAACAGCACGTCTTCCAAAATATCATATCCGTGCTTTTCACGTAATACTACGTCATTTTGATGTATCAGTCGCTTCGTTGCGTGAAAGCGCGACCGACTTCTCTCTTATCACGGGATCGATTTTCGAGGAATAGTTGGCTTTATTGGCGAAGTGTGCAACAGCGCATTTCCCAAAATATCATATCTGTGCTTTTTATGTAATTCTACATCATTTTGATCTATCGGTCGCTTTGTTGCGTGAAAGCGCGACCGACTTCTTTCTTATCACGGGATCGATTTTCGAGGATTGGTTGGCTTTATTGGCGAAGTGTGCAACAGCACGTCTTCCAAAATATCATATCCGTGCTTTTCATGTAATTCTACGTCATTTTGATGTATCAGTCGCTTCGTTGTGTGAAAGCGCGACCGACTTCTCTCTTATCACGGGATCGATTTTCGAGGAATGGTTGGCTTTATTGGCGAACTGTGCAACAGCACGTCTTCCAAAATATCATATCCGTGCTTTTCATGTAATTCTACGTCATTTTGATGTATCGTCGCTTCGTTGCGTGAAAGCGCGACCGACTTCTCAAATCAAAATGTATCTGATACAATTTTTTCCTCTCTTTCCGATCCTGTGAAATAGAGTGAGTATCTCAGGTTTCTAACGCCTCCTCATTGACCTTGATAGCATATATATTGGCGATCATGGTCAATGAGGTGTTAGAATCGGCTGAATGATCAAGGTCATTTATTAAAAGGTCATACAAAGGTCCATGTCATTTTAAAGGTCAGTCAAGGGGAGATCAAGGTCGCGCCAAGGCAACCAACGTTATTGGAAGGTCATGTCAAGGACAAAACCATTTTAAAGGTCAATCAAGGTTATCTGGAGGACAAGGTCGCACCAAGGTCAATGTCATATGATAGTAATGACTGACATCTCCTCATTGACCTTGATCGTATAAATATTGGCGATCAAGGTCAATGAGGAAATGTTAGAATCGGCTGAGGATAATCGACCTTCTTGAACAAGGGGAGGGGGAATACGTGGCGAATATGAGGTGAAGGTTAAATAGGAGGTTCCAGAATCATATTGGTGATCAAGGTCAATAGGGAGGTTTTAGAATTGATTGGGTGTGATCAAGGTCATTTGAATATTAAAGAATAAAGAACAATGTTAGGCTGGGAACAATGTTAGGGTATATAAAGTTTGCTTGTGTTAAGTAGATGCTAGTATTAGATAATATGTTGAAGCGGAAGTTTAGTGAAGTATCACAGAGTTCTTTGTTGTCTAATAGTGGAAGAAACTGAATTGGAAAAAGATAGTAGTGGTCGCTCGATAGTGGAAGAAAGTGAATTGGCAAAAGATAATAGTATTGATAGAGGTTTACAAGTGGTTGGAGATATTGAGGTAGATTTGGGTATTGAAAAATTCTTTACTAAAATGTCTGAATCTAATAAATTTTGGGAACATGTAGATGCAGCTGCAGCGAATTTTGCAAGAGATACATTAAGTGGTGAAAGATTTCTAGAAAAATATGTTAGAGAACCAATTTGGGAGTTACCATTAGTAGGAGAAAATATTTTTTCTGAATAAGTCATTCGAAATGGATATGTATTGGTTTATGACCACATCAAGATTTTGAACCAAGGTTAAAAATTGTTGGTGTAAAAAAACAATGTGTTTGTTTTAATTCAAAAGAATGGAAGTGGGTAATGGCGGAGGCTGCAAAGTTAAGGCAATATTTTGATTATAATAATGGCATATTTCCAAGCTTTAGCGGTATGAATATTCGAATATCACCTGAATCATTTGATGGAGTGAGTAGAATTGTGAAGATAGAAAAAGGTGGCGAGTATTTAGCGTTTGAAAGTTTATCGGAGTTATGGCGGTTGAAGGAAACATATGAAATATAATGTATTTTATAATATGGTCCGATGTGTAGCTGAAAGTGGTGGAGAAGTGGATGTAGAACTCGATCGAATGTATAATGGTGTAATATCCGAATGGTTTGTATAATGAAGGAGTTAGTAATGTATTGGCCTCAGAAAATTAAAAATGATGTAAATTATTTAAGGAAGAATTATATATGATTATGAAATATAGTACTAAAATAAATTTAAAGTGTTTTATTTTTGAAATTTGTAAGGAATTAATTCCGTGAGACAAATTTAAGGGTCTTTAGGGTTAAGTGAAATCGACTAATAAGTATTTGTATATATGGTAATTGCAGATGCGGTTTTGGTCATTTAGATTGTTGATGTTTACTGAGATACTTTAATATATAAGACTGTGATGGTATTTAGAAGTGCTAGTTTCAATAAGACACGTAGAAGGAAAGGTGGTGGATTGTTGAATACTGTGATAAATAAGCTCCCAGTAGAAATGCACATACCGGGTTATAGATTTTGTGGACCAGGAACGGGGTTAGAAGAACGATTGAAAAGAGGTGATAAGGGGGTGCATATTTTGGATGAGGCCTGTAGAGAGCATGATATATCATATGCACAATCAAGTGAATTGTTAATAAGGCACGAAGCGGATGAAAAATTGTATCAAAAGGCTGTGGGACTAGTGAAGAATAGAGACGCAGGTATAGGAGAAAGGTTAGCTGCAACTATGGTTTCAGTTGCTATGAAAGCTAAAACAAAATTAGGTATGGGTTGGAGTAGACAACGGAAGAAATGAGTAAAAGTGGAAGGAAGGGTAGTAGAAGAAGTTATAGGAGGAGCAGGCAGGGGTATCGATTAGGTGGTGCTATTTCATTTTTGAAGCAATAAAGAAAGCACGGAATGCAATAAGACGGATTGGTAAGAAGAAGGGTGTTTTAGAGAATGCTAGAGTTGCATATCAATGTTTAATGAAATCTGGAAGAAGAACAAAATATCCGCGATCCAGGGTAATTGCAATACCAAAAAAAGGTGGAATTTTACCGTTAATCCCATTGTTTGCAGCGTTAGGTGCTTTAGGATCATTAGGTGGTGGTGCAGCAGCAATTGCAAAAGCAGTAACTTCTGCAAAAGCTGAAAGGGATTAATTAGAGGAAGCAAAACGACATAATATTGCTATGGAATCAAAATCTGGGAGTGGTTTATACAGAGAATTTCACTTAAGATGCAATATACAAACATGTATAGGTTTTTTATTTCCATAGAAACTAAGTAATACATTCTTACATTGTCCCACGTAAAATGCAATATATCAATATAATTTGACATTAGTTAAGTCAAAAGTAGCAGTATTTCTATTTCGATATTAGCTTAGTATCAATCTTAAATGATATACACAAAGGAAGAGAGAACTCAGTTAGTGACATGGTATCTTTCGGGATTCAATTCAATAAACGATATTTATCGGAAATGTAGTTTTAATCCTAAAACACTACATTGAATTAAATAGGCTTTACTGTCAATAATTTGACAAAACAACCATGAAAGATATCATATCGATCATAACTATTACATATTGCATTTTATGTGGGACAGTGCAAGTGCATAGTATTTTCGAATCTATGGTTACTACATTCATATATTGCAAGTTACATAAAATTCTCTGTATGTAAAACCATATAAGTCTGGGTGTGGTGTATCTGTTGGAAGTGGATTATATGTAAAACTCTATAAATCTGGTTGTGGTGTTTATTTACCAAATGGTGCCAATTCAAAAAGCTGATAAGCAGTTTACCTCGAAGACCTTTAACAGAAAAAGAATTGTGGATGTATGTTCAAAGGTAGAGAATTGTAAATTTCGGGGTATTTTTAGTAAGAATATGTTACCGAGAATTATACGTAAAAGGGAGAATGGAATAGTAAATTTGGATGATGATGCTGGGGAAGGGACTCATTGGGTAGCATATAAGAAAAATAATGTTGTAATAAAGTATTTTGATAGTTATGGTGATTTAAGACCTCCGATCGAGGTAGAAAGGTATTTATTATCGAATGGTGGTGCTGTTATACAGTATAACTATGAAAGCTATCAATACAGTAACAGTGAAAATTGTGGACATTTGTGTTTATTGTTTTTGAAAGGATTTATTAAATAAGAAAGAGTTTGTTGTGATTGTTTTATTAATTATTATTAGTGCAAAGATATTGGAAAGTTGAATTTATATTAGAAATGGAAGCAGATGGTAATGGAAGTGTGCATAATTTGACATGCGTTTTAACAGGGAAGGGATCTGAGGTGGGTTGTGTGTTGAATCCACCTATATACTTAAATGGTGAATATGAGATGTGTATGTTAAGTTTGCAAACTTATAATTCTATACCTAATCTTACTAGCAAAAATAATGTTTCTAAATATTCTTTGAAGTCAAAAAGTAAATCAAGTGTGTGGATGGAGATAATTATTCCGGAGGGTACTTATGATATAATCGATTTACAGAAATATATCGATGAGCAATTACGAGTTGCGGAAGGAAAAGGACATTTTTTTTTATTACATCGTAATAGTAATACTATGAAAGTGTTTATGAAGGCTTCAGTAGATATTGATTTTGGAGTGGAAAATTCAATTGGTTCTTTGTTAGGTTTTCACAAAAAGGTAATAAAACGAAATATACCAATTCATAGTGATGAAATAGTTGACATAAATAGAATTAGTGCTATTGATATTATGTGTAAGATTGTAGATGGATCATACATTAATGGTGAATTATCACATGCTTTGTATCATTTCTATCCAAATGTTCCACCAGGTTTAAAATTATAGAGGTTCCGCAAGAGAAAATTTATATGCCTGTAAATACTAATGTATTATCTGATATTATTATTCGAGCTGTAGATCAGACAGGTCAAGCAATTGATTTAAGAGGTGAAAAGATGACAATATATTTGAGGATTAGGAAACGTTAGGTTTTAAAAAATAAATGTTTTATGTTTTAGGAATGGTAAATGATTTATTGAGGGAAATGATTGTATACATTAGTGAATATTTAAATAATTAATTGATAGTGTTAGTACAGTTGTTGATTAAGTAGGGTGTGTAGTATTTGATGTAAAAGGTGGATATTGTGTATTTTACTTACGAATTTGTACAAGGTTATGAATTATCGATATTGTTATAAATTAGAGAATAATGAGGAACAGTAGTGTTAATAAAATGTGGAGGGGGAATAGAAATTCATTACGCAAATTAGCGAATAAGTTATGGAGGATTGTTGGTGGGGTGTGGGTACGAAATCGTTTAACAAATGAGAATAGGAGGTTTCTGAAAGGTATGGGATATAAAGTTTTGGTGTAGATATATTTAAGTGAGATGGAGTTTTGGTATGCTGATTATGGGATATTATGAAATAAAGAGAGGATTATGCTTTAGTATAGTAAGAGATTTATTTGGATGAAGTTTGTTGTGAAAGTGTTAGTAACAATTTTAAAAATGGAAGTTTTAGATGTTTTAGGAAAGGTTCGAATAGATAATTCTATTGTGGAGTTGGAATATCATAATCATGTTCCGTTTGGTTCACCAAGATATGAAAATAATGATGAGATTAGAATTGTGGTACTAGAAATAGATAAGTATACTTTACCATCGGAGTCAGAATGATTAATTGAGGGAAAGTTACGAATGTATAGTGCTGAAAGTAAGGCTAGTGTTACAGCGTTTTTAATTAATAATGCGGCAGCCTTTATGTTCAGCAATATCACATATGTGATTAGCGGAGTGGAGGTGGATGAAGTAAGGAATGTTGGTATTACATCGACTATGAAAGGATATTTTTCTCATAGTCCATGTCCACTACAAGAAAGGCTCCAGTTTTAGATAATTTAGGTAATTTTAGTATATGTATAACATTGAAGATGTTAATGGGTTTTGCAGAAGACTTTAAGCCTGTTATTTTAAACATGTCTCAGGAGCTTGTGTTGAAGAGATGCCCTATGATAATGATATAATATATGATTCAAATGCTGCTGTTGATGAGGGTGTTAAGTTAATTATTGATGCTATTGTATGGCGGGTACCACATGTTAAAGTTGGTTTAAGTCAGGATTTAGCGTTAACGAAATTAACAACGAAAAATCCTATAATGTATTTTAGAGGATGGGAAATTCATGAAAATCCGGGAATTCCAGAGACAACAAAACATAGTTGGGCTATAAAACAGCTCCACTTTTAATTAGAGACACCTAGATATATTATTTTGGGTTTTCAGACTGGAAAGAAAGGGAAATTGGGTCAAAATATGAGTAAATTTGACGCAATTAATTTAACTGTTGTGACAGCTTATTTAAATGGAAAAAAATATCCATATGAAAATGTTCGGGTGGATTTTGATGAAAACCGTGTGGCTGTTTTATATAATATGTATGCTAGATATGTATGTAAGTTTATTATGGTCATGAATATATCGAGCCGATGTTAAAGTAAGTCAATTTAAATTGTGTCCATTAATTGGCTTGATTGTTCACATCAGGAAGGTGCTATACATAGAAGTGGTGTGGAGATTAGAATTGAATTTACGGCGAAAGATAATATACCAAAAGATAAGGTTATGTATTGTTTGATATTACATAATAAATTATATCAGTATTCACCATTTAACAAAGTGGTACAGCGACAGTAATAGTATTTTTTTATTTGCTTGAGGAGTAAGATGGGTGGTGGGAGTTATGGTTAATATATATTATGGAATTTGGTTATGCAGTGTATGGTTACTGATTGGGTGAGAAGGTTGTTTGGTTAAAGATGTTGGATTTAAGTGTAAAGAAATATATAATTATAGATTTTCAATGGTATCGATTTAATAATTATAGTTTGATGCCTAAGGAGTCAGCTACTTGTGATAGTGAATTTAGGAGGAGCCATTTTATATTTAAACCGGTTTTGAGTTTTGGTGAATTGGCAGAAGTTGCAAGATATGCTTTTAGTTGTCATCATGGTTCGAAGTGGGAAGATGGTTATTTAACTGCAAGTGAGTTTGATGATATAATTAAACGATTGTGTAGAGGTGTTGATTTAGTGATTGTAAGGGTCAAGAAAAATTTTATTTTTTGAAACGTATGATCGACGAATAGATTTAGTATATGCAGAAAAAATTAGAAGAGGAGAGCCAAGTTGTAGTTTTCATGTTAGTAATTATGTTGTTTGTGTTTTGTCTAATGTAGAACGATTGTATAAGTTTCTGTCAGAAAGAAAGTTGAAGGATAACGAAGTTGGTTATATTTAATTATTGTTGTAATGGGTTATGCGTGGAGTGCTGTGAGAAGTTATGTTGTGTATTAATGTTTGTAATTTATTTATGTGTGTAGTTATAAATAAATATTCGAATTTAAATTAGATTTTATTAAATAATGTAAAAGGAAAAAAAATAAAAAGGGAAAAAGGTAAACAAAAGAAAAAAAGAGAAAGAGTCCGGGGTGGTTGTGCGAGCCCCTGAACCAATCCATACCGTAGCGACGCCACGAAAATTTCCCCCTCCACTTTTCGAAGAATTTTGGAAATTTCACGGTGTTCAAGGTCACACCTAAGATGTAAACAACTTGACCTTTTACATAAATTGCGACGGAATTTTTTAATTAGCATATAATTTAATTCACATATAACACATAACATGTGATAAAATTGACGTCAATGAAAATCTGTAAAATGTAAATTTACATAAATAATTGATACTATTTTCATATAAATACGAGTTAGTTTTGCTGAGGTACACATAACAAGTTATACAATGGTAAGTGAATATCTATATTATTAATAATATTACTATATTTATATTTGTTTTTTCTTGTATTTGTTTATTCAATTATTTATAATTCACTGTAATATATTTCTTATATCTGAACAAAATTTTAAATGTAGTTGTATTTTCTAAATTAATGTATTACATTTATTTAAAACGTTTTATTTCTTTTGTGTTCTAATTACCTTCCTATTTGAAAGTAATTAAGTAATTAATGATATAAATTTTATTTAAAGTTATTGATATTTATTTTATTTATATTTTTTATAGTAGCTGCTTATTATTTCTATAAATTGCTGCTTATTTGATTTGAACATATTTTTTATTATTTTCTATATATTCTATATATATAGTGAAAGACAGTGAACATGTCTTTTAAATATTCAAAGAATATAATTCAAATTCTTTAAACCTTTTAAATTCTTAAATTCTTTTTTATAACCATTAATTCGAATTAATTTGTTTCTAATCCTCATTTTGATTATTCTTTAGGAGACACCAAATTTCATTCATTCACCCACTTCACAGCAACAGGTGTTCTCCCCTGATGCCGACAGCCCTGTAAACCTCGTAAATACTCCCAATTCAAATTCTTTTATGCAAGAGCTAGAGCAACTGGAATTTGAAAAAATAGATGATGAAATACTGTCGACGGCGGTAGATAGAGCGGTAGGTGCTTCAACATCAATTGTAATACCATCACCTCCCTCATCATTGATGATACAAATACGCTGACGCATACAGTTTCTTGGGCGCATGCAATTACTGCTTCTACACCCATTTCTAGTGCAAGCATCGGAGAGGGTAGTACTCTCCAGAGACTACTTCTGGGCAAGCAGGTACACCCTGGTAGTGTAATGGTGTCAACTGCAGTACCATCACCTGTGCCGGTGATATTACAGTTAACACCACCGATGTTAACACCACACCTACCACCTATAGTAGAACCAGTAGTGGCACATGAGTCATCATCGGTCATATTTCTATCTCCTCAATCATCTGACAATCCACCGCTTCCCACTCGAGATCCCAATCCTCAACCAGGCCCCTCTCGATTTCAAAACTCCTCTTCACTGGCTCATCTTTCACCTTTGATTACCCCTTACCAAAAAAAACTCCGAACCAAATACACCTTTTAAACCTCTACCACTTCCATCAGAAACTCAACCACAACCACTTCCATCAGAACCAGAATATCAAGAATATCAACCACCTCAAACACAACTACTCCTATCAGAACCTCAAGCACTTCCATCACGTCAACATCAACCACGCAACACTCTCGCTGGGGATTTTAAAGAACTTTCTGACAAAATTATGTCGCACTTTGAGGAAAATTCGTCAGTTAGAGATGCTTCCCTTTCCCATATACTAGTCACTGTGAATGAGCAGATATCCAGCTCCGACCTTTCTTCAATTCCACAATGGTGTCATTAATGCGAACATCCCAGGTGTTCATATTAATGAGAAAGTTAAATCCTACAGGAGGAAAAAAAATCGACTCGAACAAATTAAAACTTGATATTTGAACATATCAATAGTGATGATGATAGTAATAATGAACAATTAATAAATGGAAATTAATTAATTGTGAAATTAATTACATGCTCTTAAACTTTCAACTGCAAACTTTGATTTAACATATCAATAGTGATGCTAGTGATTCATTTAATTACATGGTGATCAGTGATCCATTTAATTACATGGAACGAAAGTTATATGGAAAAATTAAATTAATTAATGCTCTTAAACTTTGCACTGCAGACTTGTAATGTATTTTCAAATAACGTTGATATGATTTATTGATATTTTCTGATATTTTAAAATAAGGAAGTTAGGACCTTGGGATATAGACATGGACATACGCAAGATCATAATAGCATGATTTGAGAATATTTGCAGTAATATTTACAGTAAATATCAGTTATATTTACTGTAAATATTCCCAAATCATGCTATTATGGTCCTTACCCTTACAGTATATTTAGAGTAAATACAACTGCCAACATCCTTACAGTAATATATTGTATAACTGTCAACATTCTGGGGTGACATCTGGTAAGAAGTATGGATTTGGGAATATTTACATTATCTTTTCCATGGGGTGATATTCGTCAGAAGAAATAGTGTTTTCGGATTGTATAGTTTGTTTGTCGATTTCATACTTTTTCATGGAGCTCAATATAAAGATATTACATTTACAGGAATTCGCAGTGACTACTTCAGTGACGGTGACGCCGACATCTGGCGTATCGACCGTTAGAGTATCAGTAACGGTGGAGATGCCACCGTCACGTACAGCTTCACCACCGTCATCATATACTCCGTCATCACCACCTACAACACCGACACCGCAATCACCGCTCCCGGGCTTTCCTCCACTAAATCTGGATGGCCTGTTTGACTCTGATTGGGGATCATCCTCAGAAGAGTCGGAGCGGGAGCCTCGAGTTCCGGAGCCCCAAGTTCAGGACCCCCAAGTTCCGGAGTCCCCGGAATCTGATTGGGGTTCATATTCAGAGGAACCGGAGCCTTCGGGAGAACCGGAGCCCCAAGTTCCGGAGCCACAGACTCCGAGTCAACCGGTGCGGATGTCGCCGCAGAAAGTAGTGAAGGAGTTGTTGAAAAAATATGAAAATAAACATTAATTGTTTATTATTTATAATTGTATTATCATATTTTTTCAGTATCTCCATCGTCTTACATTAATTATTTCATATTCTTTTCCATCGTCTTTCATTCATTATTTCCTATTTTTTTCAATCGTCTATTTCCACCACCTTCACCATTTTCATCAGGATAAATAACACAGGTCTACAAAATTAAACTTTTTGACAGATGTTTTTATTTTGAAAACTGATTTTATATAATTTTGGTAGGCTGATTTCAAAAATTCTATGCATTTATTTGTATCACGTAAGGTTTTTTTACAAATATTAAATGAAAAAAAACGATATTTCTAAAAAAATTTATTTGTTTATTGAGTAAAAAGGTGGAATACAAGTTAAAAAAGTGGAAAAAAATACTTTACTCAGTCTTTTTTAAGTGAAATCTTTGTCTTTTTGCCAGAAAGCTGCGTTGTCCGGACATTCGGTTGTATGTTTTTAAGGGCATATCCCGTTTTAACATCCAGCAGTACTCCGCCATCATCGTTATCTCCATCTGCCTTGGTATCGCCGTTCCATTTCCTTAATGTCTTGGTGAAACCTCTCTCCCTGTTCTTCGCTAACTGCTCCAAGATTTTCAGGAAAATAGTTCAAGTGTGAAAACAGGAAATGCACTTTCAAACTCATATTACAACCTAGACGATGAAAGTGTTGTAACATATTTTGAACAATATTTTCGTAGTTTTCGTCCTTAGAGTTCCCAAGAAACTTATCAATTACTTCTTTAAATGAAACCCAGGCGTTTTTCTCGACATTGGTCATTATGTTTTGAAAATCCTTGTCTTTGCATAATGTTCTTATCTGCGGCCCAACAAAAATACCTTCTTTTAACTTGGCATCGGATAAGGCTGGAAATGTCTCGCACAAATATTTAAAACACTGTCCACTTTTGTCTAGGGCTTTAACAAACTGCTTCATCAAGCCAAGTTTGATATGGAGAGGAGGCAGTAAAACTTTTTTGGGGTCAACCAAGCTATCTCTTAATACATTTTTGGTACTAGGTGTAAGGCTTGTTCTAGAGGGCCATTCTATTTGAGTCCAATGTCTATCCCTTGCTCGACTATCCCACTCACAAATAAAGCATGGAAATTTTGTATAGCCTCCTTGTTGTCCTAGTAGCATGCGCAGCACTTTAAGGTCACCACAAAGCATCCACTGATGTTCTTGGTAGTTTATTTTCTTTAAAAGAAGTTCAAAATTTTCATACGTTTCCATTAAATGTACCGAATGGGCAACGGGAACCGAGGCCAGCTCGTTACCATTGTGTAATAAAACGCCTTTTAAACTACGCTTACTTGAGTCAATAAACAGGCGCCATTCTTCTTTTACATACGGCACATTTCCTAATTTTGAAATTAAGTCAGGAATATTGTTGCAATACACTAGCGGTCCGTCTTGAGTAAAATATTGACATAACTCTTTTTCGCGATCCCGGTAAAAGCTTGATGTGACGCCAGGTGCCAGTAAATGTTTCTCACGAAGTCGGGAGGCTAACAATTCGTATGCATCCTTTGGAAGGTGCAAATCTCTAATTAAATCATTTAGTTCGCTCTGGTTAAACACTTCGGGCTCTCTGAAATCTGAGTCATCTGGGTCACAATTAGATTTCTCTGATTCTGACGATATGACGTTTTCTAGTGCTTTTGGGGCGGTAGGTATCGGTACATCTGGTCCATGAGGAACTGGTCGAATAGCAGAGTCAAGATTGGGATACACAATTTGTTTCTTATTTTTTCTGTTGAATCCTTGAACATTACACGAACAAAAATAACAATCATCACTGTGATTTCTAGGCTCTCGCCATACCATAAGAACACCAAAGCTTAAACATTTCTTCCTACCTTTTTGCCAGTTTCTTAATGTTTCAACGCAAACGGAACAAACAGTACGAGGAGCCCGGGACTTGTCTTGGTCGCCAATTTTTACACCAAAATAAGCGTGGTATACATTTTTCACAAACGAAGTTATAGTTTGCCTCTGCTTTACTACGACATAACTACCACAGATATAACAAAAGTTATTCGGATTGTTCACACAATGTCTTCTTTCCATATTTATACGTTCTAGAACACTTAAAATACGCAACAACGAAGACAATAAGCGCGCGGACACAGTAGCACGACGACTAACACAACCAAACTGCACATAAGCAGGTTTCAACGTTGTATTGACGCTTCTGCGCCGACTCTGTTGCTTTGCTGAGAAATCTAATATTAACCAGTGTTGCCAAATCACATTTAATTTCATAAAAATCAATTCATTTAAAAATCATGCCTAACATGGAACAAACATATTCTTGTCATAGGTATGTATATTCAATCAATTGTATATTCAATCAATTGTACAAACGCTTTATACGTGCTTAACGTATTGTCATACTTAAACAAAACCTTTTCGGGTATGTATATTAATAAATTAACATTTTTAAGATATAAAGCGCTATAAAAAAAATTTACGTGATAGAGCAAAAATATGGCGTTTTTTGGAATAAGGACCCCCAAACATATACAAATTAGCAAACAGCTTTCAAACATCAAAATCACTGTAGACCTGTGTAATCAAGCAAATATTTCACAAATTGAGCAAATTATTAATTTAAATATTGTGCAGCAAATATTAATTTAATGTAATTTCAAAATGTAATTTTTCAAAAATGTAATATGTAAATGTAATTTTTCAAAAATGTAAATGTAATTTTTTCAAAAATGTAATTTCAAATTGTCATTTTAATGTATTTAATAATTTTAATCATTTAATGTAATTTATAAATAAATATTTAAATGTTTAATTTAATGTAATTTAATTTATATTTTTAATAAATTAGAAAAGATCTACATTTGTTTCTTCAATTAATAAGGGCGTGTACAAAGAATATGGTTCAGTATACATCGTCTATTCATGAAGTGCAGTATGCAGTTAGACGCACAACCATTATCGTTACCTTTATACAACTACGAATCCGTATTTAATGAGAAGAATTTTAACCGACACAGCAATCTATTTGGTAGTACTTGTAAGAGAGCACTAATAGTGGGTCCTTCAGGATGTGGTAAAACGAATGCCCTCCTTACTTTATTATTACATCCTAATGGGTTGCGCTTCAAAAATATTTACATCTGCTGTGGATCTCTTCATCAACAGAAATATGAATATCTTAAACATGTAATGGAAACTATTCCAGAGATAGGTTATTTTGAATATACGGATCCGATTGATATGGTAACACCAGACCAAGTTGCAGACTATTCAGTCGTTACGTTTGACGATATACCCACTATTAATTTGAATATTGTAAAGCAGTTCTTCTCTTTCGGTAGGCATCCGAATTTAGATTGTTTTTATTTAATTCAAATATATAGTGCTGTTCCTAAACAATTGTTGAGGGATAATATAAATCTTTTAATTTTATTTCAACAAGATGGTACTAATTTGAAACATATATTTAACGATCACATTCATGACTTAAGTTTTGAACAGTTTTTAAACGTATGCAGAATGTGTTGGAAGAAATCATTTGGTCCATTATTTATCTATACTGACTGTAAGTATAATGAAGGAAGATACTGTTTAGGTTTTGATACTTACATACATTTACAATAAATTCCTCTAAAAACACCATTAAAAGGATCCTACTTTAGTAAATCTACATCAGTATCTAAGTATTCGTTAAATAGTAAAGAGACAGGGATGATAAAATTAATAAATAATTTAGTAAAAGCTCGCAGTTTTAAAAGAAAAATTGAGATTGACTAAGGGCTGATATCGCGAAGTCTCAAAGAGATATTGATATACAGTATGCACCTATATCCAAACCTTTGCAAGAAATTGCCATGAAATTAGGTAGTACCATTTCGAAGCAAAGTAGAACCCACTCGAAGGACGCTATAGAGGATACACCATCCTCATGGTCTGAAATTTTTCCAGAAAAATCCTATGCAACAGTACAAGGAACGTCTATTATACGGCAAAGGACGCTTTAACGAAAACATGTGTCCTGGTTTAGCCCATATACTAATTTGTCCCCGACCAAGCGCAAATTTGAAGGAGTTGGTACTACACCTCAAACATCTAAAGTTCTAGCAACACCGGAGTCTGAACCAGATGCACCAAAACCTAAGATGTCACCGTCATTCACGCAACTTACATTCTTAGAAGCTTAATCCTGGAGAAGTAAAATAATGTGCATGATCTAATATGTAATTGTGCAGGCAAATATTTCGAAAATTTTCAAATACATCTGCTAGTAATAATGTATCTGATTGTATGTGTATATATATATATATATATATATATATATATATATATATATATATATATATCAGTATATTGTCCTAGTGTTTTACAATCGAAAAAATTCCAAACCCTTTGAGCTCTGCAATAGTCTTCATCACTTATGTCACTATCTGATAGTATATCATAAAAGCACTCCTTGTTAGGTAATTCCGCGAATGAAAGAATTTCATATGACGTAACATAGTTGTATGGGAATACACCCTTCTGTCGCATTAATTCAAATTTTTCACCCATATAATATCTTCTAATTTCCTCACATTGTTCATTATCTAAATAAGATGATAATTTCGTCAAAGAGGAATTCATAAATCGAAGTGAGTCTATAAATCTCAACTTGTAGCACACGTTTCTTTTCTTACCATTACAATCTATTATATCTCCCACGTGAACATTTTTTGAAAATATAATATATTTCTCTTTATTTTGCGCAAAAACATTACATTCTCCTTTTTCAGTGTCAGAACTTTTACAAACAAATGTGTATCATAATTTGATAAATTACACTAGTTTACACCGAAAATGTACATTTGATGAGAGATAGATTTCCTTATGTATTTTCTGCCGCTGAATTCGAAAATCAAGGTTAAATTTTTTTTTTATGGAACAGTTTTTGAGATATTGTAATTTTTTCATTTTTTCGACCTTTTTTCACTTGACAAATCATATCACGAGCTAGAAATGCCCGATTGGGTCGTTCTTGGCACCCAAATGCAAGGTATTGAGATGACGAACAAATATGTATAATCGGATCTTTGATTGGTAAAGCGGTTCAAAATATATAGATGAAAATAGGGCACATTTTCAAAAAAAATCATATTTTACAGTGATTCTGTGCCGACAGAAAAGTACAAATCGTTAAAAAAACGTCTGGTTTCTGTTCATGTACGTAAAGATGATACTTTTACGTAAGAACTAAGACCAACCAGAAGAAAATCGACCGAAAAATGACAAAGTTATAAGCAATTTAGTGAATAAATCCAAATCCCATATTTTCCGAATATTTTATTTTTTTCGACAATTTATGAGTAGAGCTGAGGATGTTTGCGGTACGGCAGGACCGTATGTAGTGCATCCCCACATTTAACTATTTATCTAAATATTCTCTGAAATGATTTGCCGGATCTCATAAATTAATAGAGTGATATTTTAGTATGCACTGGATATTGTTATTATACAAAATCATAATAGCCATTTGTATTTATGGATCATAAATAATAATACGCATGTATTTGTATTTGGTTGTGAATTCAATTTAAACTTAAAACGAATCGTAATATTTTAACGACAAGCCGTCCTTACAATACATGCATTCGAGACAAAGTGTGCAACTCTACGAATAACTTCCATAATTGATCGAAAATGGACATTTTGGAGCTGAAGTAAAGCCCCTATTCTTAGAAAATTTTATTACTGTCGTTAAGAACTATTATTATAAACAACAAAGGCCTTTTATTAGTGTTGAAGTTTTTGTTTCATTGAATTTCCATGTTGTAAGTAGTCAATTGTAAAGTGTTCATTCACAATATTCTAAAACAAGGTGTAAATTTAACTAAAATCCAGAAAAACACATTCTGATAATATATTACTAGATTAGAAGCTGTGTTTATTACTATTTATTATATTATTTTTATAACCAAATGCAATAAAAGCTACGAAAACAAAAGAAACCTCGATTTATTAAAATCTTGTCACACAGCCTTTCAAAGCCTGGCAGCACATATTTTGCATATATTTTATATATACTACCTACTTGAACTAGGTGAATGAAGTTAGAAGTTATAACTTATAACTTCTAACTTCATTCACCTAGTTCAAGTAGGTAGTATATATAAAATATATGCAAAATATGTGCTGCCATCTATACTACCTACTTGAACTAGGTGAATGAAGTTAGAAGTTATAACTTCTAACTTCATTCACCTAGTTCAAGTAGGTAGTATATATAAAATATATGCAAAATATGTGCTGCCAGGCTTTGAAAGGCTGTGTGACAAGATTTTAATAAATCGAGGTTTCTTTTGTTTTCGTAGCTTTTATTGCATTTGGTTATAAAAATAATATAATAAATAGTAATAAACACAGCTTCTAATCTAGTAATATATTATCAGAATGTGTTTTTCTGGATTTTAGTTAAATTTACACCTTGTTTTAGAATATTGTGAATGAACACTTTACAATTGACTACTTACAACATGGAAATTCAATGAAACTAAAACTTCAACACTAATAAAAGGCCTTTGTTGTTTATAATAATAGTTCTTAACGACAGTAATAAAATTTTCTAAGAATAGGGGCTTTACTTCAGCTCCAAAATGTCCATTTTCGATCAATTATGGAAGTTATTCGTAGAGTTGCACACTTTGTCTCGAATGCATGTATTGTAAGGACGGCTTGTCGTTAAAATATTACGATTCGTTTTAAGTTTAAATTGAATTCACAACCAAATACAAATACATGCGTATTATTATTTATGATCCATAAATACAAATGGCTATTATGATTTTGTATAATAACAATATCCAGTGCATACTAAAATATCACTCTATTAATTTATGAGATCCGGCAAATCATTTCGGAGAATATTTAGATAAATAGTTAAATGTGGGGATGCACTACATACGGTCCTGCCGTACCGCAAACATCCTCAGCTCTATTTATGAGTTCGGTTGCTCACACGCAAATATATTGAATTTATTATTTGTTATTTTTATGTATTTTGACTTTCTTATTACTATTATAATAATAATTATTATTCGTACCAATAAACAGCTGACTCTTGCTATATCTTGATATTTATATGTCTTTGGTATAGGAACATGATTTTATATCGATAGCCTGTTGGTATATTGGCAACGTATATTATTTCTCAGGTTGACGCTAGAGTTCTTAGATTTTATTCCAAACAAAACAACAACACATCACATTTAGGAACCTTAGAACCCTGACATTTTGTTTTGACATCTTCTATAAAACGTAGTGTCGGTTGTTTGTATATTATAGGAACTCACAAATTTGATTGAAATTATATTTCATTGTGTTCACCAAAATGAATAGAAATAAAACTACGGTTTTAATCTTCACTTTTACTCTTTATTCGTAAAACGACAATTGTTTCGCCAGCACAGTGGCTTCCTCAGGTGTTTACTTCTAAACAGTACGTTACAAACTGTTTAGAAGTAAACACCTGAGGAAGCCACTGTGCTGGCGAAACAATTGTCGTTTTACGAATAAAGAGTAAAAGTGAAGATTAAAACCGTAGTTTTATTTCTATTCTTAATTATGGATCTTCATCAAGTAAATGCCGAATCAATTCAATTATTCACCAAAATGCCTAAAAGAAAACGAGAATTTAAGAGCGTAAATAATCCAAATAATTTCTGTTACGTGTGTGGCAATTTTGTCCCCCAACCAAATAGACGTAGATTCACCGATTCACTACAACATAATATTGCAATATTTTGAAATAGCACCTGCAACTTTTCATGAGCAATGGACACCAAATAATGTTTGTTTATCGTGCCATATAACTCTTGCCGCGTGGGTTTCTGGTTCATCACAGTAAGATTAAATTTATATATACAAATGAAATAAAGTGAATTTTTATTCCAAATTAGACGATACATGAAATTCGGTGTACCGATGATATGGAGAGAGCCGCTCTGCCATTCGGTTGATTGTTACTTTTGCCTGAGCAAATCCACAGGTTTTGGAAAGAGTGGCAAATGGGTTTATGCGACAGTAGCATCTGTTTCGCTTCCAGTTCCACATTCAAGTGAATTTCCTCATCCTAAGTGCCCCGATTCAACGATTGAATTTTTCGAATCATCACTACAGATAGACACAAGCAGTGATAATGAATTTCAACAGGAGTCGCAATTGTAACATTTTACGCAGCCTGAACTGAATGATTTGGTGAGAGATCTCGAGCTGTCAAAGGAAAAATCGGAGTTACTTGCATCTCGCCTGAAGCAACGGAACTGTTTGGCTCCGGCAGTAAATGGAACATTTTACAGAAACCGTGATAAACCTTACGCACAACATTTTAAGAAGGAAAACGACTTATGCTACTGCAACGATATTCCTGCATTGTTTGAGCAACTCGGAGAGCCTTATGATCCAAATGAGTGGCGCTTGTTCATTGACGGTAGTAAGGAGAGTTTGAAAGCAGTCCTACTGCATATTGGAAATGAAAAACCTTCTATCCCCATCGCTCATGCCATCAACACTAAAGAATCATACGCCACAATGGCCAGTTTACTAAAATACATTCAATATGAGCATCACAACTGGAAAATATGTTCCGATCTCAAAGTCGTCGGCATGTTGTGTGGAATGCAGGGTGGATATACAAAATATTGCTGCTTTCTTTGCCTCTGGGATAGTCGTGCTCGTGAACATCCTTCTAGAAGAAAAGACTGGCCAGAAAGGGAGAACGTCACAGTGGGCAAAGACAATATTAAATATGTGCCTCTTGTCAAAAAAGAAAATATAATCCTTCCAGCGTTGCACATTAAACTTGGCCTCATTAAAAATTTTGTGAAGGCCTTAGACAAGGAAGGCCAAGTATTTTCCTATTTGAAAACCCTTTTCCCGCAGCTTTCTTTAGCAAAAATCAAGGAAGGCGTCTTCGATGGTCCACACATAAAGAAATTGGTAAAAAGCACAGATTTTCCAAAATATTTAACACCCGTTGAAAACGAGGCCTGGAATTCATTTCAGCGGGTTGTTACCCATTTTCTTGGGAACAATAAAAGCCCTAACTACGAGGGAATTATTACCGATTTGCTGAAGAACTACAAGATGGGTACGGAATGCCATTATTTAATTTCATTCCTGGTTGTTTTCTATTGTATTGTTTTTACCATTTTATTTATTTCTTACAGGTGTAAATATGTCTCTAAAAATCCACTTCTTGCATTCGCATTTGAATTTCTTTCCGGACAATCTTGGTGACGTAAGTGACGAACACGGCGAGAGATTTCACCAACAAATTAAGACCATCGAGCGGCGCTATCAAGGATTTTGGGATGAAGCAATGTTGGGAGACTATGTATGGTTTCTCACTAGAGAAACGGATCCCAAAAGCAACCGAAGGCAAAGCAAGAGCCACAACTATTTCTAACACACAAAAATGTCAAGAATGCATTGCAAGCGTTTAAACCCAATAAATTGTCGAAAAAAATAAAATATTCGGAAATATGGGATTTGGATTTATTCAATCAATTGCTTATAACTTTGTCATTTTTCGGTCGATTTTGTTCTGGTTGGTCTTAGTTCTTACGTAAAAGTATCATCTTTACGTACATGAACAGAAACCAGACTTTTTTTTAACGATTTGTACTTTTCTGTCGGCACAGAATCACTGTAAAATATGATTTTTTTGAAAATGTGCCCTATTTTCATCGATATATTTTGAACCGCTTTACCAATCAAAGATCCGATTATACATATTTGTTCGTAATCTCAATACCTTGCATTTGGGTACCAAGAACGACCCAATCGGGCATTTCTAGCTCGAGATATGATTTGTCAAGTGAAAAAAGGTCGAAAAAATGAAAAAATTACAATATCTCAAAAACTGTCCCATAAAAAAAAATTTAACCTTGATTTTCGAATTCAGCGGAAGAAAATACATAAGGAAATCTATCTCTCATCAAATGTACATGAAAAAAATTTCATTTTGTAAACTAGTGTTATGAAAGATAATAGGTATATATCAGGGCTCATTATAATTTATATTACATACCATATGTGCTGCACCCCGATACAATCCAGTCATATGATCATGGGCACGAACTTTTTCTCCAGGGACTGTTATTGCTTTTTCACAAATATGACACACTGTCTCTTGCTCATATTTATCACGCTCCTCATCAGTTAAAGGTTTCATTTCTACCTCTTTACTTAAATAATTTTTATATAAAAAAGTAACATCAGTTTCTAGCTCTATAATAAAAGATGTGGCTGCATTTTGTCCACGATATAAACACAATCTACTCAGATTGTCATCAAAACTACATTTCACATACAAGGCAAAAGAATATGGTTCATGTTCGAAACATTTCACAGTAAATGGTTTGGAAGGATCCGGTTCTGACGTATCAATAGGTTTTAATATAGTTTCTAAATCAGCATAAACCACAAAAGGAACTCTTAATTGTTTTTCAAATTTATCAAATTTTAATACATATTCTGGTAATTCCTCTCCGTACTTATTTATTTTTAATTCTGTGCCAGGAAACACTGCCATCACCTGCTTACAATCTCCATTTTCATGTCTTCGTAATTTATCTTCACATGTGAAGAAAATTAACAACACTGGAGAACAAAAACGACGACAATTGACAAATACACAGACGCAAACAGTTGCTTGGACGCATGCAATTGCTTCTACACCCATTTCTAGTGTAAGAAAGAGTAGTAGTACTCTCAGGGGACTACTTCTTGGTAGACAGGTACACTCTGGTACCGTTATGGTGTCAGCTGCAGTACCACCACCGGTGATATTACAGTTAACACCACCGGTGATATTACAGTTAACACCACCGGTCGACCTATCACCTATAGAAAAACCAGTAGTTGCACATTAGTCATCATCGGTTATATTTCTACCTGCTCATTCACCTGGCAATCCACCGCTTCAACCTGATCCCTCTCGAGATCATCCTCAATCAGATCCTCAACCAGATCCTTCTCCTCAAGATCAAAATTAATCACTGTCCCATCTTTCGCCTTTGATTACCCCTTCGCCTTTGATAACCCCCTACCAAAGACAAAAACAAGCCTCCGAACCTAGATCAAATAGAGAACCTCAACCACTTCCATTACAAACTCAACTACAACCTCCTCCATTAGAACAAGAATATCATCCATCTGAATATCAACCACTTGAACCAGAATATCAACCACCTCAAACACAACCACCCCTATCAGAATCTCAACCATTTCCATCACATCAACGTCAACCACGCAACACTCTCGCTGCGGATTTTAAAGAACTTTCTGACAAAATTATGTCGCACCTTGAGAGAAATTCGTCTGTTAGAGATGCCTCCCTTGCCCATATGAATGAGCAGGTATCCAGTTGGATCGCAGACCTCGACCTGTATCTTCAATTCCATGATGGTGCCATTAATACGAACATCCCAGATGTTGATATTAATGAGAAAGTTCAATCTTACCGGAGGAAGAAAAATCGATTCGGACAAATCAAAACTTTGATAGTTGAACATATCAATAGTAATGACAATGACAGTGATGATGGATAATTTATTGGAATGATAGTTAGATTAATTACATGCTTTTAAACTTTGCACTACAGATTGATTTATTGGTACTTTAAACTAATTACATGTTTTTAAACGTTGCACTGCAGACTTTGATTTATTGGTATTTTAAACTAATTACATGCTTTTAAATTTTGCACTGCAGACTTTGATTTATTGATATGTTCAATAACGAAGTTAGACCCTTGGACGTAGACGGACCGTAATAGTATGATTTGGGAATAATGATTTGGAAATATTTACAGTAATATTTGTAGTAATATTTACAGTAAATATAACTGTCAACATTCTTACAGTCATCCTTACAGTTAATATATCACTGTATATTACTGTAAGGATAACTGTCTAACTGTCAATATCCTGGCGTGACATCTGGTAAGGAAGTATGGATTTGGGAATATTTACATTATCTTTTCCATGGGGTGATATTCGTCAGAAGAAATAGTGTTATCGGATTGATTATCGTTTGTTTGTTGATTTTAAGCTTTTTCATGGAGCTCAATATAAGGATATTATATTTACAGGAATTCAAACTAAATACATCTACTAATATTGAATTGTATTAGAAAACGTGTCATCCATTCTTTAAAGTGTAGTATGTTGACTTGCAATAGTTTAATTTGAATACTATCAAAATTTTTTAAATTTGAGGTAAGTCTTTTAAAGAGTAAAAAATGAGTAAATGACAAGTGGTTAATTAAAATAAAAATGCATTATTTGGAAGTGTTGAGGAATAAGTAAGGGATAAGGTTGTTGTGGAGTTAAAATCATGTCAACATGGGATGTGGAAAGAGCCGACTAAAAGCATTTGGGTAGCTGGTGAAGATCAAAGGAAGTGATGTTATGTGAAAATAAATATTAGTAAAGTAAAAAAAAATTTAAAGAAAAAACTAGAGACAGAAGTTGTAAAAAAAATATCAAATTGTGTTTCCACTTGATATGATTTCAGGCAATGCAGATTTCAAAATTTTAAATATGAAATCTTAATACATAAAATAAAGTCGGGTTAGTTACACCACTTATAACTCAAGAACGGCTGGACCGATTTTAATGATCTCTGATTTGTTGGATTTGTCTCCGCCCCGAATAGCAGAATAACTATTAAAATATCGAAAAAATTCACGGAAAAAAAATTCTACAGAAAATTAATTTTTAAATAAATTAGGTTAGGAACTCCGCCATCTTCCGCAAATGATAGCTTACGTCACGCACGCTTATAGCTTATTTGTAATAGCTGATGTCCATTGCAAATCAGTGACATAAAAGTGTAAATTTTTTTGGTTTCATATTGTCTGTGATTTGTTTTGAAAAAAGCATATAAAGGTTACTGGTCGATTTGTTTGATTTGTGCTAGTGTTATTAATAAATCTTATTGTGCGAGTATTATTATTAACGATGCCGTGACCCAGAAGATCTAATTTTTCCCAACAAAGCCGTAATGCAATTAGGCTTCGGAACATTACGAATCAATCCACTGAAGAACGAGAAGAGTTAGTATGGCCCGACTTCGTGCTTCTCAAACACAACAGCAAGGAGAGGCAGCCCGTAAAACGGCTCAGTGGGCAATGAGAAATCGTGGAGCTTATCGCACTGATCAACAACTCGATAATTTTCGACGCGCAAGAAGAAATGCTTCAAGTGTTGATTTGAATCGAGCAGCGTTTCTATACGATTGCACGATTGATTACAACTCGCATTCTTTCGTTCGCATTGGTCCAAAATTCGTCACGAACCAATGAGTGCAATGGCTCAGGTGGCGGAGTCAATAATGGCAATTTCAATATATATATATATATATATATATATATATATATATATATATATATATATATATATATACATTATCCTAATAAACTATTAAACTTAATAAATTTTTTGTATTCATTTTACTACGTTGATAAAATCCTAGATTATTAGACGTAGCAGAGACAGAATCAGAAAAAAATATAGGTAAAGTTCTTGCTATTAAAATAGAAGAGTAAAATGATTATGTAAAAACGTTTAATATAACACAAAATTAATATTTTTAACAATTTTTTAATATCGAAATCATTTATGTCAGATGAGGCTTGGTTTCATTTATCAGTACGTAGGCAACTGAAAATCCACATAATTTTGTAGAATCCAGTTTGCATCCACCGAAAGTTGGTGTTTGGCTAACTGTGTTTAAGACGTCGGATTAAAAAGTGTTAATTTATGTGTAGATGCCAATGCCAGATGTTGAAGACTATATTTATATCGTCCGTCGTAATGACGTCATTTCAGCCGGATGTGTCCGATCTCTACTAATAATAAAACAGTTGTCATTGAATGCGAGCTGCCACTTAACACGAAATAACAGAAACATATGTGCATTGTGGCCAACATTTCAGCAATTTAGTATGGCGGCAAATTTGAACTACTCCCAATCATTTACAATCACATGTATTTTTCAAGCATTTGTAGGAAGAGAAAGAAGATAATGGAGTAGTAAATTTTATTGATGTTACTTGTACTTATGGGACAAATAGAAAAAGAACTAATTTGGTAGAAGTAATGTGTATTGAATATTCATAGAAGTATTTCGTGAATTTTTTGCAATGTATGAATTACCAGGAATGCTTTTTTTTTGCTCAGGTGTGATTTTTTAGCATACCAATTAATCGATATGCAAAAAATTATAAAAAGTTGCTAATAAAACGTACAAAAATTTTTGCAAAATATAGTAATCTAATTTAAACCCACAATAAATAGCCTATTTCATTTAAAAAAAAACATAATTGCAAACGTAAGTTTAAGTAGTAATATTTAAGAATGAAATCTGAGCTAGGTTAGAGATTTTAAGTTACAAAGAATTGAATCGGAAATATATACCAACAGGATGTAGAAGAAAGGAAAATTTTGTGGAAGGAGAAAAAAAATACAGATATTAGAAAATTCCAAATAAGAATACATTATTTAGAACTACTAAAATTTATAGCTTCAGAAGGCGAAATAAAGAGTAGGACTAGTAGTTTTTTGTTTAATGTGCTCTATAGACCGCGAAGGCCTAGGGCATAAAACAAAAATTTGCACTCTTATGTAACTATGAATATGTATTGCATACATATTCATTACGATTTCCCTCCATTCTTCTTTATTTATTGCTCTGATCCTCTAGTTTCCAGCCCCAATAATTTTCAAATCTTGTACTTGCTCCGGGCCGTTATCTTTCTTTTCTTCTCTCTTGCCTATTGATTTTCTATATTGTAATCTCCACATGTCTAAATCCCCTAAATCTTCACTGTATACCGAGTGTCCTTGAAAGAAAAAGACAACGTATAAAAATGAAAAGAGGCAATATTTTCCGCAAATTCCTTCACATATGCGAGAAACAAAAAGATATTTAAAAAATATTTGTCCCCCCATTGCATTTTGTTCCGACTATAATTAAGAGTTTATAAATGATTTACAACTGATATACATATTCGTACGCAATCGTCTTAAGCATACAAAGCTGCTATTTTGTTTTTATAACATCGACAGCTGAGTTTTTATACTTCGACAGCTGACTAAGCAATTATCTTCTAAAGTTTTTATAAACATAAATATTGCAGCGTATGTTGGCGTGTAAATTCAATAGAGGCATTTTTTATAGATATTCTGAATTCATGGGCAGCACATAATACAATTTTCAGATTTTTTAGTTTTGGGGTTTGCGTCGTCATTTTTTGGATTAATATTCTATATTATTCTATAATTGCATTTCCATTTTTCATGTTGTCTTTTTCTTTCAAGGACACCTATATAGATTATATAGGTAGATATATAGATAGTATATAGATTATTTTTATAGCTCTTGTGTTTTGTTTGTTCTTGTTTTTCAACCTTCTTCCGTTTTTGTCTCACAATAAATAGATCTCAGTATCTTTATCTCTCATCCTTCCAAATGGCCTCTTTCACATCGTTTTAACACTCTTGTCTTGTATATTTTTATTTTTAGACATCAATTTAGATTTCAGTAGTGGTCTCAAAACTACATATTTTTTTCTTTTAATTTGCAATTCTTGCTTTTATTCCTTAATCTTCGTATCCGTTTTGTTCGATTTGCACTCCTAGATATTATTTATTTACCTTACCGTATAAATAAGTGACAGTATATTAATGTCAAAGTTTGACATTAATATACTGTCACTTATATTTCTTTGATAAAGGTAATATTTACCGCAACATGTAAGAGATTATTTTAAATATATACTTATTAAAGTAGAACAGACGTTAAATCGCCGAATATCTAAATCCAGTATATATATATATATATATATATATATATATATATATATATATATAAAATAATAGACATTTTCTTGGTTTAGCGACCTTTAATGAATTTCAGTTTTTTACTACGACGTTTCGACTTTTTTTTATATAATTACGTCTTTTTCAAGTGATTAGAACAATTTATTTCGTGTTAAAACACATATTTTGTGTAATATGTATGGTCAGACAGTTACACTAAATATTCTGAGAAAGGCGGTTCGACTCTAAAAAGGTCGACATGTCTGACCATACATATTACACAAAATATGTGTTTTAACACGAAATAAATTGTTCTAATCACTTAAAAAAGACTTAATTATATAAAAAAAAGTCGAAACGTCGTAGTAAAAAACTGAAATTCATTAAAGGTCGCTAAACCAAGAAAATGTCTATTATTTTAATATTATGACACGGCCAATAAAATAAATAAGAAATAAATTTTAATTCTTATTAACACTAAATATTGTTGTGAGTCAATTTTCTTAATTAATTAATTCTTTTCTAACAAGTTATCGGTTTGAAGAATGTTATATCTTGAATGTTCAGATTTGTGAAGTATTACTTTATAGTAAGAATTTTGTAATTTTGATATGGGTTCATAATTGGTTTTGAAATCATGATACCATATAATATTGTATGTTATATTTAATTTATGGATATGTTTTGCTTATTAGTAAATTTACTTCGACTTATTTGCGCGAGGATTTTGGATTTTTAAAACCAACTATGTTCTATCTTTCTTTTGAGCAAATATCTTTAAATTTTGTTATTTGTTTGACTTATGCGAACTTCATTTACAAGATTTGTAATTGAGATAACGTGGGTGGATTTTCTTATAACATTATCTTTTATATTATTTTAGAAACCTTTGTATAAATTTCTTAGAATATCTGATTTATACTTTTACAAAATTTCTGATGGGAGTCTTGACGACGAAAAACATTATTATTAATATTATTTTTCTGACGGATATAAAAGATTTTTATCTGCATTTTATAAATTTAGTTTTATCATTATTCCGATTATATACCGTAAAAAAAATATGTTTATGGACATTTATTGTACATAAAGAAGTGATATAATAAATACTCTGGATGTATTATCCATATAAGAAGAACATAGATATGCATGTGATTACTGAAGAATAGATTTATATGAAAGGAACGCTCTTAAAGAAGAAATCATATTTCCTTTGAATTATTTTGGTATAAGAACATCTCTTCAGGAACTTAGACTGAACATAACCTGGTGGGAGATTCTGCAAAATTGTATCATAAGCATCGCAGCGACTAGGATAGTATCCAGTAGTTTGAATTAAGCAATTGACAGCCAATCTTGATGTTACAATTGGAAACTTTCCTGAGAACTTCATCCAAAGATAATAATGAAATTGTGAATTACAAAATTTAACGTATTTATCAGGTATTTAAGTGAAATTGTAATATATAGATTTGTTCTAGAATTTGTATAGGCAATCCATTTCCTATTATTAAACGAATGTTAGCACAATATCATATTATAGTACGTACATAATTTTGTTTTTTTTTAAATGTCTCATTGAATTCTTTTTATTTATATCTTGTGATAATCAATATAACATAATTTAAATATATTTCTTTACATAAATTTGACTTTTCTGTTTTATTTCATGTATTAGTAGATGTCTGTCTGTGTATCGAGAACTTACTTTGAGACCCTTGAGAATAAGTAGTATTCTTGCAATTATTATTATCTATATCTGAAGATTTTGAGCTAGCCTTTTTGTTATTTCATTTTATTTTACATTCATCATTATTTCTCGCCTTCCGCATTATTACATTTTTGACGCCAGCAACGTGGGGCCGAAATTTATAGATACTCAGACAGTGCTTACATGGTACATGAAATAAAAAGGAGCAATATATCAGTTTATAAAAATAAATAAGGAACGTAGTTATTTTAGAAATTGTATAATAAAGATATTTCTATAAACATCAATTACAGAACAATATATATTATATTTCTTATCTATAACTTAATAAACAACTTTTACAACTAATTTATATATATTAATTTATACTATCAATAATGGAAACACGTTCACGTTCTGGTTCAAGAACGGAGGAATCAGAAGATGGACAGGAAAAAGGAGGAGAGAGATCTACTATTCCAGAGGCTCAAGCTGCACAGGAAGAAACGCCAATAGACCAGATGAAGATCATGTTTGAAGCGTTAATGGGAAAACTTGAAAAAAATCAACAAGTAATGAGTGAGAAACTTGAGAAAAATCAACAAGATATGAATGAGAAATTCGAAGAAAATCAACAAGTAATGAGTTAGAAACTTGAGAAAAATCAACAAGATATGAATGAGAAATTCGAAGAAAGTCAACAAGAAATGAAGAGGATGAATGACGAACATCAACAAGAAATGAAGAGAATGAATGAAAAATTGGAACAAAACATAAATACTAAATTAGAAGATACTATAAATTTACAAAATAGGCAATGGGGATTGCTCTTAAAGGACACTGAGGAACGTGTACAGACAAATGTAGAGGATAAATTGTCCCTACAAAAGGAAGAAATTAGAACATTAATTGACACTAATAAAGTTAATCTGGAGGAGCAGATGAGTATTCATCAAGAAAAATGTTCGCAAAATTATATTACAGCTAATCAAAGGTCAATGGAGTACGAAGACATTTACAATAAAGAGATCAATGCGGTGAAGAATAATTTACAGGATCTGATGAAGGACCAGTGTAGCAACAAAGATATCATCCACACCGAAATAAGAAGTATAAGGGATGCCATTAATCAAAAATTAGTATTAACAAATCATCAATCTTATGGACTACCGCAACTGAGAGTTGAAAATTTAATTACATTTAATGGTGATAATAACTTATAACACCCGATGTCTTATTTGACTTCCATAGTAAGGTATCTAGAAGATATCCCAGATCAGAAACAGCGGATGTGTATACTGAGAGCTACTCTGAGGAATAGTGCATTAGATTGGTTTATGCGTATAGAAGAACATTGTTCTGATCTTAACAAATTCGTAGACCTTTTCAAGAAGTATATCTGGGACGAAACTCAGCAGAATCGTGCCAAGATTCGCTTACTTACCGGGAAGTATAGAATGGGATCATCACGAGAGGCATACGCTTCTAAGATTTATAACTGTTGTAAATATGTTCCTGATTTGGATGAGGCTTCAATAGCGCGTCAGCTTTTGAATCACTTTATTCATACGGATACGCACGCGATTATTTGCCAGAGGGTGAATGACATGGATTCTTTGACGGACATACTTAGGAGGTTGGATGATTATTCCGAGAATAATCACAATTTAGGTGGGAATCAAAATTTTAGAAGTATGTGTAATAGAAATTATAACTCTAATAATCCCATTAGTATGAACCTAACGTATAATCGATCTGATCTTTATAATAATCAGTCTAACAATCATGATTTGGATAATTTTCGGCATAATAATAATAGAGCACCATATAATATTAATAACAGGAATTATAACACACGTCCTCAAAATTTATTCAGAAATGATTTTCGTCAAAATTCTAGTTTTCCTCAACCGTCCAACAATAGATCTTATAACAATTATCATAATAATTTTAATCGTTCTTCCTATAACAATAATAATTTCGGTCATAATTAAAGGAATAACCATTTTTCAAGAAGAACTAAGAATAATGATAATTATAATTCAAGAGGACGTGGTCATATAATCAATTTTCAACGTAGACATAGATCCTTATCTCCGACTATTCCAGATCCCGATTTTAGCCCAAAAAAAACTCCGATAAAAAAACCGGACTTATACGAAAATCCGAGACCCAGTACCAGCGCGACAAACGACTAAATATATTCGACTGTAGCATACCTTATAAATTTAACAATATATCTTTCTACCAAAACCCCGAAGAGTTTATTACTATAAACGATAATGAAAATAAAATATTAGATACGTATAATTTACCCATTATTAATATTAAATTAGATGATGGCATTATCAATTGTTTGATAGATACCGGTGCAGAAATATCATTGTTACAAGAGGACAAGGTTAAATTAATAAATAATTATAAGGACAAAATCATCAAAATTAAAGGCACAGATATAGTCGCCGCAAATAGGAAACGGATAGGATCAATTAATCAGAGAATTACTACGGATATTATTATTAATAGACATAAATATATAATACCTTTTTATATAATAGGGAAACTTCAATACGATGCTATAATAGGAATTGATAATATTAAAGTTTTAGGTATGGTAATGGATTTCGTGGAAGGTAAGATTTTTATTAAAGACAATGTAATTAATTTAGTTAAAACATTAACTGAGGAAGAAAAAGTAGATTATTTTAAATATAAAGAAGATAAGTTAAATGAAGAGATTAATAATGTTATGAATAGGATTAATATGGTTAAGAAGAAGGAAATTGCGTGTGGTATTATGGAAGATGGTTTAAATAATGAATATATTAATATAAATGATGATTATAATGGAGTGGATAATAGGTTGGCAGGTTTAGGTATGAATAATTATGAAGAGGATTATGTTATGGAAGTGAGAGAAGTGAAAGTTGGTAATACAGTTAATAATATAGAAGAGATAGAAGAATTAATAAAAATGCAAAAGATTAAAGACGAACATGTTTCCCTTAAGTTGATTGATATTTTATACAAAAACTTGCAGTTAATAAATAATGATATTGTGTTTGCTAAAAACTATGAACATGTAATTAGAATTGATAAAGAAGATCCATTAGCTAGTAAAAACTATCCGATTCCTTATTATTACCAGGAAAGAATAAACAAGGAATTGAAACGCCTAGAAGATACTGGTATAATAGAAAGATCTAACACATATTTTATAAATCCAATTGTTATAGTGAAGAAGAAAGATGATTCTTTAAGAATATGCTTAGATGCACGTGCCTTGAACCTTAGAATCAAGCCGGAGTTCGAAATGCCTCAAACTATTGATGTCCTTCTTACAAAATGTGGTAATAAGAAAATATATAGTAAATTATACTTGAAAAACGCCTTTTGGCTAATCAACTTAACAAAGGAGAATTGAATTTTATACCAGCATCATATATATTACGAAAATAAGTCCAATTTATAATTTGATTTACTATAATATTGCATGTAAGTTATTTACATACTTTAAATGAATGAATTTATATACACATGGGTTAATAAGAATAGGGGTAAGATAAGTATCTGACAGTTGGGTATGTTACAATTCGAAAAAAAAAATATATTTATACACAATAATTTTATTTTAATAAACAAAGACTAGTTAATATTAATATTTGAAAAATTTTCTTATAATTAAACGTAAATATTATGTTTCGATTTAAATATATAACTTTGATACATTTTGTTCTATGGCAATAGTTTCCATTATATGCAGTTTTTATAAAGTACTGTTTGAACGTTTAAAGTTTAAGTTTGTTTAGTTTCATCACATATATTGAACAATTATTTTCAGATTTACAAGACCAGTATTTTAATTGATTATTACAAGATACAATCTTCGTTTTTTTTTTATTTTTATATACCTTCTATTATTGTATTTAATTTTCCGAAAAAATTCCGACTTCATCGAATTTGGTTCGTTAACAATGGGGATGTTGTTGTGAGTCAATTTTCTTAATTAATTAAATCTTCTCTAACAAGTTATCGGTTTCAAGAATGTTATATCTTGAATGTTCAGATTTGTGAAGTATTACTTTATAGTAAGAATTTTGTAATTTTGATATGGGTTCATAATTGGTTTTGAAATCATGATACCATATAATATTGTATGTTATATTTAATTTATGGATATGTTTTGCTTATTAATAAATTTACTTCGACTTATTTGCGCGAGGATTTTGGATTTTTAAAACCAACTATGTTCTATCTTTCTTTTGAGCAAATATCTGTAAATTTTGTTATTTGTTTGACTTATGCGAATGAAGTTCGCATAATAATCATTTACAAGATTTGTAATTGAGATAACGTGGGTGGATTTTCTTATAACAGTATCTTTTATATTATTTTAGAAACCTTTGTATAAATTTCTTAGAATATCTGATTTATACTTTTACAAAATTTCTGATGAGAGTCTTGACGACGAAAAACATTATTATTGATATTATTTTTCTGACGGATATAAAAGATTTTTATCTGCATTTTATAAATTTAGTTTCATAATTATTCCGATTATATACCGTAAAAAAATATGTTTATGGACATTTATTGTACATAAAGAAGTGATATAAATAAGTACTCTGGATGTATTATCCATATAAGAAGAACATAGATATGCATGTGATTAATGAAGAATAGATTTATATGAAAGGAACGCTCTTAAAGAAGAAATCATATTTCCTTTGAATTATTTTGGTATAAGAACATCTCTTCAGGAACTTAGACTGAACATAACCTGGTGGGAGATTCTGCAAAATTGTATCATAAGCATCGCAGCGACTAGGATAGTATCCAGTAGTTTGAATTAAGCAATTGACAGCCAATCTTGATGTTACAATTGGAAACTTTCCTGAGAACTTCATCCAAAGAATATAATGAAATTGTGAATTACAAAATTTAACGTATTTATCAGGTATTTAAGTGAAATTGTAATATATAGATTTGTTAAAGATATAACATTACTCGAAGTCACTTATCTATATAACATTTACTCACGTCATCTCAAACGTCATTTTACTTTGCTTTAAAATGTCAGATTTGGTAATTATATTTGGAAATTTTTAAACTTAGTCAATTTAGAACTTGACATACGGACAAGTTTTCTAGAATTTGTATAGGCAATCCATTTCCTATTATTAAACGAATGTTAGCACAATATCATATTATAATACGTACATAATTTTGTTTTTTTTTAAATGTCTCATTGAATTCTTTTTATTTATATCTTGTGATAATCAATATAACATAATTTAAATATATTTCTTTACATAAATTTGACTTTTCTGTTTTATTTCATGTATTAGTAGATGTCTGTCTGTGTATCGAGAACTTACTTTGAGACCCTTGAGAATAAGTAGTATTCTTGCAATTATTATTATCTATATCTGAAGATTTTGAGCTAGCCTTTTTGTTATTTCATTTTATTTTACATTCATCATTTCTCGCCTTCCGCATTATTACAATATATATATATATATATATATATATATATATATATATATATATTGAGGCATTGCAAGAAGGGCTTTTTCTCTGAAAGAAATAAAGAATACATGTAACCGTAATGTTTATATCTACTATGTACTTTAATACCAAGAAGGGGAAAGATTGATTCAAAGTATAAATACTTTATTTTGACGACAAATTTGCCTTGAAATAATTAACTTATTTTTCTATTTTTTTTTGTAATGTTTATATTCATTTTTATTTCAAATTAATATTTAACGCGTTTTTATTCAAACAAATTTAACGTATTTATATTCAAATGTATTTGAACAATTAAGCCCCGCCCACAATTTTAACGGTGCAATAACCCGAAAAGAAACCGATATTGACAGAGTGTTTGTAAACACATCAACATATGTTACCTAACTAAAGTTATTTTATAAATCAAATTGTAATTTTTTTAACTGTTTTACACTGTAAAAATGTCTAATTTAATAATGTTCAAAAAGATAATGCAAGTAAAGAATGGAGCGATTTGCGGCAAGTTATGCAATTAGAAACAAGTGAAAAAATTGGCGTCGGTAATTAGTAGTTGCAGCGAGAGGTCACGTTTTTTTGTGCTCCGAAGTAATTAAAATAAATTGGCGAAATTATTAAGTGCTCGAGATTTTTAAGTCTACCAAACGTTACACCTACCTACGAACTACCTGTAGACCAAATTTAACATCTTCCGACCAAACAGTTCAAGAGTTACGAATTTTTAAAGTTTTCAATACGAAAACTGCCCGCCTAAAGTTTCACCGTACATAAAACATCATCTTTGAACGCTCGAGACCGGTCATCCGCTCCAGCCGCCGTCGGACTTGGAGATTTTAAAAAAGTTTAAGTCATCCCGAGGGACAGTAGCAGAAATATTCTCCAGTTTCCCGCTGTGAAGACTTCTCCAGAACACAGGCGCAGGAATCAACAGAGGTTATATCCGAAGATTCAGGTTTTTGCTAATTTTACCAATATTATACGCGCCATTTTTACTTGCTCATGAACATTTCTAGAACTTTTCTTTGTTTATTCCATAACTAACTATTTACATTGCTTTCACCGATATTCTACCACTGTAATTTTTATTCAACTTATTTAAATATTAGTATCCACTACTTTTAATTTTAAAACTTGATTCTATTTCACTTTTATAAACTATTTTAATAAAGCAACAACTATTTGCACTTGTCTTACACCATATTGTTTGTACTGTAAGAATACCAACCGCTGAGTGTGTCTCCCTCATTGTTATATGTGTGTCACGAAACTGTAAATTTAAATTCTCAAACTTTTCTAGATGCTTTATTATTAATAAAGTTAATTGTCAATATTTTACTTTGGTTTTTTTTGTAAAATACTTGAGATATTGTTCCGTTTCCAATTAAATAAACTACGTAAATAAATTCAAAGTGGAGAGAAGTGAACCTACCTTAACCCTGAAGAAAAAAAGAAGCTAGCCGATAATAAAAAACAGATAAGTATTGAATGAGCCCGATTTGAATGAATTTTTATATACCTCGAATAACTAACATTCATTTCTTACATAACATTCGAAATATAACATTTTATAACATTCACTTTACATTTATTTATATATGTAGCCCACACGGGACATATAACATTTGTCAGCCCAACTTAGTGGGGCAATTCTGATATATAACATTTGGCACCCTAACGTTTTGGGGCGAACTTCTACTCCACACTTCAACAAAAAGTCACTCTATTGTCGAATATATTAAGAAGGAACACTTTCTCAAGTAACAAAGTTTTTGTGGCACAAAGAATTAATAAAAAACAAGGAGAACCGTGGTATTCGCATTTACCATACTGTACTATTTGTTTATGTGTTTGTTATTTTGTCTTTGTGGAACTTCAGAGAGAGAGCACGGTTTTGTATTTCAAGGGATTGCTGTCTTCGAGACCATCTGTAAGATATTTAAAGGTTGGTACAGGGAAATATTAAAGTGCAGATTCATATTTCTTTTATATACATATATTTTTGTTATTTGTAATTGCGCATTTACGTGTGTACATTAAATCTAATAACACTATAAACAACAATATTTTACCACGACTATATTTACCACATATAATTACAACTACCTGTACAAATACTAATATAACTTACAAACTAACTAAATATTCTCTAAAATGGATACAAGACACAGAGCTAAGACCCCGAAAGACGCAGTAGAAGAAGACCGGAGTGAACACGGGGACATTGCAGTACCGCAACCGTCCGTTTCAGGAGAGGCCAGTGTTTCGCCTGATAGTAAATTCATGGACATGTTCAACATGTTAATGGCACAAATGCAAGAAATAAAACAAGATATAAATAACAAATTAGATACTAATAATCAAGACATGAACACTGCCAATAAAGACCTTAACAATAAATTAGATAACACTAACAACAAGCTAGATACTAATAATCGCGTACTAAAACAAGATTTAAATAACTTAAATAACGAACTTACGACGAGATTAGAAGTTAACCTAATTAACATAAATGAAAAAATAGAATTAAACAACACAAACATAGAAATGAAACTTAATCATTTAAGGGGGATATCGACGTACAAATTGCAGAAATCACCGCAACACAAAAGGCCATGGAACAGAATGAGTTGAAGTATCTCCTAAAACTAGATGAGACCGTTAAATCACAAAATTTACAGTGGGCACAACAACTAGAAGCTTCAACCACACAAATTTACGAAATGACCGAATCGAGAATTAATACAGCGAACAAAGAACTTCACAAAGACTTAAATAAAATAATACTCGAAAATAATTGTACATTAGATACAAAATTAACAACATATAATCAAATCAATGAGGAACAGACCCAACAATTAAGACGCGAGTTTAATACACAAATTAATGAAAATAAAGAAATACATAATCAAGAAATACAGGCGGTGAATTTGAATCTAGATAACATGAAAACTGTACAAACCGAAAATTATAATGAAACGCAGCACAACTTACACCAATTAGAAAATAAACTTAGAACTTACACCGCACCTATACATAACATAAATACAGGTAATTCGATAATAAAAATCGAAAACTTACAACATTTTGACGGAGATATGACCAGAGTACACCCCATGGCGTATTTAAATGGGATACTACGGTATTTAGAGGACGTTATGGACGAGAAACACCGGATCGAAGTAGTGCGAGCAACACTGCGGAACAGCGCACAAGAATGGTTTCAGAGGATAGAGGAACATTGCCATTCTTTAGATCAATTTGTTGTGTTATTCACGAAGAATTACTGGGACGAAAACCAGCAGAACAGGGCCAAAGTTCGCTTATTAACAGGGAAATTTAGATTGGGACAAGTGACGAGGGAGATGTATGCATCTCGCGTATACAACCAGTGCAAGCACATCAGCGACATGAGTGAATCAATGATAGCGCGCCTATTGTTGAACCACTTTATTTTCACTGATACTCAGGCGATTATCTGTCAGAAGGTCACTGACATGGACTCTCTAATCGAGATACTCCGAAGACTGGACGATTTCGCTGAAACCAACCTACAACAACAGCCTAATAATCGGACGAACAACACTAGGAACCCACAAGCACCGAACTACATTCCCAACCCCATACCACGTTTCAACAATTATTCTAATAATAATTCAAATAATTATGCTCAAAACAATCGTTATCAACCAGCAACCTCTAGACCACACAACCAGAATAACAATAACCATAATAACAACAATAATAACTACAATAACCATCCTCACAATAATTATAATAATCAGAATCGACCGAATACACAACATACTTACAACCGACCTTATCCGAACAATTACCACCATAATTCGTCAAACAACAACTATAACAATAACCGACCCGACAATAACGAGGCTTATAACACGCAGCGCGCACAAACTCACCAATCGAGACGCGGAATAAATCACTACGCAAGCAGAGGAAGAGGTCGAGGTAATAATGCTTACCGGCGACATAGATCGTTATCACCTGACAGAACAGACATAGAGGGGCTACAAAAAAAAACTCCAATTTCACAAGACGATCTATATCTGGACCCAACACCCGGACCATCAAACCAACAAAATTAAATAATGATAACGGCTACATGTTCTGGAAGTTACAAAATATAAAATTTTACCAATCACCGGATGAATTCATAAACATAGAAGACGCAGGGGACGCCGTAAATGAAGTATATTCTCTACCCATTATTATTTTACAATTCAGCAACATAAAATTAAATTGTTTAATCGACACCGGAGCCGAGATTACATTAGTTAGAGAAGATCTGGCAAAACAAATAAAGGGATACGAACAACACGTTGTTAAAACCAAGGGTACCGACATAGTTACCGCAAATGGAAGGAAGATGGGCACTGTCACAAAGCAACTCAATACCGAAATAAGAATAAACGAAATCGGTTATTTAATTCACTGTTACGTAATAGAGAAGTTACAATATGACTGTATATTGGGTATAGATAATATCAACAGGTTGAAAATGATATTGAATTTTGAAAAAGGTATTTTATCAATTGGAAAGAACAATTTAACATTTAATAAACATTTGTCCGTAGAGGAAGTGCAAGAATATAATACTTATAAGAGAGAAGTTTTAGCAGTTGTAATAAATAATTTATTAGAATATAATGTACCGTACTATAGGAGAGCAGAAGAAAGGTTTATTGATAGAGTTGGAAATGATATTATAAATAATGAATATATAGGAGTGAATAATAGGCCAGATTTGTTAGGAACGCAAGATAGTTACGAGGGCGAAGAAGAGGTAAAGATTAAGGAGGATTTACAGACAACTGACATTATAAATGATAAGAATGATATAACGAATATAATTGATAAACAGGAAATACCGTATTCAAACGTCGTACCGCAATTAATTAACATTTTAAACGAAAACATCACTTTAATTAATAACGATATTGTTTTTGCAAAAGGATATGAACATCCAATTAATATTGACAATGACTGCCCATTAATAAGTAAGAATTACCCTATTCCTTACCACTATCAACAGAAAGTTAGTTTAGAATTAGAGAGATTAGAACAATCCGGAATCATCGAGAGATCGAACACATACTTTATTAATCCCATTGTAATAGTTCAAAAGAAGGACCTATCGTTAAGAATATGCTTAGACGCGAGAGCTCTGAACAAACGAATTAAGCCAGAATTCGAAATGCCGCAAAACATAGACATCTTATTAACGAAATGCGGAAGTAAACAAATTTATAGTAAATTAGACTTAAAGAATGCTTTTTGGTTAATAAACTTAGAACCGGAATCCAGAAAATACTGTGGTTTCTTAGTGAATGGAATTGTATACCAGTTTAGAGTATGTCCATTTGGTTTAAAGACATCACCAGCCGCTCTGATACGTTTTCTACATCGTATACTAGACCAATATGATGAATTCGCTTTGCATTACCTAGACGACATTATTATATTTTCCGAAACTGTGGAACAACACCTACAACATATTAACATTATTCTTAACACCTTAAAAACCCATGGTATGAAACTTAACTTAGCGAAATGTCAATTCTTTAGACATGAGATTAACTATCTAGGATATGTGATTAATCAGAAAAACATTTTATTAGACCCGACACGTTTAGATATCATTCAGGGGTATGCGAGACCGAAGAATTTAAAAACGTTAAGAAGTTTTTTAGGAGTGTTAAACTATTATAGGAAATTTGTCTCAAACTATAGCGAGAAAACGTTACCCTTGTTGGAACTAATCAAAAAGGGGAAGAAATGGAACTGGACGGCTGAATGCGAATTATGCTTCACAACTTTAAAAGAAAACTTTGTAGAAAATCTCCGTTTACATCACCCAGACTTTACTCTACTGTTTGTTGTGCGAACAGATGCTTCACACAAGACAATTGCAGCAGAGCTAGTACAAATGAAAGACGATCAAGAAATCCCTATTTATTTTATATCACGCACTTTGAAAACGTGCGAGACTCGATACACGATTTCCGAGAAGGAAATGCTCGCTATCGTATTTGCGTTAACGAAACTCAGATATTATCTGATAGGAAAGTCATTCGTATTAGAAACGGACCACAAAGCCTTAGTCAACATCATGAGCTGCAAACTTAATAACAGTCGCATTTATCGTTGGACTTTGTTAATACAACAGTACGAGTTCATAATAAAATATAAACCTGGCAAAGAAATGGTAACTGCCGATGCACTTACGAGACAGGAGGGGGGCGTAAAGAGGCAGAATATTTGCATCAACTTAATAAATCTACAAAGGACAGGCATTTTCTCAAAAACAAAAATCTTACAGACACAATCAAGCCCAGACTTCGATGAAATAAGACGACATTTAAGAACTGTAGGTGAATATAAAGGTATGTCAATCAGAGACCAATTCATAGTAAAACAAATAGGAAGAACTACTGTATACGTCACCAACGAACAACACACCAGAGAAATAACAGAATATTTACACCGAACATACACCCACATAGGTGCAAGAAAGTGCTGGTTACTCTACAGAGAAGCTTTCTACTGTATAAATGACGAACGAATAATAAACAGCGTGGTAAAACAATGTCGACTCTGCGAAATAACCAAAGATAAAACTTTCACTAACACCAACATAAGCCATAATATAACTGCATATGATAGACTAGAGTTAATATCAATTGATTTTCTATCAAACCTTATTCCTAGCACTAAAGGTTATCGCCACATTTTGGTAATATGTGATATATTTTCTAAGTTCATCAAACTCATACCTACGCAGAAATGCGATACCAACACCGTTTTACAAGCTTTAGTGGACTACTTCGCGCATTATGGAAAACCACAAACAATACTATCGGACAACGCTACCTATTTCACAAACGATCGCTACAAGGAGTTCTTACATTCACACGACATCAACACCGTCTATACATCAATCCGCTACCCACAGGGAAATCCTACCGAGCGATATATACGCGAAACGATAAAATATTTACGTATATTACTGGACGAAAATCACAGAAAATGGGCCCGACTGTTACCACAGATAGAATTTACTATAAACAATACACCTAGCACAGTGCATAATCACTGCCCGATAACTTTATTCACTGGACAACCACCACAACGACCATGGACTGATTCTGAGCATATAAATTTACATAATCGTTTACAAGAAGTCAGAGAAAGATTATTACTAAGATAGCGAAAATGGGAGGAAAAGAGAAATACGGCAAATAAGAAGTACAAAACTTACAATGTAGGAGACCAAGTTATAGTTAAGAGATTAAGAGTAACAGATTTAAAACACAAAATAATGGGAAAGCTACTGAAAGCCTACCAAGGTCCCTATACGATTAAGAGAATCATTGGTAACAACACCTACGAACTTTTTGAACCCGAAACAAATTACATTAAAGGTAGATATCACATAACTATGTTGCAAGACTACCACACTTAAAAATAAAGTATTTTTTTATATATATACATAACAAACCGAAACAACTTTCAGAACAAACAAACCAAGCATGTTATAGTCCGTAAACTAATAATAAGTACTATATTATCTATACTAATCACAAGTTTACATTTAGACTAGGCTAATTAAATTAATCATATTATTATTAAAAGAAAAAGGAAGAAGAAAATAACTACTTAGTATTAAAAAGGGTTTCCAAACAAAAAAAAAAAACCGAACAACAAAATAAAACAATTAACTTTAACCATTTAATGACAATTACTAAATAGGGAATTATTAGCTAGAATAATATAAATAACTACTTATAGAATTTGAAATATTTTTAACGTGAACACACACATTTCATTAAATTTTCATCAGAGCACTATACTGCACTTATATATTTCTGCCATACTCCTTTATCCAGTTGATTAAAAGCTCTCAACAAGTTTCTATCTTTTATCAAGGGGGAAATTGAGGCATTGCAAGAAGGGCTTTTTCTCTGAAAGAAATACAGAATACATGTAACCGTAATGTTTATATCTACTATGTACTTTAATACCAAGAAGGGGAAAGATTGATTCAAAGTATAAATACTTTATTTTGACGACAAATTTGCTTTGAAATAATTAACTTATTTTTCTATTTTTTTTTTTTGTAATGTTTATATTCATTTTTATTTCAAATTAATATTTAACGCGTTTTTATTCAAACAAATTTAACGTATTTATATTCAAATGTATTTGAACAATTAAGCCCCGCCCACAATTTTAACGGTGCAATAACCCGAAAAGAAACCGATATTGACAGAGTGTTTGTAAACACATCAACATATGTTACCTAACTAAAGTTATTTTATAAATCAAATTGTAATTTTTTTAACTGTTTTACACTGTAAAAATGTCTAATTTAATAATGTTCAAAAAGATAATGCAAGTAAAGAATGGAGCGATTTGCGGCAAGTTATGCAATTAGAAACAAGTGAAAAAATTGGCGTCGGTAATTAGTAGTTGCAGCGAGAGGTCACGTTTTTTTGTGCTCCGAAGTAATTAAAATAAATTGGCGAAATTATTAAGTGCTCGAGATTTTTAAGTCTACCAAACGTTACACCTACCTACGAACTACCTGTAGACCAAATTTAACATCTTCCGACCAAACAGTTCAAGAGTTACGAATTTTTAAAGTTTTCAATACGAAAACTGCCCGCCTAAAGTTTCACCGTACATAAAACATCATCTTTGAACGCTCGAGACCGGTCATCCGCTCCAGCCGCCGTCGGACTTGGAGATTTTAAAAAAGTTCAAGTCATCCCGAGGGACAGTAGCAGAAATATTCTCCAGTTTCCCGCTGTGAAGACTTCTCCAGAACACAGGCGCAGGAATCAACAGAGGTTATATCCGAAGATTCAGGTTTTTGCTAATTTTACCAATATTATACGCGCCATTTTAACTTGCTCATGAACATTTCTAGAACTTTTCTTTGTTTATTCCATAACTAACTATTTACATTGCTTTCACCGATATTCTACCACTGTAATTTTTATTCAACTTATTTAAATATTAGTATCCACTACTTTTAATTTTAAAACTTGATTCTATTTCACTTTTATAAACTATTTTAATAAAGCAACAACTATTTGCACTTGTCTTACACCATATTGTTTGTACTGTAAGAATACCAACCGCTGAGTGTGTCTCCCTCATTGTTATATGTGTGTCACGAAACTGTAAATTTAAATTCTCAAACTTTTCTAGATGTTTTATTATTAATAAAGTTAATTGTCAATATTTTACTTTGGTTTTTTTTTGTAAAATACTTGAGATATTGTTCCGTTTCCAATTAAATAAACTACGTAAATAAATTCAAAGTGGAGAGAAGTGAACCTACCTTAACCCTGAAGAAAAAAAGAAGCTAGCCGATAATAAAAAACAGATAAGTATTGAATGAGCCCGATTTGAATGAATTTTTATATACCTCGAATAACTAACATTCATTTCTTACATAACATTCGAAATATAACATTTTATAACATTCACTTTACATTTATTTATATATGTAGCCCACACGGGACATATAACATTTGTCAGCCCAACTTAGTGGGGCAATTCTGATATATAACAATATATATATATATATATATATATTTATTAATAAATAACCATAACGCTTTCTTAGTTCACCACAATTAAATACGCCCTGTAGGAGTTTAACGTATGTAGCCCCTCCCACTTGCAGTTGGCCAGTCATTACTTATATATCCATCGATCGCTCGACGTTGTGCACACGGTATATATATATATATATACATATATATATACATACATATATATATATATATATATATATACATATATATATATATATATATATACATATATATGTATATATATATATATGTATATATATATATATATGTATATATATATATATATATATATATATGTATATATATATATACCGTGTGCACAACGTCGAGCGATCGATGGATATATAAGTAATGACTGGCCAACTGCAAGTGGGAGGGGCTACATACGTTAAACTCCTACAGGGCGTATTTAATTGTGGTGAACTAAGAAAGCGTTATGGTTATTTATTAATAAATGATGTATCAAAATAAATATTCCAAATTAATAACTAATTGTTTAACAAACTACAAAAATATTTGTAGTATATTATTTATGGTTAATGTACGAATTTGGATATTTTATCCGACTACACCGTTGCTTTTCGCACTACTAGTCATATGCCGGCTGTCAACGTCCCTACAATAACGGATACTTTTGTTTATGTCTCTTCGGCCATAATACTTTAAATTTAACATTTAAATTTAAATAAAATGATATAATATAGTTGAAAGTATCATAAAATACAATCCGCCGTAAAGTGCAGAGTTTTTGTTTACTGCATAATAATAATTCTTACCGGCGAAGCATCAGATATTTTCATCGCTAAATATTCAATGATAAGTTTCATCATAGCTTTGTGGCTTGAACTTAAAAAATTCTTATTCAAATGAAAACACAAATAATATAAAATTATGAAACAAAACCGTAACTCTTATTGAAAAAAATTAAAATAAAAAGTATTCTGTAATAGCATAAAATTTCAAAACAATAACGATTCTTGCAAGAATATAAATAAAGTGTTTACCAGTATAAATAAATTGTTTCCTTAAATAAACTACCTATAAAATATTAAATTTAACTAAAATACCTTTATTGGTAATAAATATTAATTATTAAATAAAAGAACATTCTAAAAAGAAAAACTAATTATTTAGTAAATGCTCAAATAAACCACCCTCTTGAGCCGAGCAGTAACCCAATCGGTTATAAAAATTACGACGGACATTTGTTAGCATTTCTATACGTACTCTACCTACGGATGACAAGGACCAACTGAATGCAACTGAATGACCAGTCGCAAGCTTGTTTTCCGATTCAATATATTCGCCTTGCTTGAACACTATGAGCGACTGATAGGAATATTCAATGTGTTAGAGATTATTTGATTCGTACTTAGATCGTATGTAGAATATGTTGGATAAAGAAATGTCGCGTATGGAACGCCCGTACAGTTAGACAGTAGAACAGATTGAATATACTCTCTCAACCCTAACCACATAAACTCGCTATTCGTCTTCGTCTTACTACATTGTGGTAGATCAATCACTCCCCGGCGTTCATACGGTATATATATATATATATATGTATATGTATATATATATATATATATATATATATATATATATATATATTGTTATACTTCTAAATTGCCCCACTAAGTTGGGATGCAAAATGTTCTATGTCAAAGGACGTTAATATATAAAAATGTTTATTCTAGTTATAAATGCCCCAAAACGTTGGGCTCTAAATGTTATATTACTGAATTTCACGTTGGGCTGGCAAATGTTATGTGTCAATGAATATTAATATATATATGTGAATGTTAATATACAAATGTTAATATATAAATAAATGTAAAGTGAATGTCATAAAAAGTTATATAAAATTCAAATCGGGCTCGTTCAATACTTATCTGTTTTTTTGTTATTATCGTCGGCTAGCTTCTTTTATTTCTTCAGGGTTAAGGTAGGTTCACCTCTCTCCACTTTGACTTTATTTACGTAGTTTATTTAGTTGGGATCGGAACAATATCTCAAGTGTATTACAAAAGAAAAAACCAAAGTAAAATATGGACAATTAACTTTATTAAGGATAAAATATCTAGCAAAGTTTGAGAATTTATATTGACAATTTCGTGACACACATATAACAATAAGGGAGACACACTCAACGGTTGGTATTCTTATAGTATAACAATATGGTGTAAGACAAGTGCAATTAGGTGTTGTTTTATTAAAATAGTTTATAAAAGTGACATAGAATCCAGTTTTAAAATTACAAACAGTGGATACTAATATTTAAATAAGTTGAATAAAAATTACAGTGGTATAATATCGGTGAAAGCAATGTAAATAGTTAGTTATGGAATAAACAAAGAAAGTTCTAGAAATGTACATGAGCAAGTAAAAATGGCGCGTAAAATATTGTTAAAGTTAGCAAAAACCTGAATCTTCTGATATAACCTCCGTTGCTTCCTGCGCCTGTGTTCTGCTGGTTTTCACAACGGGAAACTGGAGAATATTTCTGCTACGGTCCCTCGGGATGACTTGAACTTTTTAGAAATCTCCAAGTCCGACGGCGGCTTGATCGGATGACCGGTCTCGAGCGTCCAAAGATGTTGGTCGTTGCACGGTGAAATTTATGGCGGGTAGTTTACGTATTGAAAACTTTAAAAATTCGTAATTCTTGAACTATTTGGTCGGCAGATGTTAAACTTGGTCTACAGGTAGATCGTAGGTATGTGTAACGTTTTGTAGACTTAAAAATCTCCAGCACTTAATAATTTCGCCAATTTATTTTAATTACTTCGGAGCACAAAAAAACGTGACCTCTCACTGTAACGACTAATTACCGACGCTTACTTTTTTCACTTGTTTTTAATTGCATAACTTGCCGCAAATCGCTCCATTCTTTACTTGCATTATCTTTTTGAATATTATTCTTTTAGACATTTTTACAGAGTAAAACAGTTAAAAAAATTACAATTTGATTTATAAAATAACTTTAGTTGAATAACATATGTTTATGTGTTTACAAACACTCGTCAATATCGGTTTATTTTCGGGTTATTGCACCGTTAAAATTGTGGGCGGGGCTTAATCGTTCAAATGCATTTGAAAATAAATACGTTACATTTGTTTGAATAAAAACGCGTTAAATATTAATTTGAATTAAAAATGAATGCAAACATTATAATAAAAAAATAGAAAAATAAGTTAATTATTTCAAAGCAAATTTGTCGTCAAAATAACGTATTTATACTTTGAATCAATCTTTCCCCTTCTTGGTATTAAAGTACATAGTAGATATAAATATTATGGTTACATGTATTCTTTGTTTCTTTCAGAGAAAAAAACCCTTCTTGCAATGCCTCAATTTATATATATATATATATATATAAATAAAAAGTAATTGTTTCTTGGGAGTAGCGACCAGGTAATTAAAACAAGATTTAATTTATGTTCACGTTTCGGTACTCCATTCGGGTGCCATTTGAAAAAACAACTTTGATAGTTTTAGGGCTTTTGGAACACCCTGTATAATATGAAAATAATTTTAAAAAGTAACCATAATAGATCCCCATATATCCCAAACGTGAAACTTTTTGAAAATCAAGTATTTTGGCCATAATATGCCGTGCCCTATAGCGTGAATAACCCTGTATAAGGGAAATGACAAAGTTTTATTAACGACAATCAATAATTTATACAGATTAGTAGAAATTATTTTATTTAATTGAATGATTTAAGTTTTTCATAGAAATATACTTAGATGAGACGTTCATTCATACATCCCATACAACTGCATATGAATGGGTTGATATAACTGATAGTTGTAAAGGCAAACACCTTATCGTTGTTATTGTTGGTTTGTATAAAAGTTTATTACTTATTATGATTAAGAACTATAATAGATGGTGAGGCAGGGTTTGTAAATAATGCCCTATTAATTTTCAAGCTTAGACAAAAAAGTGGTGTTTAACAGGTTGAGATGAATTTTATAAATTATTCAAGATAGCTGCAAGAGAAACTAATTCCAAATCTTCCTTAAGATCTGTCGTGGTTATGGAAAATGCATGTTTTGTCCATCGAACATCCTACCAGCAATAAAGCTGAAATGTTAGCATAGTTTGACAAACATGGAATCCATTATGAAGATAATTTAACAAAGCTAGTGCTATACTCGTATGCTTTAATTAAGATGCACAAATGTAACCACACAAGTTATATGATTATGCAATTTTTGCAAGAAGTGGCTACACAACGTGTCGACTCACACATATCATCCAGAACTATCCAGAACATACAAGGTATAGCAATTATAAATCGGGATTGCGCACCTCATATAACGCAGTCGTAGTGGGCGAGGTGAGTATTGGAATGTAGTTGACCTTAAACATTCAGGAGCTTACATCGTTCGTTCCGTCGTTATGTCTGCCGTAGTTTGCTTTTGAGTTTTCGTTGAAGCGGACGCTGATCCGTAGTAGTGCCGCGATCATGGTGAACTTACAAATCGAGCAGCGCTTTATTCTCAAATTACCTGTGAAATTAAAAAAATTACGAATGGAAAGTTGTCAATTGTTAAAGGAGGTGTTTGGTGATAATGCTGTCACGTACGCGAGTTTTTGAATGGCACTAACGATTTTCAGAAGGCCGGGAAGAGGTTGAAGATGACAAACGTCCCCCGGTCGATCTGTGAATTCAAGAAGTGAAGGAAAACTGCAGAAAATTAATGAAATTGTGCGGAAAGACCGACGTTTGAGCATTCGGACGATGGCAGACATGATAAACATTAATAGACAGTAAGACAAATTTTGCATAATGAATTAAACATGTCAAAGGTTTGTGCAAAAATGGTCCCGAAAAACCTCTCACAGGAATAAAAAGACAGCTGGAAGAACATTTGCTGTGACATCATGGAACGCCTCACAGAAGAACCAGACCTGCTCACACATATGTGATGAAACATGGATCTTCCAGTACGACCCTGCAACAAAGCGTCAATCGATGCACTTGAAGACCTCCACATCGCCCAGAATGAAAAAAATGCGAATGAGCAAGTCAAAATTGAAGGCAATTTTGATCGTTTTCTTCGATGTCAGGGATGTTATCATGACTGAGGGTCAAACCGTTAATCAGGAATATTACAAACAAGTCCTAAGCTCAAGCTAAGAGAAAGAATAAAGAAGAGAAGACCAGATTTATGGAAGAACAACGCATGGATTTTGCATCATGACAACGCGCCAGCACACAATCTGTGGCTAAGTTGATTCCGGTGCTTGACCAATCTCCGTATTCCCCAGATCTGGCTCCATGCGACTTCTTTCTACCTTTTCCCAAAAGTGAAAAGTGCGCTGAAGGAAACACATTTTCAGTCTGTAGAAGAGATAAAATAAAAAACGGGAGAACTTCTGGACAGGGTGACATTAGATGATCTACAACATTGCTTTGAACAATGGAAGGCAGGAATGCAGCGGTGTGTAGATAGGGGAGGGGAGTACGTCAAAGGAGATAAAAATTTGTTGTGACTTTTTTTACAATAAATCACATTTCTGACACCAGTGCCGTCATTTAATTGCCACACCTCGTATCACTAAAACTAAATCACATAAAAAAAATTGCGCTCTCAAAAATTGCGTTGCTACAAGAAATATTTAAATTTGAAAATATTAGTGAAGAAGAATGGGACGTGGTCTGTCGCCATGTTATTGATATCGAGAAAGACTACATTGCAAGCGAGCATATACTATGCACATTTAGTGATGAATTTGCTATTAATATAAATAGTGAATCATCGGATGATAACTTTTAAGTTGATGATGAGTTTTAATAAAAAAAGGTATTTCAGATTTACATTAGTTATTTAGTTATTACTTAAAATGTAATGTGAACAAAATACAATAAAAAGTTAAAAATGTTTTGTTCTTCTCTTCATTATCGTAGCTTTGGAGAATAATCTCATTTTTATCTATAGAAAAGATAAATTATCTATACATCTTCAGTTGATAATTTAGATTTACATCTACAATAACTTAAATTATATTTAATAAATTGTATAGTTTTTTATGTTAAGTAGAATACATTTTTTTTTAATCCTGAAAATGATTTTTGTGAGAATTTTGTGCTTTTACTCAAAAAATATAACTTTTTCTTAAATAACATATCAATATAGATTTTCAAAATAACAACAGTAATAGTAAAAAAAAATATTAGAAACAATATAATAGGCTTCCACCTCAAATTCTTTATGCATGTATCCATTAAAGATATAAAGCCAATCTCGAAGAATTTCTGAATGCTTACTAGCCAAATGTTTTCCTACCTTTTGTAGCGAATTGCGTCGTTTACGTTACACCTTCTGAGGTGGCTGATCTCATGAGATTTTGTTCAGACTCTTAATACTACACTACACTAGATTTCGGCTAATGTTAAGTATACAGGAAGTGAAAAGTATGGGCAAAATAGTGGAACTTGTAAAGGACATAATGAGTATAAACTTAAAGGGGTAAAATGTAATTTGAAGCAAAAATGAACTTTTTATGAAGTCACTTTAACAAATTGAAGATTAATATAGCAAAAATATGTGGTAGTGTTGCTTAATTAATACATGTGGACATGCACATAAGGACATGCAAAGAACATAATTATCCAAAATTTTGCTTGTGTTGAAAATAGATGTAAGGTAAGTAAATCTTTTTTTAAATTAGGTTTCTTTCTTTAAATTCATACTCATGTTCCTTTTTAGGTCCTTTACATGTTCCACTACTTTTTATCTGATCACTTTCATTATCCGTATACTTAACAAACTCTGTTCATACTTTAAAATTTTAGTATTGCATATTCCATAAACTGAATACAATAGAAAATATTACTTCGATAAGAATTACCTTCTACAATTGGATCTGGTGGGCCAATACTTCTACCAGGCATTTTTGCTCCTGTCCAACCCCTTTCCATAGGGTTTAACTTCGCATATTTAAATGTTCCCATTGTATCTCTCAATTGTATTAGTTTCTTTTCTCGATCTGGATCTTCTGGTAATTTTTGTTGTTCTATTAATTCTTTACCTCTGATAATAGGTGCAGATAAACCAGGCCAAACTATATTAGCCTTGCCTAGAAAATAATCATGATTATGTATATATGTATATATTATTTAAACTACAAACCAACTCCAATTACTTGGCCTCGATTTAAATCTTTAATATTTTTTTTTGATACAGTCTTTCCGCGTCCTCGTTTTTTACCAGCATTACTAACAGATGTTATGCCTTTCCATAAAGCCTCTGCAGGCACTGAAACATTTTCTTTATACTATCAATAAAATTTGCAAATTTAAACGTACATTTATTAAAAAAATTGGCATTTCTGCTAGAATTTGAAAATATAACCTCACTGTGGGGCGCATTTACATCTAATGGATTCGCAAAACTTGGTTTCAATTTATGAATTGAATTGATTACCAATCTGTGTAAAGTTTTCCTAACATTTAATATTTGTATTGCCATTATTTGATAGCGTAAGCTGAAAAACACTGATCAAATATATGGCGAATTCCATAGGGAATAATAAGGTCAGCAGTATATAAGTATATTAATATCACATAATATACTGTGACCAGGCCAGCGTTGCCAACCCGAAAATTCTGAAATCGGTAGACTTATTCGTAAAAAATCGGTAGATTTAAAAAAGGTGGCAAATTTAAAAGAAAAAGATTTAATTAGTAAAAAAACATTAAGAATTTACATTTTACAAAAATCATATTTAATAAAAAAAAAACATTAGGTAAATATTTTATTGTTGATAAAGGTACAAAAAAATTAGTCATTATTCTAAATATTAGAAATGGTTATCTTCTATGAACAAACACAATTCATATAGTATGTTAGTATGTTGTATATAGTTCCTAAAATGAAAAATAGATTTGGTTGGATACCTAATCTAATTTTCACTTGAGGAACTATATAAATGATGTTTGTTCATAGAAGATAATATTTTTTTTCAACAGGTAAAGTATAACAATTGTTATTGCCTGCGTATTTTTTTGTATACAACAATGCTGATAGACTTTCAGTGCTTAATTTGTTTCGTTGCTTTGTTTTCATCAAGTTTATGGTTGAGAATATCCTTTCTACCAGGCGCGGCTCGTGATGACGTATTTTCGTTTGCAGTACAATGATACGAGTGCCTCGTGTGTTTTCGGTGTTTACTAAGCAAACGTTACAGTTAGTACACGAGAATACACGAAGCACTCGGATCATTGTACTGCAAACCAAATACGTCATCACGAGCCGCGCCTGCTTTCTACATTAGCTGAAGAGTGTGGAAAAGATAATATATTGAAAGCAAAAGAACTCAAAAGATTAAACATTGCAGATCCGTCACCCGTGTCAGCTTTTTGACTTCTTGCCAAAATAGCACAGCATTATCTGGAAATGCCTGAATTTCGTCGGTATTTCTTAGTAACCGCCATTCAGTGTTGTAACTGTGTATCATTTATTAGGTTTGGAAATATAAGTGCTACTTCCGTAATGAGCTTATTGAACCATCTTTCACACTGCTAGGATCAATAAAATTGAATAACTTAATTATGTTTTCTTTTAATGGAAATCTTTGAATTATTTGGCTACATGCTTCTACATAAAAATTTAAACACCTCTGTCTAAAAAAAGCTATTTGGTCTCCTGTTAAATTTAATTCTAATAAAGCTTTTGTAACGTTATCACCATAATAAATTTCTCCAATGGGTAAATAGTTACAAGGATCTTTGTATTGCACATTTTCGATTTGAGTTTTTCTTAGATATTCCCTTTTAATAAAACAATCAAAGATAGACTTAAGTATGCTTGTAACACTTTTATATAATTTATACAATTTAGGAGATTCTGATTGCATTTCTTTGTTAAGATTATTAAAAAAAGGTAAGCTAAATTCCAAAAATAGCAAAAATAACTTGGTTGTAGGATCGTTTAATTTCTGTAAAATATTTCCTGCTGCTATAAAAATAATTTTAATGCCGCATACTGTTCTAGAATTCTACAAACCACGCTATGTACCGATAGCCACCGAGTTTGCGAAGGATGTAGAATTTTATGAATCTTAATACCACAAAATGTTTGAAATTCTGCATACTCAGCAATTCTCTTAAGGCTAGAACTAAAATAATTATATATATATCTCTAGTAAGATCTTCCACAAATCTCAGCAACTTTTCACATGAATAAGATGCACATAAATCAAAAGAATGGCATATACACTTCATAACAAATAATGAGGGTATATCACGTTTTAATTACGTCATTAACGAATTTTTAGAACCCATCATAACATTTGCGCCATCTGATGCAAACCCTACCATATTGTCCTTATAAGGAATTTCATTTTCATAAAAAAATTGTGCTATGTGGTTATACAACGTCACTGCATCTGCCGCAGAAAGTTTAATGGAGCCCAAAAATGTATCCTGAATATTGTCATAATCATTAAAATATCTCACCATTAAACATAAATGTTTTGTGGTACTCCTGTCTGTGGATCACTGTCAAGGAAAATTTCTTTTTTCTTAGTTCTTGACAAGTTAATTGAAAACCTTGACGTCCTAATACATTTTTCACTATCGCAGATGTTTTTGTCCGATTACATGCTAGTCCTTCAGCGATTTTCGTGTCAGGACAAATTTTTTGTATTAAATTTGGAAGATTAGTGTTAAACGGCAAATTATGCTCAGTAATAAACGCCGCCAAACGTATTTCCGCTAAAAATATAAATCCGTGTAATAACGAGAAAAATATGACGTTTTGAGATATGACTTACCCTCTTTAATTTCTTCTTCTTGTGTTTTAGCAGTTGTACTTGGTTTCATAAAAAAAGTGATGGATTTTTGTGTCGTAAGAGCCTTACATTTCTCCTTGTGATTATTTAAATTTGAATGTTTAATTATTGAGTACTTTCCACTTTTTATGTTAATGTCTTTATCGCAACATACAAATTCTGCTAATCCTTCCCATTCTTCTTTATACCTTTGGCAATATTTAACTTTTTTCACTATTTTTGGTTCACTAATTTCACTCTCGCTTGATGACATGTTCAACTTTGAGTATCAGGGAATTATAATTTCTCCACCCGGCAAAATGATTTTATACTACTTAAATAGGGAATTCCCATATATAACATGCGGTACTTCCCTGGTGCCCAGTGCAGAGTTAAAATATTAGAATGTGTTATGTGATGCAGATAGTTAATTCCAATTCCAGTATGGTGAGATTGCTGTATTCGATGAAAAATTTCAAATGTGTTACATACATTGTTTTCAAGCGTAATATTTGTTAGATTTGTTAATAGAGAATATAAATATATTATATGTATTATAGCAAACATAAATGCTATAACCAGTTGATAGGGGGAAGGGCAATAAAAATCGGTATAGTCTATGTCACCCAAACTTCGAAGTATTGCTCTTATGGAGATTGCATTTGTTGTTGCCTAATTTCTAACAATAGGGTTATTTCATTTATAGATTGGCTATACGTAAGATATTGATTTATAGATTTGACATTCAAAATGCATGTTGTTTACCTTTTAGCTTAGAAAACTCTCGTCTTCAATCTGTATTTACAAGACCTTCAATTTAGTTAAAATCATTAATGCAAAAATAGGTAGATTTGCATAAATTAAACAAAATCGTTTCGACATTTTTTTTTAATTCAATAATATAATTTTATTTTGGATTATTTTATAAATATGAGACATTTACAGTGTACACAACTTTCATGTAAGACAATAATGATGTGTAAAACTGCTATTTTTCATTAGCAGCTACAAACTGCTACTGCTACTTTTCGTTAGCAGTTTAAAAAAACTGCTACTTTTTGTAGCAGTTTCTCCTCTATAGCAACATACGTACTATACATATACTTTAAATAAAGCATTTTTCATTAAATACGGCTATTTTTTAATATCTTATTGTCTTACATAATAACTAATAAACGTTACAACATTTTCTGTCTTTTTCAATATTGATTGTTATTTGGTTTTGCTATAATCCAGTGTCGGCTCGTGCTAAAAATTTTAAGGTGTTCTGCAAGTTTTACAAAAAAATTTACCTTGCACGGGCAGTAAGAGGTTGTCTCCCATCGATCTTATCGTGCTTTCTTCGCCTTCCGCACTGAAGTAATGGATTTCTGGAACGATTGTCAATTGTCACACAAAAAAATAAGAGTCACTAAGCACTACTTTACTAACAAATTATTTCTTATAAATTAAATCTATTCTACGTTCTTTTCGATTTGCAAATTTTGTTATCACTTTGTCATTAAAATTGTCTATTTCGGAAATAAACATTTTTTCGATAGATAGCATGGAAAGAGATGTTAAACGATCTTCGGTCATTGAATTTCTGAGAAACGTCTTAATTCGATTTAGTGTTGAAAAGCATCGTTCGGCCTCTGATGTTGTCATGGGAGTTGTTATTACAATTTCTAATAATTTTCTAGTCTCCTTCAACGTATCTCCCAGATTGTTTTTTATTAAAAATTTTAGAAGAGGTAGTGCGCCTTTTAAAGATCTACAATCAGTTCTTGAGTAAATAACAGACAATTCAGTTCGTAATCTTTCTTTATCAAGGGTGGGATAATAGGAGCATGCGGAAGTAAGTTTGTCCTCAGGAAATTTACTGCAATACTCTCCAAAGCATTCCGAAAAAAAAGGTGATGCCACTACTAGATGCTCTTTAAAATGAAATCGATCTTTTGCACAATTTAGAATAACATCACACACATCTAAAGCCGACATTCGATGATTAAATCTGCTGTTATTTGGACGTTTGCGTTTTTCTGGTGGTGGCTCATCGCTTATTAAATCTGATGCTTCACTTATGATGTTGTCAATATTATTTCGAACTTGGCCTATACTGCGTTCAAAATTTTCGATAGCGTCTTTTACTAGAGTGGGTTCAATTTTTCTTTGCTGCAATTGATTAAACAGGATATCTACATGGGGCATTACATGATGGAAAAAAGTCAGCCAACAATTGAAGATCGGATCATTTAATGTACGGCGAATAGAGGCGGCTGCACTACAGACTGTGTTGTTGGAGAATTGTTCTTCTATTTCTTCCATACACTCAATGAGAGAGGCCCTATTTTCGTAAACAACATTAATGGTCCTGATATTAAAATTCCAACGGGTTGTAGCGCCGTGGGGGATCCTTCTGTTTACAATCTTGTTTAACACTTCTACTCGTTGGGGTGAATTATTAAAAAAGCCGGGAATGTCTTGTAGGTTTCCAAAAAATACACGTACTTTCGAATTTGCAGAAGCAGCTTTAGATATAATTAAATTTAATTGATGGGAACCAGCAATGTACATAGTGCGCAAAAGGGTACTTTTTTTAATCAATGCTTGAACGCCTGCGTGTTGTCCGCTCATCACCGCTGCTCCATCGTAACTCTGTGCAATCAGTTTGTTAGGTGAATTTTGAATTAAAGCATCTATGACACTTAAAATTGTTTTGCTAAGTGTTTCTGCATCACATTTTTCAGGAATGACGTAGTTCCAAAAACGTTCAATTGGCTCACCATCACGAACATATCTAAAAATAAGTACCATTTGAGTTTTTGCAGCAACATCCGTTGCTTCGTCCGCCATGATCGCCAAAAACGGAGAATTATTAATTTCCTCAATTATTTGTTCTTGGCAGACTTCAAGTATGCACTGTAACAGATCATTCTGTATTTCTTTGGAAGTGCCTTTAAATACCGAACAATTTTTTAGGTGCTCACTTAGAGTTGCATCTAATTCAGCCGAAAAATTAATAAGTCCACGAAATATCCCCGGATTCTCGGCAATATCGCTCTCATCATGTCCCCGAAGGGCCAATTCAAAAGCTCCACAAAATTTTATACAATTAATAATTTTTGATAAAATATTCTTTGACACATTTTCATTATGTCTCTGTATATTTACCCAATAAGCAGAATCTAGTTGAGCCATAATATTAGTTGACCCTAGTAACGCAAATTCCATACAATTATGAAGATGGCTTTTATAATTCTCATGTCTTTTTATTTTCAAACTCAAGTGCTCTAGATCCGTGACCCCTATTTCCGTCCAAGCTTTATCGCCACCAAAAAGTAAACAGGGAAAACAATATAAAGCATTTCTTTTGTTGCATCCACAAATCCATTCGTTTTTTGAATAAATATCGCTACTAAATTTACGTGTATAATTTTTCCTTCTACTTACACCAGTTTTTTCAATAGTGATATCTACTAATGGCCTACCATTTGCTTTTAATTTTATCTTTTCTTCGAATGAATATTTAAAGAATCTCTTCACATTAATTAAATTAAAGACCACAGAGTTTATATAAATTGTCAACAATACACAAAAACAAGCACGCGCACTCTAATATTATTGTTTTTACGTTAAACTCGCCGCACAGTAAAAAACACGCGAAAATATTAAATACCTATACCGAATCATATGACCGCGCTGGACAGAATGCAGCGAACATGCCTGATAAAATCACGCATTGGTTTTAGACAGCAGCGGGGGTAGCAGGGTGCGCGCGGGTATTTTAAAGAGCTCTGTGAGCACGTTCGTGTGGACCAGATAAGGAACAAGTGAGCGATCGCGCGAATTAGGTTGGTTATTCCACTGGTCGCCTATTGTATATTATTTGATAATATACTATATATAACCGGCGTTAGTGTTGGAATTTCGGAAGCGAATATCTCGGCTTCTACTGATCGGATTTTGATAGTTGAGGTGTCAAATTGTAGGGTTTGATGGCCTCTACAGGATGATGTAGCAAAATATGCAAATTTTTTGATATACAGGGGGAGAATTTTCACAACAATATGTTACGCTTTTATAAACATCAGAAATGTCGGAAAAATTATGTAAAAGAAAACTAGTTATAACTAATACAGGTTCGCCCGCCCAATTTTTTGGGAGCTCTGCAGCACTGCAGCGCTTATGCGCCAGCCGCCACTGCTATAATCAATGCAAATGCAATTAAATTCTGGTATTTGAAAAATGATTATATGTATTACCTTAGTATTAAAATAAACCATCCATTTTTTATTACTAATACGTGAAAGAAGTTTCTGAATCGATAGTTTATAAATAGTTCTACGAATATTGAAAAAAATGTATGGGTGTACATGCACCAGTATGCATATACTTGCCGGTAAGCGATTTCTGTATGAAAGGATTACTGTAGTAAATAGCAATAAAGAAGATATGCATTATATTTCGTTTAGAGTACCTAATTGATTTTGTTGAATGTTTCTGGACAATCGTTCTTTATTCCTTATTATCCTGGCATATGTTCTATTCCTATAACGAAAGTATAAAAAGTATCGTCTATTGTTCTGCAAACCAAATTTCTAAAAGAAAAGTATTGTGAAATGTATCAATTACTTCTTTGAGTGGATAAACACTACCTGCCTCTTATAATAAAATGTTTTCTAAACTTTAACAATAAACAAAGCGCTTAATTTTTGCATTTGCGACACTTTTGATTATACATTTGTATTTGTAACATCAGTCATCACTTTATTACAAATCGATTTTTGTATTACCAGCAGAAAAATTCATATAAATAACCAGGCTAGCCAAAAATTAGAGTATTTTAGTTATCACTTACAGGCAAACTTCAACATTAGAATAAACTACAATCTGAAAGTTTAAGTTATAGTGCTTGTCAGTGTTTGAAGAAAATTCATATATTAAGTATATTAAGCGATAGTATTAATTGCACTTTAAATGTAAGTATACGAGAAAATATTATGAAATTGAGTTCCTAACATATCAGTTTATATGCACACAGATGGCTTCTAAAACAGAAAAAAGGAAAACTTCTGAAATATGGAATTTCTTTAAATTGAAAATGAGAAAGCCGTTTGTAATATATGCAAACAACTGCTTTCATACAAATCTTCTGTTACAAATTTGAAAACTCACCTAAAAAGAAAACATCCACTTATAAATCTACAGAATCTTGGTACTAAAAGATCTACTATTTTACATGAAGCCGAGCTTCAAGCATCTACATCAGCAAGAACTACAATAAAAAGACCTGAAGCGTTAGTTGAAAATCAACAAAGTAAGTACCAAGAAAACATTACTGACTACTTGCTTCCGCGGAAAATGAATATTAGGGCTAAGAAAAAAATTGATGACCAGTTATTAGAACTGTTCACTCTAGATTTGCAACCATTTAGTATTGTGGAAGATAAAGGTTTTAAGAAACTAATTAATTTATTAAATCCATCATATACATTGCCCACCAGAAAAGCTATTAGCACTACATTTCGTCCAGCACTTTATGAAGAAACTTATCACCAGATCCAAAATATGGTAAATAATGTAAAAGCCTTAACAATTACCACATACTGTTGGACTTCCATTAATAATGATAATTATTTAGCTGTGACCGCTCACTTTATATCTGAAAACTTCGAAATGAAATCAGTACTGTTAGATTGTAGAGTTTCAAATACCTCCCACACTAGTCAAAATTTGGCAACACAAATTAGAAGTATACTTTTAGAGTGGGGAATTAACAGAAAAATCATATTAAGTGTGTCAGATAATGCAGCAAATATTAAAAAAGCACTGTCAGAAGAATTGCAACTTAAGCATTTTGGCTGTTTTGCTCATACATTAAATCTTATCGTAACTAAATCACTTACATTAGTTAATGAATTAGTCGAAAAGGTGAAAACAATCGTTAGTCATTTTAAAAGAAGCCCACAATCTAATGCAAAACTTTTAGATATACAAAAACAGGCAAAGAGCCAAAAAAATTACGGCAAGACGTACCCACACGATGGAACTCCACATACTATATGCTAGAAAGATTTATTGAGCTTGAAGAAGTAGTAAGAACAACTGTAGCATTAATAGATAAAGATTTGCCAATTCTAACATCTACAGATTGGGAGTTAATTAAAGAAATTGTTCAAATATTGGAACCTATGGAGGATGCTACTAAAATAGTAAGTGGCGAAGAATATCTGACTGGATCGCTGGTTATCGTTATATAATGGTTTAAAAACCGTATATAACGAACTAAAACAGAAACAATTTTCACAAATTGGATATTCATTATTACAAGAAATTGGAAGCGGAATTGATATAAGATTTGCTACTTTAGAACAGAGTAGCACTTTGATTACGTCTACATTATTAGATCCCAGGTTTAAGAATTTTGCATTTTCTGATGAAAGTACTTTTGAAAAAAATAGTGATAAACTTAGTTGCTGCCAAAATAAAAAACAAGGTAACAGAAGCTTCTGAGAAAAGTCAAAATGCCAAAGATGCAAATGAAGAAAAGTGTTTGTGTTATGTAGGTTGGTATTAGATGCCAACTCAAAATATATATAGTGAACTGTATATTGTCTGACGTGTCAATATAATAATACATCTTGTAAACTAAAATAAACTACTGTTATTATTATTGTTTTATTATTGGAATAGAATAATACATGGTGTCAGGTGAAATAAGCTGAAAATATGGAGACTGTGTTTAAGCCACCGGAACCTATGACATTGAGCTTAGATGGAAATTTGGCGGAACACTGGAAAAAATTCAAACAGCGTTTTGAGCTATTTATGACTGCAAATGATTTGAATAACAAAGAGGAAGAGAAGAAAATTGCTATATTTTTGAGTCTAATTGGCGAAGATGGCCTTGAATTATATAATTCATTCGCATTAACTGTAACACAAAGAGGAAATTTGAAAAGTATAATTGGAAAATTTGATGAACATTGTGGACCTAAGAAAAACGTTATTTTTGAGCGGTTTAAATTCAACTCCATAAGTCAAAGAGAAGGACAAAGTTTCGATACTTTTTTAACAGAATTGAGAAAAGTAGTAAAAACAACTGAGTATCAGGACACAGAGGACATGGTGAGGGATCGCATTGTTATGGGAATTTTGGACAAGGCAACTCAGGAAAAATTGCTGAGAGAATCAAGTCTGACATTAGACAAAGCAATAGAGTATTGTCGTGCTGTTGAAGCAAGCAAGCTGCAATCTAAAGCTCTACAAAATGAAGCAACAGTAAGCATTATAAGAAAATGGGAGAAACAAGGCAAGGAAAAAATGAGAGATGAAAAATATTCTCAACAATGTGGATATTGTGGTTACAAACATGAAAAAGGAAGATGTCCAGCATATGGGAAAAGCTGTGATGAATGTAACATGAAGAATCATTTTGCATCAATGTGCAGAAGAAAGAATAAGGCAGGTAACAAGATAGATAATGTAAAAAATGGTACGAGGAAGAAAAAATGGACTAAACGAGTCAATGAGGTGTCTACAGAAGAAGGATTGGAGGAGAGCGATGAAGAAAATCAGTTTTTCATAAGTTCAGTGGTGAAAAATATGAATGCAATCGATGGAACAAATGATACTATGTGGACAAAAACAGTGAGCGTAGAAGGGTGTAGTATAAATTTTAAGTTAGACACTGGAGCGGAGGTTAGTGTATTACCATTGTCATTTGTAGATAGAATTACACATAATAAGAGCATTATGCCTTCAAATGTTACTTTAGTTTCTTATGGTAGTCCTAGTTTTAAGATCAAGCCTGTAGGCGAAATTATATTAAAATGTACTGTTAATAAGCATGTGGCAGATTTGCCTTTTGTAATAGTTCAAAATGTTGATCAAATGCCTCTTCTAGGCTTATCTGGTTGTCTAAGTCTTAATTTAATAAGGAGAGTAGATAGTATTCAGATGCATTTTAAAACATTAAATGATGTTATTGCTTCATATCCTAATGAATTTGTTGGTTTGGGTGAATTTCCCAAAGTACATAAGATTACTTTAAAAGAAAACTATACACCACATGTCGCAAACTTGAGACGTATCCCACAAGCATTACATGATAGAGTTAAATGCAAGCTTGATGATCTTGAACATCAGGGCATTATTCGGAAGGTTGAGAAACCCACGGAGTGGCTTAATCCTTTGGTTATTGTCGAGAAGAAAAATGGTGACTTAAGACTGTGCTTGGACCCAAAATTTTTAAATGAAGCGATTCAACGTGAACACTTTTTGATTCCGACGGCTGATGAGATAGCTAGTAAGTTATGTAATAAAGAATACTTTACTGTTTTAGATATGAAGGATGGGTACTTCCAAGTGAAGATTGATGATGAATCTGCAGATTATTGTACATTTGGTACTCCCTTTGGGAGGTATCAATTTTTAAGATTACCTTTTGGTATTAGTTCAGCCCCAGAAGTATTCCAAAGGAAGAATGTTGAACTTTTTGGAGACGTGCATGGTGTGGGAATATATTTTGATGACTTGATTATTACAGGTGAGACTGAGCTAGAGCATGATCGGAATTTGCAACTAGTACTGGAGCGAGCTGCAAAATATAATATTAAATTCAACAAAGATAAGATTCAATTTAAGTCAAAACAAGTTAAATTTCTTGGGCAAATATTTTCAAAAAACGGAATTAGTACTAGTGATTTATATGTTAAAGCAATAGTCGATATGCCAAAACCACAGAACAAGACTGAGTTATTGAGATTGTTAGGTATGGCAAAGTATCTAGGTAAATTTGTACCAAACATGTCAAAAGTTACTGCACCTTTAAGATACTTAACCCGAATGGATATTGAGTGGGTGTGGAATCAGTCTCAAGATAATGCACTTACTCGATTAAAGAATTTATTAACAAACGCTCCAGTTTTGGCGTTTTTTAATCCGTCTTTGCCTATAGAAATAGAAACAGATGCTTCTAAGGATGGCATAGGAGCATGTATTATGCAAAATGGCCACCCAGTTGCATTTGCGTCACGGACTATGTCCAAAAGTGAAACAAAATATGCCCAAATAGAAAAAGAGTTACTGGCCATTGTTTTCAGTTGCGTAAAATTTCATTATTTTATATATGGTGTGAATGATGTTAGAGTTTGCTCTGATCACAAACCTTTAGAATCAATATTCAAAAAGGATTTAGCGTCTGTGCCTCCACGGTTACAGCGAATGTTGCTTAAAATATTGCATTATAATTTAAAAGTAGAGTATAAACCTGGTAAATACCTTTACATAGCAGATGCATTATCACGAGCATTTCTAAGTGACAGTATACACGATGATCCTGAAATGGCTTATGCGGTTCACACTGTAGTAAAATATCTACCAATGTCTAATGAAAAAAAAAGTGAATTTAAAGAAGCTACTGCAAGCGATTTGGAACTACAAACAATTATTAAATTGATAGACACTGAATGGCCAGCAAATAAAAATATCTCCATTTTTGCAAGACACTATTATAAATTAAGGGATTATCTGTATGTCTCTAACGGTTTGTTATTTTACAATAATAAATTAATTGTACCACATAAACTACGAAATGAAATGTTAATCAAATTACATGAAGGTCATATGGGAATGGAAAAAATTAAATCCCGAGCTAGACAGATTTTCTACTGGCCTTTATTAAACCAAGATATTGAAAATTTTGTAAGAAAGTGCAAAACTTGTGAACGTTTCTGTCGAAAGAACTCCAAAGAAACTCTGCTACCTTACACAATTCCAGAGAGACCATGGGAAAGAATAGCTGCAGATATATTTTCTTATGCAGATCGATCGTATCTTGTGGTTATGGATTCATATTCAAATTGGCTTGAACTTGTATTGCTACAGAGTAAGTCTGCTAACGAAACTATTCAAAAATTAAAATCGATTTTTTCTAAGTATGGTTGTCCAGATATACTTGTCTGTGATAATATCCCATTTGGTAGTTTTTCATTTAAAGAATTTGCTAAGGAATGGAATTTCAATATTACAACACGTAGCCCCAATTATCCTAGGTCAAACGGATTGGCTGAAAAAGCTGTTGGTATTGCCAAGACTTTACTAAAAAAATCTTTGGAAGAGGGCAAGGAGGTGTTCGAGGCGTTACTGCAATATCGAAATTCCCCATTAAAGTATATTGATTACTCTCCGGCACAATTACTTATGGGCCGTATTTGTAAAACTAAAATTCCTATCTGTGCAGATCTATTGAAACCTGCTTTATGTGAAAATGTATTGCAAAAACTAAAATATAGACAAAGTCAGTATAAGTGTTATTATAATAGAACTGCATCTGATCTTAAGAATTTAAAGCCTGAACAAAATGTCACTATTTATAATCATACCGAAAAAGTTTGGGAACCTGGTAAAGTTTTAGAACCTGATAAAACACCTAGGTCATATAAGGTTGTAAAAGAGTCTGGTAATATTGTAAGAAGAAACAGAGCAGATCTCAGGGAATCTCCAAATCAATTTAAGTTAGATTTCAATCTCGATTGTGATAAATTTGCATTTACAAATGATCCTCTACAAAACGATCATAGTCAAGTTGTGTCAGGTAATAATACCTCTGAATTGGAGAAATGTACTCGATCTACTCTGGAGAATAATGCAACCTCCACTCATACATCTAGATATGGACGATTAGTTAAGAAACCACAGAGACTGAATTTGTAAGAGGGGAGATGTGTTATGTAGGTTGGTATTAGATGCCAACTCAAAATATATATAGTGAACTGTATATTGTCTGACGTGTCAATATAATAATACATCTTGTAAACTAAAATAAACTACTGTTATTATTATTGTTTTATTATTAGAATAGAATAATACAGTGTTTGCTGTTTAAACATTTGGATCAAAATATTAAGTCAAAAGTATTTCAATCCGTCATATCAGTAGAATCAAAAGCAATAGTAGAAGTGCAAAGATATTTAGATGAACCTTTACTACCGCGAACGGAAAATCCTTTAGTTTGGTGGCAACAACAATATTCTTTCCCGTTTGTTTCAGAGGTAGCTAAGGAAAAACTTAGTGTGGTAGGGACATCGGTACCTTGTGAAAGAGTATTTTCAAAAGCAGGTACAATATTAGTGGCCAGAAGAAACAGGCTTAAAGCAAAAACGGTACAGCAAATACTGTTTCTAAAGCGTGAGTTACATTACACTTTTTTTCGTACTAGAAACTTGGACAAGTTCTTGTACAAGTTTTCATACAAGTTTTAATTTACGCTACGTTGACTAGAGGGCACCAAACTTTGAGTGCGTTACCAACATAAAACAAAAATTGATATTTGTTTATTATTATATATTTGACGTTAGATGGGTTGTGATTATTTATTAGCTCTTGTAGATACAATAATATTAAAAAAATTAATTCGAAAACCGTTATACCGGTGTCCCAAATTTTGTTACTGGACATTCTTACACAATTTCTATTAATTTCCAGAACAAAACAAACACTACGTAACCTGTAATTATTATAGGATTTTTATTTAATGAAATGAACAGTTGGTACAAACGAAATGGTGTTTAATGCGCAAGTCTAGTATGAAACTTGGATGAAAAGTGGGATCGGATCTAGTTTTGTAGTTTAGAAACTTTGATGCATTTCTTCTGAATTACACTATCAAAGTTTCGACAAGTACATCTAGTTTGAAAACTTGTCCAAGTTTCTAGACGAAAAAAGTGTAATGTAATTCAAGCTTAAATGCAAACATGAAGCATGCGAAACCATTGCAATGTTAGTTATGTATAATTGTATTTTTATTAGAATTGTTTTATATTTATGGTTTATATTTTATATGTACTTTTTTTTCTTGATCATTATATTTTATTCATTGTCTTATGTCTGTAAATAATATTTTTATATAAACTTTTTAGTTCAGCCCTTATATTTTCTTTGTACCTTTCCTTCAGTCATTAAAAGTTAAAAAAAGAAATTTACGGCATTTAGAAAACAAGAGGAGTGCGCAGTGAAACAGAATTTATGAAAAAAAAACGCTACTAAAGTTTGGTATTAATAATATATTTAACAGTCATAAAACCATTGATTTTATTACAAGTACCGAAGTATCTACTACAAAATTATACTAATTGTAATATGTACATTATATACAATACTAAGTTAGAGGGATGTATTATTTGGTATTATGGCAGTACGGAATTCTTTTTAACACTGCTACAACTCTATGGTAGGTACATGTTATGTACTCGACGAATAGATAATCTGCTGAATATAAAATATTGCTAGCTTAATATTACTTTCCGTTAGAGCTGCTACGTCAGAAATATTTACATCGGAAAACTGCTACAAAAAGTAGCAGTTTCTTTTCATATTCGTTAGCTGCTACAAACTGCTAATGATAGTTAGCAGTTTCAAAATAGCAGTTTGCTTCATAGCAACCCATCACTATAAGACAATATTATTCTCACAAGTGAATCAAAAATAAATAAACAAATTGGTAAATCAATGAATTAAAATACATCAATGTCTGAAGAGCTAGCAGAAGAAGATCCAGCTGACAAATGAATAATAAATTCTTTAGGATCATCCTGCATTTCATCTAATCTCCACATCTCGTCCTCAACTAAAAATTTAAAAAAATTAAGAAAAAGTAGTAATAAGAAAAGTAAGTTACCCTACCATTCATAACATGTTTGATATAATTTTGCCAGTTCTTAACTGAAACATTTTTATAACCTTCTATGAGAATTGGTATTTCCTTCGTTTTAAAAGAAGTATTGTTGTGCTTGATATAATTCTTCACCGGTGCCCATACCATTTCAATAGGATTTAATGTACAATGATAGGGTGGCAAACGTAATATGGTATGTCCCCTCTGAGCAGCTGCTTCATCAAGCAGATATTTATTATAGTGATCCTTGTGTATCGACAAAATTTGTAGCAAATCGCGTTTTAGTAATCCTTCCTTAACAGGAATGCCTTTCTCACTTAACCAGTCGAAAATCTCTTGCTTCTTAGAGGCAGTAGTTGGTATTTTTTCTTGCTTGCGACTGTGATAAGAAGCATTATCGATCACAATCACTGAGTTCGCAGGTAAATTAGGTAGTAAGCATTCTAGGAACCGGCTCTCATATAATTCTGCACATACCTCATCATGAGCATCTAAAGTATTCTTTTTGCAGAGAAAGTTGTACTCAGCAGCAGTGACAAATCCTTTCTCATTACCCGCATGAATAAGAGCATATTGTTGTCCTCGACCTTTTGGTGGAGTTAGACCAGTACTCAAGTCATTAATGAATGCATTTCTAGAGGTACTTACAGTTGTGTCAGTCCATGCTTTGGATACAAAGTGTCCGACATTCACCCACGATTCATCTGTAAATACAATGTTTTTCTTTTCGCTGCGATATCTCCTAATGTTATGTAAATATGCATGACGCCATCTTATAATATCATCTCGATCCATCATCATTACCTTCTTGCCAATTTTTTCAAATGAAAACCAATATCTTTTAACAATCTGTAGAGCGTTGACCTAGAGAAATTAGGTATAGCTTCTTCGTTACGTACAGCACCTAATATAATATCCAACGTGGGTGGCATATTGCATAAAAAGAAACTGTGTACTTTACGCCTCACAAGCATTTGTACATGTTCTTCGTATATATGCAAGCAGGTATTCTTGGGAGTGGCACATTTTGTTTTTGCTACAGATGCAGGGGGACAGTTTTCCTTTTCTTTGCGAATGGAATACACAATTCCTTTGCCACAGTCCAAAGCTTTTGCCGTCTCCTCGACTGCCTTGGAAACACTCATACTGTTCGCAAAGTATGTGAAGCAATTATAAATCAGAAGTTTTTCTCTTACAGAAAAGGTTCGCCTTGGTGCTTTCTTTTACAGGCTTCCATCCTGCAACCTCTAAGTTTACATTTTTATGTGACAATAATTAACTATTTCGATTTTACTTACAATAGTTTATATTATTGAATTTGCAGTAGTTTTTAAAAAAAAAAGAAAATTAATACAAATAAAGCGAAACAAAGAAAATTAAACAAAACGAAATATACACAAAAGATGACAGATCCAAAATTTCAAGTGACAGGGAGTGTATAACAAACACAAAATAAAAATTTTCCCCTAGAGATAAAGTGCGCCAAAATAAATGCAACGTCGTACTGTTAAAAAAAGATAGTTATATGAGCATCGCTATAAGTTAATAAGAGAGGCTATTCTCCATAAGACTCAATACTTCGAAGTTTGGGTGAAACAGACTATAGATGAGGTCGCAAATCGGTATATCGGTAGATTACTTCATAAATCGGTAGATCTACCGAAACATCGGTAGAGTTGGCATCACTGGACCAGGCCCTGTGGCTTTATTTACGGTCAAGGACGTTGTGTAATTTAGTTCGCGACCCCAGCGTTATAGCGCTGTTTTCAGTCGTTTGTTTATTTTTACGGCCATATTGCGGCATAGATTTTGTTTTATAGTATCAATATTGTTGTTGTTTAATTGTTTTAGATAAAAACCAGTATTCACGAGATAAATACGGATGTATATTTATGATAGAGTTTTAGACTTCCAAGATCATGAGGTAAGAAAAACAACCTAAAATATGTATGAGCTTATTAGTTTCATTCTCTTCGTAGTTATGCCAATTATGGCTTTTACGAATCGCCAATGAAGATATGTTTGACAAGAAAGACGGATAATTAACTAATTATAGAATCTGCCACAAACACTGTGATCCGATGTGTAAATTGGTGACTACCCGGAACCTCACATCGGCTCCAGCAAAGAATCAATCATCACAACTACAGAGTTGGATTGAAGCCATGGAGTCTACCAACCTTATTTCTGCCTAACTATTCTGGAACTTCAACATCTAGTGATTGCTTCCTAACTGAAGTGGAATTACAAACAGGTAAACCATTTTGTTGAATATACAAAATATGAACTACGAAAAGTTTTACATATAGAAGTATGATTCGTAATAAACTGCAGTAGAGATTAATCATATATGTTTTATCGATAGTGAAGATATATATATATATATATATATATATATTATCGAGCACTTAATTCTTTGGTCTTGAATATATATATTTTTTTATAGATTTATATTTCTATATCCTATTATGATATAATCATATACATACAATAATTTGATTTGTGTTTTACAAATATTAATTTTTGTTGTATAGAACTAACATCAATTGAGACAGGAAACAAGAATACTAATATTCAGAATTCAAGCCAGCTGACAGCAGTGAAACGAAGATTGGGAATGTCAATTATCTTATATCTATATAAATTTGTTTACTTACTTCAAATTTAATGAACATGTAGAAAGTAAAAGTGAGAGCATATCAGAACCAGGACCAAACCAGGACACCAACAGAAGCATCACAATATAGAAATGCTCCTTTATTTGTTTTCACACTATTTAGTTTACTAATTATAGGTAATTTGAGCGGGGAAGGCATTCATGACCAGATAACTCCATCTACAGAAGTACAAAGTGCAGTTATGACAACACCAATTAAAACACGTAAAGGTATTAACATAAAATTACTTATACCTGCATCTGTACAAAATTATTGATTTAGAGGGTTTTAGATATAAGAAGAAGGGAGAACTTGCTTCCTGCAGTAAACGTTGAAAGGCCAGTATAGTTATCAGAAAATCTCCTAAGAATATCAAGAAGATTAGATGAAGAATGTACAGATCTAGTTCAAAGATTAATGGCAGCCAATAAATATCTCAATTCTCCAGAATATGTTAAAGCAACACTAAATGAAACAACTTATAATTTTATTATGTCTCAATTAAAACTTTAAAAAGTTAAACCATATGCAAGACGTTCACAGTTACAGATTGCTTCAAAATCTGCATATGAAAGGCATTCAAAATATGTTAAACTTAGAGAAGTTTTGAAACAAAGTAAAAATTAATTTAATTTTTAATAGAATTCTATTCTAATTCTAGAATTAATAGAATTTAGATACATTTGATTTTAATAAAATATTTTGCAAAATGTATTTTACTGTTTGTTTGATACTTTTCCCATTCTAAAATATAAATGTATTCTAATTTCATTCCTATACTATCATTATATTCTAGAAACGTCAAATCAAAAGTAGCAAATACAATTTAAAATTTTCAAATATTCACATTAAACTTAACTATTAATTACAGTATTGATTAATCGAGAATTTCGTAGGAAAAGGCGTACTAACTAATGACTACAAATAGTTTATACGCCTTTTTCTATGAAATATCCGAAATTTGTTATAAAATTGAATCTACTAGATATATATCAAGATTTTAATTTGCCGCCTATTTGATAGTTCGCGACTCCAGCACTTTAGCGCTATTATGTACGTCGATAAACAAGGATGGCTTTCCATCTTTATAACGAGTGTTCAGAAACATTCGAAGTCAAGTGGGCTCTGAACAAAAAATCGTATATCTTTACTAAGTATCTGATTTGTAATAATTATGAAATGTCAACTGTTTAACTGTAATAATTATTAAATGTCAACTGTTGTCTGTCAAAAATCAATCTATCTCAGACATGACTTCATATTTTCAAGGACTACTTTGACTTCGAATGTTTCTGAACACCCGTTATGTTTTATCTGTGACTGTGACTGGGATTTGTCTATGACTGTAACCTTATATAGTTCCCATATAAAATAGAAGAAATTAGTTAAGTTTTAAACCAGTAATTTTGGATCCTAACACTTCCATCTTTAGCAGAGACACACAAAATTATAAAAGTAACGGGTGTTCAGAAACATTCGAAGTCAAAGTAGTCCTTGAAAATATGAAGTCATGTCTGATATAGATTGATACATTTACTTAATACATTTTTATAGGTTATCATACACGCAAATGTACTTAAGTAAAGATATACGATTTTTTCTTCAGAGTGACATTTTGACTTCGAATGTTTCTGATCATCCATTATAAATAATGAAACCATAAAGAGAGCCATCTATCGGTTAAGGAGAACGTTTCCCGGAAAAATTTGAATTTTGAATTTATTGATTTTTTTAAAATATTTTTGAATAACTTTTTTTTAGAACATAGTTATAAAATTAGTATCAATATATTTTTATAATCAAATAAATATAGTAACACTTAAAAAAGGTATATAACCCCTTACCACAATTATTAATCGTATCCTAAATACGTATTTCGACAACTAAGTTGTCATCATCAGTAGGTAAAACCACTAATTAAAAGTCGCACATGGGGCACAGTAAAGCTAGAACACCGCTTACGCAACAACTACTTTACACGGCGTCCACGTATAGACTGAGTCAGTGCCTCGTGTGTTTTCGGTGTTTACTAAGAAAACGCTACAGTTAGTAAAGAAGAATACACGAAGCACTCGCATCATTGTAAGTGCACCCCCAAATACGTCATCATGAGCCGCGCCTGGTGGGGAGATTTGTATTTGGTTTTACATCAAATGTCAGATAATTCTAACCTCTGAGCGTGTACACTTTACCAGGTCCGTAAACTTTACGGTGGCTCCCACATTTTCGAATTTTGAAAATTCAAATACGCCATCGTTTTGTGCTGTTTTGTGCCGTAAAGCACGAATTTTGTGCTCATCCCCTTCCCGAAATATTCGCGTTTCAAAATTGGGAGCCAACTTTACGGTGGCTCTCACAATTTCGAATTTTCAAAATTCAAATACGCCATCGTTTTGTGCGGCAAGGCACGAATTTTGTGCTCATCCCTTTCTCGAAATATTCGCGTTTGAAAATTGGGAGCCAACTTTACGGTGGCTCCCACATTTTCGAATTTTAAAAATTCATTTTGTGCTGTTTTGTGCCGTAAAGTATGAATTTTGTGCTCATCCCCTTCTCGAGATTTTCGCTTTTGAAAAGTGGGAGCCAACTTTACGGTGGCTCCCACATTTGGAAATTTTCAAAATTCAAATACGCCATCGTGTTGTGCTCGTTTTGTGCCGTAAAGCACGGATTTTGTGCTCATCTCCTTCCCGAGATATCCGCGTTTGAAGAGCAGGTCCGTAATGTTGGCTCCCACACTCTTACATTTTCAAAATTCAAATACGCCAGCGTTTTGTCCTAGTTTCGTGCTGTTTGGTGCCGCAAAGCATAAATTTTGTGCTCATCCCCTTCCCGATATATTCCCGTTTGAAAAGTAGTTCCGTAAAGTTGGCTCCGTTAATATCTCGTTAACGACTAAGATTACAAGAATTTCTGGAGAATACGAAAGTGTTTAGAAAAGGAATATAAAAGAATTATTTTAGGAAAAATCTTAAAAATTTCTACCGGAAGTGTCACTTTTACTCTTTGCGCAAAGCAGTTTTTGGCTATTATCGCTGAAAATAGAAGGTTTTTCGTAGGCTTCCTAAGTATAGAAATAATTTGATAATGCCTGAAAAGGCGAAACATATGTTAGAGATTAAATAAATATATTTTGTGAAACAAACATACCGAGTGTTTTCTTTAGTAAAGTATAGAAAAGTGTTTAGAAATGAATTTTGAGAAATTTATCTCAGTAACTCTACAACATCAATCAAAACACTTTTCAAACAATTAACCGATAATTAAATAAATTTAATTATATATTATTCAAAGCCACCTTTCTATTTCTAGTACGGGACATTAAACTGGTCTCCCCCTCAATATCACCCGCTATCGCTTTCACATAAAGACGACCTTCAAAAATCAAATTTTTGCTTACGCACATATAAATACATCGGATATACACATAAGTTCAAAAAATCTGTACATTCATTTTAAATAAATTTTAATAATTATTTGGGGAAAAATCCATAGCAATATGTAAAAATGTTTGTTCCGAATTTCCTCAATTACCTCCGAATACAAGGAACTTATTTAAAGAATTAAGTTAATACTGACAGGGCAAAACTGAAACGTCCTGTACATTTTTCTGTATTTTCATTGTGTACTAATAAAAATAAATGAAATACCACAACACTAAACGCACAAATCGATGTTATCTTTTCAAAAGCACAATCAGAAATAAAACTCAAAAATTGATTTATTAATTATACCATATATGTAAATATAGGTACAATAAAATCTCTGTTAACTATTTAAAGCGACCTATTTTGAATTCTCGGAATTTAAGACTGGGAATACCCATATTCTTGCACCACATAATTTTTTTTTCTTGAGAACTGCAAGCATAAAATAAATTACTTCATAATGGAAGATTTATAAAATTGTTTATCTTAAACTCTTGAAACGCATGCCAAAGATCTACATTATTAAAAATTCTTTCAATAATGCACAATATGCTATTTATTAAAGATATATGCAAATATTTAAAAAAATGCATATAATATGCAATATATGCAAAATATGCGCTTTGTATATTTGGGTTACATTACTAATAAATAGAGAACGGATGCAATTTCCATAAAACGCAATCGGCAATTGGAATTGTGTATAACGTCGCTCAGTACATCCCGGCGTAATTCAATGAAGTATTTGTTTGACTTACTCGGACACCTGGTCTTGTCGCGATAACAATGGACAAGCCAGCTATTGTATTCGGAGAATATAGTGTTTTTTAAAGTGTTTTCATGAGCGTAGATAGAAGCGGGGTTTTTATGATGTATTTTATTTATTAGTTTATATTTCGTAAGATAAATAAAGTGATGTGAGTAAATTTCTTGTTTTCATAGTTTTAACTGTTAATTACATCGTAATTTTTGTGATAGATTCTGTTTAATATCGTTTTATTGAATCTACTTCTCCCAATTATTTAGACGTAAGTGTGCATTGAATTTCGTTCAATTTCAATAACTTACGCGTACATTAGTTTTCATTTATTTAGACCTAGAGCATTGTTTAAGTTACTTTTTCAGATATGATACGGAAGAACGTCGAGAACGGCATCGTAAAACAATGGCGAGTTGGATTGACGGTCATACTGATTGTATGTCCATTGTCAGTGATTCCGAAATTTATTACAAAATCCGTAAAATATCGTCAAAAATTCGTCACTTAGGATCGCAAACACATCTGAACTCTGTAAAACTTTTATGGCGGCTAATATTCCATTAAATAAACTTAGCAATCCCACTTTAAAAATATTTCTGAAAAAATATACTGGTCGAAATGTTCCTGATGAATCAACTTTACGCAAATATTATGTTTCTAGGTGCTATACGAGAACAGTAGAACGCATTAGAAGCCAATACATATGGATAAGCGCCGACGAAACGGTGGATATGTTAGGACGCTGTGTGGTAAATGTTGTAGCTGGTGTACTAGATCCAACTATTCCATATAACGAATATGTAATAGCAACAAAAGTTATAAATACAGTTGATGCGGAAACAGTTGCTAAAACGATTAATGAGAATATTCAAAATATACTTCATTCCGACGACAGGTACAAAGAAAAAGTACTTTTATTTGTAAGTGACAGAGCTGCATATATAATAAAGGAAACATATCCTAATTTGCTGCATATTACTTGTGTAGCACATGTTCTCCGCAGAATCTGTGAATATATCAGAGCACCTTTCCAGAAGTTGATAGACTTGTATCCGCTATTAAAAAAAAATTTCAGAAAAGCACCATTGAGAGTAGCTCTTTTCAGGAAAAAATTTCCATCTCTGTCACTGCCTCCCACTCCAGTAATAACTAGATGGGGAACATGGCTGGAAGCTACTAGTTATTATGCTGAGAATTTCGATAGTCTAAAACATTTCGTAACACTGCTAAAGGAGGATGCTAGAAGTATTGGTGAGTGCAAGGAGCTCACACAAATCCCAAATTTAAAAAATCAGTTGTACTTTCTTCACGAACACTTTGGAAAATTGCCAAAACTAATCACTTATTTTGAAAATCGAAATCTCAAATTAAATGACGGATTAACCACATTAGATGTGGCTGTTAATAATTTGAAAAGTATTCCAAGTGACTTCGGATGTGGCCTTCGGCAAAAGTTTTAAGCAATTCTTAATAGAAATCCAGATTTAATTACATTGCAGCAATTATGTATGGAGACAATTCCACAAAATCTAACGGCTAAATATGAAGAAATAAAAGAATATTTCCAGTATGCACCTATAACTAGTTGCGATGTAGAAAGTACGTTTTCTATTTATAAGGATGTACTTAATTCAAAGAGAACAAAATTTACAGAAGAAAACCTTGAGAAACTATTGCTAGTCAATAATAATACTCCTTTACTCAACTTGAACGACAAAATGAACAAATAAAAATGTTCCAATTATAGAAATAAAATTAAAAACTTTATAAATACAACTTTTCAACAAATAAATATGTATTTCGTAATTTTATAGATCACCACCCGTTCGTTTTCCAATTATATAAATAAAATTAAATATTTTAGAAATACAGCCTTTCGCCAGTACTGCACTGGGTGGTAGTGTGTCCGTTCTCTACTAATAAATCTCTTCTCTGAATGCATTGACTATCCTTTATATTAAACTTGATCTAATATTGCATTACGTGAAGCAAGCTACATGAGCTAGGAGCTCATTTTTTGTTGATGTTCTTCCAGTAATGTATATTGTCCAGGTATACGTGACATGTGTGTACTATTAGACCTCTTAAAATATTATTTGTCTCCCTTTGAAATGTAGCTGGGGTGTTTTTCAGACCAAATTACATTCTTAAAATTTCATAATTATCATCTTCCGCATTTAACGCCGTTTTCTGTTTTTCTTGCATCTCAACTTGATGACCATCTAGATGACCAGACTGCAAATCTGATGTCAAATATTCCTAATTTATCTAATATATTCTCATTTAGTTTTCTATAGTCTATTACCATTCTGTATTTTTAATTCCTGATACGTCCATTTTTTTTAGTACCATAGCTACTGGTGCTGACCATAGACTTATATACTTAGATGTATTATATTTTGTTCCAGCATATTCTTTATTTGCCTATTTATTTTTTCTCTTTGAAGTGCGAATTTTCTATAAGATTTTTGGTATATCGACGTTCCGTATTTTAATCTTCTGATGTTTTATTTCTGTAAATGTTATGGGTAGTTCTTCACTATGACATAATAATTTCCTTTTCTTCTTTCTTCAGGTAATTTAAAGGTAGTTTTACCTCTACTGGTCTTCTTTGAATTTCTTTAATCCGTTTCGTTGATAATTTTCCTTTTATCGCGTTTTCTTACAAATTATTGATATTTCAGTTAAAATTAGGTCTTAATATTTACGATTTAGGGAATTGCGTAATAATTTTCTGATGTAATATTTTCAAGTATTTCTATTCCCGGTGCTATATTTTGATTATTTATATCTTCTATCAAATTTCTATCCACGGGTATTTTAATTATTTGTCCCCTCGGTCCAATTTTGACGTTTGGATTGTCAAAATGTAACGGTATTTCCGTAAATTTTGTGCGAAGCTTTTTCAAATCGATTACCGACTATAAGGAACACCACGGCTAGTTCTGCGATTATTATATAGACAGCGTTGAATATTCCTTCACGCTGTCTTAATAATATCTGCGAGATAGCAAGGTAGTTATGTTTGTTGAATGTGTCTCTTCTCCAACAGGGGCGTATTGATAATCATGTAGAAATGTGAAATACGTATCTACGTCTTTGGAGAAGATACATTCAAAAATACATATGAACTTGTATTGTGTTCTTCACACCCAATTTTTAATAATATTATATATTATTAAAAATACTTTTGTATTAGTAAATGTATACAATATTGTTTATTAAATTCTTAATGTGTTTTTAGTTTTATACCGGTGGCGTGTCGTTTCGGCGAGGCTTCAATCGGACAATTTGGTGCTCGTCTTCGAGTTTCCATCTCCATTGTGATGTTGATGATCCAAATGGTGTTTGCCTTATTCTGCTCATGCTTGTGTCAATATCAATCGGTTGTGGTTTTGGTTTGAAAAAATTTGTTTTTTTATGAGAATTTTACTTACTTTTATTTTGAAAGTTGTAGAAGTTGCTGTATTCGTGTATTCTTGCGGCATCGTTAATCTTCTACATCTGAATTGCTAATTCTGGTGTTTCAGCACTTCGGCTAAAACGTTTTCTAAAGTTTTTGTTTTTTTTTCAAATACATTATTTCGCCTAATCTGCAATAGGTCCTTAGTTCTTTTTTAAATGTTTGTAGTGCTATCGTTTTGTACGAATTCGTTTTTAGTGGTATTAATTCTTCTGTTGTGTCTAATTGCATTTTGTTAGTAGTAAATTCAACATATCCTTATTCCTTTGTCTAAATAAATATTGATTTTCGTTCATTTTTGGTTGTTCCATAAAAAATAATTCAAAATACAATCTTTTGATCTATGATTTAGGAATGTTAATTCTAGTAGCGATTTTATGTCTTACCAAGTCTTTAATTTTCTGGCACTTATTATTGGTTGTGGTTTTCCGGGCAATCGTGATTTTATAATTCCGAGTAGATATACATTTATTGAGTTTTCTCTATTGTTTTGATGGCAATAGGTTTTAATTAAATCCTCACATGCATCGATAAATAATTTTAACGTGTTTGGGTCGCCATTGTGTATCGGTATCGTGCTATTCTGCATGACTTATAAAGCTTCTTGTATAGTGTTCGTTTGGGATTTCATTTATGCTTAAAATACTGATTTTATTAACTAGTTCTCTTACATTATCCTCGACTGACATGAAGTTTTGTTTTTGGTCTTCTAGTAATTGATATTAATTTTGGTGATCATTCTTTTCCTCTTCTTTGTGTAATAATTAAATTTGTAAAAAAAGACAAAAGAAGAAAAAGTGTAGCAATCCCTTCAGTATTTGTAGAATTGGGCACGTAAAAAAACTTTGCAATAATGAAAAGTTTTGACTTACAATATCAGAAGTCTTGTTTTCATTTGGTTTCGTTGTTGGTTTCTTATTCGTTTATTGCTTTCTTGTTAGTATGTTGCTTTCTTGTTTCTTTGTTGCCTTCTTCTTTCTGAATTATAATATTTATTGGCACTTCGACGAGAGTTTGATCGTTTCGGTGTTTTCTCTAAATTAGTATCTAATAGAGATTCACACTCACCATCTTCGACTTTCTTAATTCTCCGACAGCGGCAGCCAAACCCTACTTACTGCGCCAGTTAAATTTCAGTAGTCGTTGAAACGTAAAAAAATTGTTCATGTGGTCGTTATGTTGTACAAGTATGATCTTAACTAAGATTTACGTTGACGTTTATTAGCGTACTGTGCAAAAATGTCTCGCCCCAGTTGTTTACTAATTGCCCATCTTTTATATTAAAGTTGATCTAATTTTGCACTACGTGCATCTGGCTACGCGAGCTAGCTTCCAATTAGTAATGAATAAAGCTATTGAATCAGCGAATATAACTTATGATTTAAATTAAGACATTATTTATTACAATTAAAAGTTTAAAACTTTTAATTTTAATTTAAAGATTTTATATTTAATTTAGTATAAATATGTTTTAGATCACGGTAATAGAAAAATTAGAGTTTTGAATAAATGTTCAAAATTTGATATTTTTATAACAATTTTTGTACAAATTATTGTATTATTTATACTCAAGCTATTTAGCCTGTTGAATGCTAGGCCTAATACCGCAGAAACGAATACCCCTAAGATCAAAACAATTAGAATATAGGTAGATATATACTTGTAAAAACAATAACATTCGTAATTAAAGAACCCTTATCACAGCAATATGTATTATATATGTATAAAAATTATACACTACTGTTAAAATGTTTCTGATTAATTCTACTATATATTATTTAGAGTCTTTGTAGATTTATATATTAACATGCGCTTTTCATTTGTACTTTTTGTTTTAGGATATAACAATGAATTACACTCATGCAGACATGACTCTATAGAAATAAAGGAAAGTGGAGTACATACGAACGGTGAATATGTAGAACATGGTACAATAGCCACTTGAGTAGTCGCTACCTTAGGCGAGCAAGTACTTAAACTATGAATTGTATACCCTATTCAGTTTCTGCCATCTGGTGATGATAAATACGAATTTAAGTAACCGATTTAAACTGAAAGCGTTAAACAGTCAACTAATTCTTTTTGGTAAACATGTGGCTGTCAAAAATGCAAATACAAAAAAATGCTTTAATGGAATTGAATTTAACTATTCCGTATAAAATATATAAATCAAATTCTAATTAATACTTTTCCACTATTACTATTACTAAATGATCAAAATGAAGCATATGTTGAAGTCCTAAGTCTTTTTAAAAATATCTAAAAAATTTTTAGACATATCTCTACATTTTTATTTAACAAGAATAAATGTAAACTAATATAATAGTACGATTGCTATTTAAATAGTACATATAGAAAACTGCAATACATATAGCATAGAGCGAGCCACAAAATTTGTATCCTAAGTAGGCCATGAACGACTGAGATAGACATATAAGTCACGTCTGAGCATAGAGAATTGACGCAGTGTCATTTGTAAATAATCGTAAGTAAAATTGTCAAGTTGTAAGATATCTTTGCAGTTTATTAGGTATTTAATAATGGCTTTTGTATTTAACGGACAACGGAAACGGCACATGGTTGAAATTTATTTTAGAAATGGTAGTAAAATTAATGGCGAATGGATTTATTCTATCAGAGACGCATATCAGGATTTTTTAGAAGAACTTCCAGATATTGCTATCCCATATGATTAGTTTTCAACATGCATTCGCCGTTTTATGCAATTATTCAGGGAACAGTTTCTGTGCGACATTTACACCAAGAATTAGATCTTTGTTATAACACTTGCAGACGTATCCTTAAGCATGATCTACATTTACACCCCTACCAGTCGAAATACTTCCTGTGGACAGACCGAAACGACAGGAACTTTATCAAATATTTATTGACAATTTTGTTGTTAATGATGGAGGCATTGACAAGATTATGTTTACTGATGAATCCTAGTTTCATCTCCCTGGAGTGCAAATAATCCACACTTTTTTTTGTGGAAGTACCACTGCATCCACAGAAAATTGGAGTTTGGGCACCTGTTTGTCAGAGAAGGATTATTGGAACTATATTTTTTGAAGGTATGTCGATTAAAAATACAAAATTTTGAACAGTAGCCAAAAAATGCTTACAACTTTTAGGAATATTAAATGCTGCGCATTACAGACTGGGAATATTGACACCATTAATGACCATATTAATAAGTAGCTGTGCTTACTTATAATTAGATATTATAAGATTTTACTTACATAATGTTGTTTAATCTGATTTAGTTTTTGATGTTAGTTTTCAAATTTAATTTTTAGGTATTTTTTCATTTTAAAACAAACAGTACTCAAAAAAAACTAATAATTTTTATAATAAATCATTGTGATTTACAAATTTCAACATTCAAAGCTTTCAAATAACCGTCTTTTCCCTGAAATTCAATTTTTCCGTAGACTTAAATATTAAGTTAGGTTAATGAATGTCACTTCCCAACTCTTATTTAACGATTTAACCTATTACTAGCAGTACAACATGTAAGTTAAATCACTTAATCAATCTAAGACAATCTAAGTGAATTAGATACTGAACTAATACGAATAAAATCTCGTGCGATGAAAGTTGTATATAATGCGTGTAATAAAAACATGGCTCAGTTTAACGATATGAAGGTATTTGATTTTGAAGACTTCTTGAATTAAATGAACGACAAGGTCGGAAACTTATTGTCATTACTCTTAGTCTTCCCCAATCTAATACTCTTATGTTTATGGTGCTGAAAAAAACGTTATTTTTTCTGTTATTTTAAAGTCCATTAGCAATGATATTGACATTGCGGACATTTGTCTCCGTAGATTGTGTCGTTATAAACCGATGCTAATAAATATTGAGCTTGGAAGTGAATCTGACGTTCCAGCCTATAAGATTTAATCTACTACAAATTATAATCTCTGCCGATAAAATGGCGAAGCCTATAGCTTATAGGATTTCGAAGGAGGAATTAGGAGTTAGAACGGTTAAGGGGAGGGGGATCTTAAAACTAAATATATTCAAGGTTGACCTAATGTGTAGCTTCTGGGCACTCTTATTACCAAAAGACAAGAGAAATAAGTACGAAGACAAGTGTAGTGGCTGCTAGTAAACTTGATGTTATCTATCTAACGTAGACTTTGCTTGCATCTAAAGTCATGTCTAGCGAACTATTTTCTGATAGTTTCTCAGTTTTTCGCTGCGACAGAGGTCTGCATACTCATGGTGTCATTAGGGGTGGTGGTGTTTTTACTGCTCTCAGATCTGAGTGTATAACTTCAATGTTAGATTTAAATGGATTCCGAATTTCTGCCCCTACTATTGAAATTTTTGAATGTAAAATAATGTTAAGTGATCCAATTTTATCATTATTATTTCTGCAACATATTACTTCAGTTACCCGATTAGATGATTATCAAAGTTATTTGTCTATTTTTGCATCTTTTATTATTGGTTATTTTATCATTATATAATGTAGATGCAAATGAAAGTAACGTTATAATGTTTAATAATTTTCAGCAAATTGTGGAGGTCAGTAAAGAGAATTCTCTCTATAATCATAACAATTACTTGCTAATTTTGTGTAATTTTCCGTGTTGTTGGAAGAAGCGAAACTGCTCTTCTTAATTGAGGATTAGCATCATCCATCGTAGGAGATATCTGCTAGTGTATTTTTATCTACTAAATCTTCCAAGATATTAATAATGAGAAGCACTACAACTTCCAAATGGTTAACGTTTATCAGTTATATGTTTGACTGCTTAACGCATATTGGTCAGAAGTTGTTAATGTGGATGTAGAAGAAGCATGTAACAATTTGTGCATGATCATATATAACATTTTTGATTGAACTGTACCCAAGTCTAGATCAAATCCTACAAAACATAGGCTTATAAACCCGTCCTGGTTTAACACTAGCATTATTCAATGTACTCGTTTCAAATACAACGCACACATAAACTATAGGAAGTACATATTTTATATTTAATCATGTCGTATATTTTACATTTTATATACAAGCAATCAAATTGTTAATCGTAAATAGTTCGCATATCCAGGTCAGTTACGTAGTCTAAAATAATAGTTGATTTGCTTATTCAGATAAATAAATGAAATACAAGACCTACTAGAACATAAAAAAGCATTATAGGCGGATGTGTAAACTCCTTAATAAAACGAGGTGATATATCAGCGATATCGCAACAAATAGTATGTCCTAGATATAAAATACATTTATTTAAGGTACATCCAAAATAACATTTTGAAAACCACTAGAATTAAGTTGTAAATAGAATTTGTATATATGCTGTGATTTTTGTTAATTAAATCATTAATGAATGTTCTGTTCTTTAATCAATATTCAGCTTTGTTTCATTTTTTGTATATATAATTCTTAGTAAATTTAAGTAAAGGGTAGCGCGACACATCTGAACAGCAAAGCTACCCAAATGTCAACCTCACCTGCACGAGTGGTGGCAGACGCCACCCGGTACACCCTGCTAGATAACGAACGATGCTCTGGCGACCGAACATTGGCGGGATAACCATAATGGATAAAAAAACAGGATTAAATCCCTGTAGTTGAGGAAAGCAAAGGGAAACTACCTCAACCATGAACTATTCCCAAGAGAATCACATGGTCTCAAATAAAAGAAAGATGCAATCGCTCGATGTTAAAAATTCCGGAGGTAAAACTCATCCTCCAATCGGATCTCCGGGGAGGATGGCTTTGAGTGGAGATAAGAAAACAATAAACTCAAGAAATTTAAGAACAGCAACATGGAACGTGAGGACTTTGTTTGAGGCAGGAAAACTAGCCAATGCCTGCCACGAAATGAATAGACTGCAGCTTGACATACTGGGTATCAGTGAGACGAGGTGGCCGGGATCAGGTAGGACGGAATCAATGGGGAAAACTTTTTACTACTCAGGAAATAATGAAGCAGAACACCGAAATGGAGTAGGCATAATACTTAACAGAAGTGTCAGTCAAGCAGTGAAAAATTTTGTTCCTTACTCGGACAGAAACATATTAATTCAAATATCAGGGAATCCGGTGAATATAAACTTAATTCAGACGTATGCTCCAACAGCTGGTAAGGATGAAAAAGAAATAGAGTCATGGTACAATGAACTAGTAATCCTACTAAAAACCACAAAACCACAGGACGTGACTATAATAATGGGTGATATGAACGCCAAAATTGGACAAGGAAAAGTTGAGAACATCGTGGGGGAGTATGGCTTGGGAGAACGAAATGATCGCGGAGATAGATTGATAGAATTCTGCCAAGAACACAATATGGTCATTACAAACACCTTATTTAAACTCCACCCAAGACGACTATATACATGGACATCCCCACAACACAACAAAAATAGAATCGTAAGGAATCAAATAGACTATGTGCTTATTAACCGTAGGTTCCGCAGCACAATACATAGTGCAAAAACTTATCCTGGGGCCGATATTGGATCGGATCACAACCCGGTGGTGGTTAATATGCGTCTCAAGCTAAAAATGATGGAAAAAAAACAAACACATCTGAACAACTAAACATACAACTCAAAACCTTAAGAACTAGAATAGACAATAATAGTATAACCGACATGGATAACATTTGGAACAACTTCAAAGATATAGTTTTAGAAGTAACAAATAACAATTTAAAGTCAATCTATGTAGGAAAGAAAACAGAATGGATGACTGAAGAAATTCTAAATCTAATGGGGAAAAGGCGAGAAGTTAAGAATAATGAAGCAGACTATAAGAAAGTAAATAAGGAAATAAGAAACAAAATAAGAAATGCAAAAGAGAACTGGATGAGACAGAAATGTGAGAAAATTGAGGAGCTCCAGTACAAAAACGACATGTACAACTTACATAAGGAAATAAAAAAGATAACACACAATAACAAAAGAATACATAATATGCTAGAAGACTCAGATGGCAGAATAATAATTGATGAAGAAGAGAAGCTACAACAATGGGAGAAGTACATTCACGAAATGTTCGCAGACGAAAGGAGGACCTCATATTCTAAAGAGTGAGATTGTATATGCTATTAACCAGCTGAAAAATAATAAAAGTCTGGGCCCTGATTAAATAAACTCAGAGATACTTAAACTCATAAATGAGGAAAACATAGATCTACTTCTACTTCTGTTTAACAACATATATAAGTCAGGCAAAATTCCCCAGGATTGGCTTGAATCAACTTTTATACCCTTACCAAAAAAGTATAGTGCAAGGAAATGTAACGACTACAGACTCATAAGCCTGATGAGTCATGTTCTTAAAATCCTATTAAAAATTATACACAAGAGGATATATAACAAATGCGAATCTAACATCGGCTCGGAACAATTCGGATTCTGAAATGGGTTAGGTACGAGAGAAGCTTTATTCAGCCTACAAGTCCTTGCACAGAAGTGCCACGACCAACAAAGAGACATACATATTTGTTTCGTCGATTTTGAGAAAGCGTTTGACCGAGTAAACCATGATAAACTTTTCGAGTTCCTGGAGGAAATCGGGCGGGATGATGGGGATTTGAGACTTCTCAGAAACTTGTATTGGCACCAGTCCGCAAGAATAAGAGTCGAGACTAACTTGTCTTCAAGAAACGTTGACATTTGTAGAGGAGTGAGACAGGGGTGCGTGTTGTCCCCCACACTATTTAATATATACTCACAGTATCTGTTTGCGAAGGTGCTTAGGGGTTGTAACGACGGAATAAAAATAAACGGTGTCAATATATCGACTATCCGTTATGCAGACGATACTGTGTTGATTGCGGATACCGATATAGGATTACAGAACATAATCAACAGATTAAATATGACATGCAAAGATGTTAATATGGCCATAAACATCAGCAAAACGAAAGTAATGTTAATTTCTCGTAATTCAAACGTACCCATACCTCTACGGGCTGACGGGGAATATTGACCAGGGTTGATCGCTTTAAGTACCTGGGCTGCTGGATTGACTCAAGACTGGATCATGACATCGAAATAAGGTCCAGAATTGAACAAGCAAGGCAAAACTTCTTCAAACTCAAAAACATATTATGCGATAAACAGCTAAATGGGTAAATTTACGCGTACGGTTTACAAAGTGTTACGTCTGGTCAACGCTATTATACGGAGTGGAAACATGGACCTTGAAAACTGTCAGTATGAACCGTATAGAAGTATTTGAAATGTGGACATACCGAAGAATGCTAAGAATTCCATGGACATCACATACAACTAATGAAGAAACTTTGAAAGGGGTGCACAAAAATCGAGAACTGCTCCACATAGTAAAGATGCGAAAGACGGCTTACCTTGGTCACGTTTTGAGAAATGAAAAATATTACCTACTGCAGCTCATAATTGAAGGAAAGATAGAGGGTAAACGTGGGCTTGGCAGAAAGAAACTATCGTGGATGCGGAATATTAGGAACTGGACCGGATTAAGCTTTGAACAACTCATTAGAGCTGCTGCAAATCGAGAGACCTTTGCTGATGTGATCGCTAACCTCCGATGACGGAGAGGGCACAAAAAGAAGAAGAAGTAAATTTAAGAAAACAATACCCATACGTTTGCATATATAGGGTTATTGAAATATTCCATGTCATACTAGGGTCATGCCCGATTTTGTAATTGTAAAATATTAGTCATTCTCGTAACAATCATTTAACAATTTTTTTTATAAATTCAGTATCATTTTGCAGAAAGGTATAGAGACCAATGCATGTCATAAAAATAATAGTATAATTGCATTGTTCTATTTTAGTTATTAAAACTGAAACTATCCATTATTTATTTTTTGTATAATATTTAATAATTTATGAATATACTGTATGTACCAGAATCTCGATGTGGGATTTATCCAAGATCTCAGATAAATTACTTATCAAATAATTTAGGCTAAGCCTGCTATTTGAATATTTATTACTCAATCATTTACATATTAAAATGTTATTATTATTTAAATTTTATTAGCTATTGAATTTGCCTAAAATTCAGTTATATTCTTTGCTTATTACTTAATTTAACGTCAGTAGTTAATTATTGCTGTTAAGGAATATTTTATTTTTGCACGATTTAGTAGTTTTTGTTTTTTATACAACTCACTATACTGGGTGAGTCTTTAACTCATGTCCAGTTATTACTTTTGAGTCAATTTTATTTATATACCTATTTTGCCTTAAATTATCAAGTTGGTCATTGCTATATTGATTTTCATTCATTAATTTTTGTGACTCGTAAGCCACAAACGCCCTTATGTAGATTTTTGCAACATTTTGGTTTTGTGAATTTTGTTTAAACATTTCCGCATTATTCTTATATGCTAATGACTGTCCTTGATTTGTTTGTTGTTAATAAACTCTTACTTATTATTATAATACCTTGCCATTTTATCGTACAGCAAGTTTCCTTTATATGCTTATGACTTTTGGTGTTTTTTTGTTGGGTTATTGTTAATAAACTCTGTCTTGTTATTGTTATTATACTTGTTGCTTTATTGTTATGGCAATAACTGTCCACGTATATACCTATGATTTAGTCAAGTTACCGTCGGCAGTGTCTGTGTTCGCTGTAACGGTTGGAGAGTTTCAACACGAGCCGATCTCTCAGAAGAAGATCTCGTGGGCAATCGTGTAATTGGGGTAAGTTATTAAATCGTAAGTATGTATTACGTTGAATACGGAGGCGCAGAACTATTGCTTTTGAGGCCACACAGCAATACCCTCGTTGATATAGTTCTCTTTACAGAAAGAAAAATAAACACCAATATCCGAACACAGTTAAATGCCATGACCTAATTAAGTCATAATAAAGATATTCATAGATGTTCAAGAAGGATATAAATAAGATTTAGAAAAAAGGCAATAATCAACTTACGGAAGTTCTATCTATTAGGGCCAGTCAAAAATAAGGTTCTGAGCGGACTAAAGATTCACGTAAGTAAAAACAACCCGTTACACTGTATTTAAAAGATATCCAGAAGGTGATTTTGGTCGGAATATACTATTAAAAAGGTTTAACATGGCATCACTTGAAAAGAAACGTACAACTTATGACATTAAGTTTGTATACAATTTATTACAAGGTGATAACGTTATTTTGTCCAAAAACTTTCAATTATAAAGTAACGTCAATTCCAGACACCGTCCATTAGAGTCCATTAGAAAACATTTTAATATTTGCGCTTCATTTAAGAACTCTGTTTATACAGAGTTGAACATTTCTTGTCATTTATTGTTGTTGTTAATATGTATGTCTTTGATGACTATAATAAATTATGCATCGCATTAGAATAATATCTATTCCAGGTGCCCAACAACAAAGTTAATTTGTTCGGTTATTAAATTTCATATCTTTTTATGTTATTTCGTTTCTGCTTAAACTAATCCACTTTTCCAAATTGAAATTGAATCTCTTCACTCTATATCCCTCCCTCTCTCACTCTCTCCATCACTCCTTTGGAGAAAGCCCAGTAGCGTTGTCGTTTGTAAGGTGAACCGAAGGCGCCCAATGTGTCCTTCGCTTTTCCAATCTTAGCCTATCTATTTACGTTTGATTTGAAAACACGAACACTACAAACCGCTATATACAAACCAAGCCTGTATATACTGTGGGCAACCCATTCGTAATCTGGTCACAGAGGGAAACAGAACTAAACTAATTTCACGACCACTTGAACACTATTCACGACAAAATACAATTCACATATAAAAAGTAAAGAATGGAGCTTTACTGTTTCTAGATATCCGCATCACACGAAAACGGATGGAACATTAGGCCACTGGATATACAGGAAAAAACGCACCTCAAACAACGAATATAAATAACAAATCCTACCACCACCCTATGCAATTAAACGGAGTAGTAAAAACTTTAAGAAACAGATGCAAAAGACTCTCCGATAAGGAACCCTTAGAAGAATAATTCATACAATTACATGCAGGACTGAAGCAACACGGATTCACTTACAAACAAATTCAAAGGGCGACAAATATTTGTTACCATATATAAAGGTATGTGTAAGCGAGGGTATATGCTGAGGAAATACGATGTTGATACAATATACATAACCGAAGAAAGATTTCTCAGTTTTTTAGAAACCTGAAAGACATAATCGTACAAGAAGGACAAGGTGTATACGAAATACCGTGCGGCTTCTGCGACCGTACGTATATGGCGCAATCAAACCAGCGAATAAGCATTCGCAGAGAAAAACACTAACGCGATATCACGGAAAGATGTATTTTCATCGCTATTTGATCACATATTACAGAAAGGCCATAAAATCAACTTCGACGCAACAAAATCTATTGCGAACATACACCCACACCCAAGAACTATTAGAGGGGCAATAGAGATAGGGATGAGACCGACGACAACGTGGACCATCTAACACGTGGAAGAACATTTTACCATCTAACAGATACAGCGACCTAAATATTACATATACACACCGAAGACACAATGCACGCCTTGTTGCCGCTAACGGCCCTGGTGTGAGGCTACGATGTTGTACGACCATGTATGCTCAATGACGTAACACAGACGACCAACTCCTACTACCGGTGCATCGTGAATGTCAACAAATAATATTCCTACTTATATTTATGCATTCACAATGCCACCGCTAAGCCCCGCCCACCGACTGCGTGGGCCAATTACGACGAACCAACAGGATCTCCCCACTCCATCGAGATGGAATAAAACAGAGACGATTTATTAGCAATTCAGTGAGCACCAGTGCCTCTCCGATCTCAGCTCAGAGTCCAGGCGACGCCATCGATACATTGAGAAATCTCTTCTCAAGTGCGGTCAAAGTCACTACGGTTCTGACTTCGATAAGTAGGCCCCAGTAGTTAGTGCGGGAAAGACGATTTTAATTGTAAGTACTTTGTTTGTTATTATTGATTAAGTGACTTCTGTTTATATATAGAACTTGTTATCTAATTAGTGTATAAACTTCGTAAGTGAATATTGAAACTTTTATTAATATTTGAACTTTTTATATATGTGCAAACAAACTATATATATATATATATATATATATTGTGTAAGCAACAAAGAAACATTTAATTAAACAATACTGTGTTGGCTTTGGAACCGAGTTTTTCTTAACCCTCTCTCTCTCACAAGGGTAAAGATAACCTGGCTAAGAGACCCAGAAAAAGCATTGTAACCGTGAGTACCGATTGAGCAAGCCTAGACAGGCACAAAGGAGTTTATTTTATTTTATTTCTTTCCCTGACTCCCGGTGTAACAGCCTAAATACACCAGTTACGGTAACCCCCTCGGTAACGGTAACTCTCCCAGTAACATATACTTTTGGTTAACCCATGTACAAATCGATGTAAATAAATTATTTCAGTGTTTTAAATGGAAAATAGTATCTGATAATACTTATCATAAATTATCCAATCATTTTCTACAATAAAATTTATGAAAATCATTTTAAATTGTGAAATAACTTATTTACAATTAATAAATTATGTTAAAGATATTATGCAATAACTGTATTATTTAAATAAGCTCGCAGGGAAAACCATACATTTTTACATATGCGTGTATTAAGTGAAATGATATTAAATAGTTAATTGACGAAGGAGATACTTGTTGAAACTTCATTATAACCCTAAGAAATAAGTAATTAAACTTCTAGTTTCAAAAATTCTTTTATTGCAAATACCACTATAATAATGTTTCGCCATACAATGGCTTCATCAGGTGGATGAAATACTGAGTATTTCATCAGTATTTCATCCACCTGATGAAGCCATTGTATGGCGAAACAATATTATAGTGGTATTACAATAAAAGAATTTTTGAATCTAGAAATTTAATTACAAGAAATAAACAAGAATTAGAGGAGAGAGGCGAAGATACAACCGGTAAAAGGGCAATGTTCCAACAACGACTTTGTGATGACTAAAAAAAGCGAGGCTCCAGAGAATTATTTCTTTCATGTTTCGGGTGGGGATGCTGATGTAAATTAGTTGTTAATAAAAATGGAACAGCGTCTAATAGATTCACAAATTCAAATGGAACAGAAGAATCTCAGCATTACGAAAACTTTGGAACAACGACTAATAAACAATTCAGTCTTTGGAACAACAACTAACAGACAATTCGCAGACTTGAAAGCAACAAATAATAGGTTCGCAATGTCAAATGGAACAGAAGAATCTGGACAGTGTAAAAGCATTGGAACAACGTATAATAGATTTTCAAGCCAAAATGGAACAGAGGAGCCTGGAAGCGTTTAAAATCTTCGAGAAAAGCCTAGAACAAATGGAGCAGACTCTAGGTCAAATAGAACAGAAAAATGTTGAAAATTCGAGGGAATTTTGGAGAAAGTTCTAGGACAACGACTAATCGAAAAGGCGGAAGCATTAAAAGAAAAAGTTTTTATTGCTGTGGAGGAGAAAATTGGAGAAAATTCTAAACTTTTGAAAAAAGTCTAACTTCTAGAAGAACATTCTAGACTTTTAGAGGAACTTGTTACAGTTTATTTTCCTTTGTTTTAAAAGTTTAGCGTGGATAAAATTATACCGCCCTGTATTTAAATTTTGCATATAATATTTAGTACGTTATATTCTTTGATATTGGCTGCGCCCTCCGTGTGGTTTGTCCACAAAAATGAACGTCGAAGGCCCACACGTTCGACAATGCCGCTTTAACGCTATAACGCGGGTGTCTTATCGACACTTCTATTTGTACAACCAGTGAGTAAGGTTGTTATTTCTTGGTGTACTCCGATAATCGAAATATGTTTTACGCCTGGCCTAAGTATTTTGGAAGTTAACTCGTTTGCGGATTCTACTAGGGCGTAATGAGAAAATTTATAAAGAAAGCTCATTACAGTATGGAGTAATTGGACGTCTTTTGTTTTGAGGCAAATAGACCTATGTTGGCTTCGAGCTATTCTTTTGTCTGTCCATTTGCTGGGAATTTATAATATTTCGCATTCGATGAGAAAACCCAGATAACCAAGCCTACGTTGGAGCTAGAAAGTCAAGGCCACCTCGTTCTTGCCTGAACACCTGTGACAAGACCCGTACGTAGTTTTTTTGTGGACCATACCATCTGTGTCGTCTTACAGTCATTGAGATATTTTATACGAGACTTTTTTTTTAACGCTGTAAACTTGAAAATTCTCGTCGATATTTTATCTGCTATAATTACAATTCCAAATTTTAATGCTAATCAAAACGGCATTTAATCTTAGTTTAATTCGTATATGTATTCGGGAACTCCGTAAAATGCCTTCTTACGCGATTTACAAAAGGTGTAAAAGAATTTACTTCATTACTGTACATTTATCCAAATAATTAACGCTCATATATTTGATATTTAAACATTTATAAATTGATTGATTCTAATCACAAATTTAAGTAGTTAATTTTTTTATTTTGCAACAACTTTGTGAGATACTAGAGTTATGTATATATTACAATATTTTTTCCCTGTCATCACGTTATCATAGGCGTACGATCAGATCTCGGTAAATCGTAATCTTTATTAAATTTTATTACTATACTTGCAAAATACTGTGTGTATAATACCAAATGTAAGGTTCAACAACAAGATCACGCATTTTGATCCTAGGCTAAAGCAAATTTAAATTTATTAAATAACTAGTTGTCATAATTTTGGTATCTCTTGCAGATTAATTTATCGGATTAATTTATCGGATTTAGGTGTTTTTAAGTTAATTCAGTCTAAAGTTATGTAAATTTTTGTGATATGTTCATTAATTTAATGACCTAATATACCGGGTCTTCATATCTCAGTGCTAGACTGTTTCATAAGTTGTATTTCATTTTACTAATTGCGGCATGTGAGCCGTAAGTAACAAACTCATGGCTCAGATAAAACTGTGACCATGAGTGATTCTGATCTCAAGCGGGTCAATGAAGAAGCTATGCCGCGGCAACCTTTGATGGAAAAACGTCATGAGTGATTTATCTGACGCAATTCGAAGCAGCCGCAGAAGCAAACGCATGGTCATCTTTCGAGAAGACTCTACGTTAATCATAGTGTTCAGGAGCGATACTAGTGATATTTTGCAGACGTTGCCTCTTGAGGAACGCCAAGATTATTCCCAACTAATTAAACGGTTGGAGATGAGATACTGGCATGCGCATTTGGAGCAAGTGTACCATACCCAACTGAAGAATCGGTCCCAGAAGAAAGGCAAGAATTCGAGGCAGATATTGCCCGTCTGGTTCGACTTGCATAATCGATCACGCCAGATCATTTCATGGAACATCTGGCTGGACGTTTATAGATGGTCTCCGGGATAGTGGTACGCAGCAGGCATTAAGGCTGGCACGGCCGAAGACTTTTATCGATGCCTTGGAGCACGTACTTGAATTTGAAACCGCGAAACAAGCCTCTCGGAACCATGCTCAAGTCTGTAGTGTCGATAGCCAGGAAAGCGAGGAACAAGTGGTTAGTCGGTTACTGAACCAAATAAAACCGAATAAAAGAGCACTGCAATGGTAAAATTGTGAATAAATCGGTCACATTCGAAGTAAATGTGGTAAGGTGGTCAAGAAAGTATCAGCTGAACAACAGGAAAACTAAAGCAGGTCGATAGGCGGGGACAATCATCGATCCAGCATCAGGAAGCCTCAAGAACGCTTGCCTAAGTCGCATTCTTGCAAAGTGAAACCAGTGCTAGATACTGGATCGGTCAAAACCATGGTGCGATCCGATTTAATTTCCAGAAATAAAGAAAATATTTTCTAGCAAATGAGACTTAAGACAGCAACTGGAGAAGCATCTTCTGTGGCAGGTGACGCAGATGTCAACTTTACCATAGGATCAACATCAATCCGAAATCGCGTTCTGGTGGCCGACATAGAGGAAGAAATAATCTTGGGATTGGACATTATGAACACCTACGGCTTCCAGTTAGATTTGAAAAAAGGGACTTTAAAAATAAATAATGAAGAATTGGTTCTTTGTGAGAAAAATATTGGTTCTGTAAGAGTAATTACATGAATGTTGTTCTGGGTGCAAGAAGTGAGACATTTTTGGCGACTTGTGTGGAGGTTGATTATCTTGAAGGTAATGTTACAATATTGGAACCAAAGGCTGATGATGATAAGGTAGGCCGAGGTATAATAGTTGCAAAAATCTGGTTAAAACTCAGAAGACTGTACCGATAAGGGTAATGAATGTAAACAATTACTCTGCTAAGGATCTAATCCAACAATATGGAGATGTCTTTGAAACTGAATATGCCACGAGAGGAAGAACCAATATTGTCTTGCATAAAATAAATATCGGCGATGCAGTTCCAATACGATAAGGACCAAGAAGGCTACCAATGGCAAAACGTGAGGAAGTCGAGCAAACTATATAATTATGGAAAGCCACGGAGTAAATTGAACCTTCAAATAGTCCATGGGCTTCATCGGTGGTCCTTATAAGGAAGAACGATGGATCTACCAGATTTTATAGACAATATACTAGATACCTTGGCAGGAGCAAAATGGTTTTTACTCTCGATTTGAAGAGCGATTATTGGCAAGTAGGAATGGAACCCAACGACAAAGGGAAGACTGCCTTAGTTTAGCCATGGGGCTTTGGCAATTTACAGTTATGTTATTCGAATTATGTAACGACCCAGCTATGTTTGAGCGAGTCATGGACACTGTACTGAGGGAACTGTCATAGAATACTTGCTTGGTATATCTAGATGATGTGATTATGGTAGGAAAGACCTTGCAAGATCACGCGAATAATTTTCGCGATGCCAAACTGAGACCCGGTCCAAAGAAGTGTCACCTTTTCCGCAAAGAGGTAAATTACCTTGGACTTGTGGTTTCTGGAAAAGTGGTTGCTATGGATCCAGAAAAAGTGGGAGCTGTGGGAAAATGGCCCGTATCCAAAGACAAACATGAGCTAAGAAGCTTTTTGGGATTATGCACGTACTATCGACGTTACGAGGTTCCTGGATTCGCTAATATAGCGAAACCACTAACCCCTCTAACAGAAAACCGAGTATTCATTTGAAACAATGAATGCCAAGCATCCTTTGAGTTGTTAAAACGAACTTTGATAAGTGCACCTGTTTTAAGCTATCCATTGCTATCTTGAAAGTTTGTTCTTAACACAGATGCCAGTAACGTTGTGATGGGTGGCGTGCTCTCTAAAATCCAAGATGGACAAGAAAAAATCATTGGATACTTCAGTAAGACCGTGCCCAAACTAGAGGTAACCAGGCGAGAGCTTTGAAGTAGCTCTTGCAACTTAAGAATCCCAAGGGTTAAGTAGCTAGATGGATTGAGAGATTGCAGAAGTATGACTTCGACATTAAATATAGAGCAGCCCCCAAACTTCGAAGTGCTTATACTTTTTCCAGAAGGCCCTATGTAGAAGACCGTCGACATTGCAACCGAATCGAAGACAAACGCTCTTCGAACCACCGTGGTTGATGACCAGTGGCAACCACGGTTTAGAAGAAGAATGAGCAAAGACCAACCTTGTAAAAAATCGCTCCCCGTTCGCGCAAATTGAAGACATACTGGACAAAATGGGATTCCTGAATCATAGAAAAAGATCTCCTGAGACATGAGGTAAAATCACGATGAAAGTGAGCGAAAAATATAAAAAGTAGGACCCAAGAAAAGGTACCAGAGATATTGTGAGAATTCAACAGTGGTGCTTCTAGGCGGCATTTTGGCTTCCATAAAACACTGAAGAAGGTGTTCCAGAGATTTTATTGGGTGAATTGTTCACGAGATTTGAAAGAGTGGTGCCAAAAAATGTGCTAATTGCGCCGGAAATAATGTCCCCAGAGGCGTTGACATGTACCTATGCGCCAATACAATGTGGGAAGCCCATTTGAAAGAATCGCCATAGATGCTGCCGGTCCTTTTCCAGAAGGCGGCATAGGAAATAAGTACATCATAGTGGCCATGGACTATTTTACCAAATCGGTCTTAGCCTATGCTCTACCAAATCAAGAGGCTGGAACTGTAGCCGAGGTTATTGTAAAGGGGCTAGTTAGCTGTTTTGGTGTACCCTTGGAACTTCATTCAGCTTAAGGGCGAAATTTCGAGTCCAGTCTGTTCGAAAAGATGTTTGGATTTTTGGGCAATCGCAAGACGAAAACAACTCACTTGTATCCACAATCAGACGAAACGGTAGAGAGGATGAACAAGACTATGCTCAGGCACCTATCCAAAGTAGTCTCCGAACACCAGAGAGATTGGGACGAGCACTTACCATTATTCCTAATAGCGTACCGGATATATGTTCAAGAAATAAACGAGCAATCGCCAGCAAACGTGCTATTTGGCAGGGAACGCCGACTGTCCCGTGTCAGACGCAGAACATCGAAACAGTTACACTTTATTTCGAATTTAAAAATATTAATTCATTTAGCCATTTTCTGTGTATAAAGCCTTTTTCGTCGACGAGTATTCTCTAACACCAAAACTCATACTTATTCTGTTCCCAACCCTTGTAAATCACACATCGCTCAAACTTGACATGTGCTGTTCCAGCACTCAAGCACCGTTTGGCCTTGCTTTCCACATATCCGATCGCGACATGCTCGCAACACAAAGGTAACTTTATATTGTTCGATGCAGATTATTTTATTTTACTTGAATTCACATTAAGTTAGTTAATTAATTTCTTTCCAGAGTAATTTTTGCTTATCTATTTTTAATTACTTTTTCATCGCACTTGTATATATTTTTATACTTTTATTTAATCACTTAATGAATTTTAAATAGCTCAATGCCTTATGTAAATATTAAATAAAAACTTTAAGGACAACGTTGTTGTGTTTTATTTACAAAATAATACAAATCTGTATAAAAACAAATTTGTATCTGTATATGCATGGACACACAGTACGTATTTACCAGTTTTACCAGCTGGTAAATACGTACTGTGTGTCCATGCATATACAGATACAAATTTGTTTTTATACAGATTTGTATTATTTTGTATCAAAGCTTGATGTGAATTATCGCATCGACATGCAATCTGTGTTTTATTTAGTTAATAAGTTGTAATATATTATTTCAGCACACATTACTCACGTCCTGGACCTTCGATGCAACTTCACCACTATTATTTTAGATGATTTCCTTTATTGTTAGCACACCGCCACAACGGAACCAGCGTGATTTTTAACAAAACGAAGAAATGAGAACATTAAAAAACATATTACAAGCGAACGGATATTCACGACATACCATTAACAGAGCGACACGTATTAACAACAACCAACCAAAAAGAAAAGAGAGACCTACATGGACAGCATTTCTCCCTTACGTGAAAGTTATATCTGAGAAAATAGGCAGAATACTACGCAGACAGGACATAGAACCCATTTACACCACAAATAGGACAATAAGAGACATTTTGCCTAGTACAAAGAACAAAATAGAACTGAAAAACCAAGGTGTCTACGAAATACCGTGCTAACAGTGCAACCAAACATATAGAGGGCATACAAACCGAAGAACTAGCGTACAGAGGGCAGAGCACAGAAATTCGTTAGCTAAAAAAGAAAGAACAACATCCCTCGCTAAGCATGTACTACATACAGAACACACCATCGACTTCGACGGTTCAAGGACTATAGCCCGCATTACAAATTTATCATAGAAGATAATAAGAGAGGCTATAGAAATTGAGAAACGACAAAATTGTATCAACAAACGTGACGACGGACAACATTTACCTGACACATGGAAGCCAACCTTGTTTAATAGACAGATTACACATAAGCGACGTAATAATAACTTACGACAGACCAGTTGTACCAAGACGGACCGAACTCAAACCGATCGACCAATAGCCGAAAACGACAGCACAACCGACGAACCAGTCACAAGGAGCTAGACACGCGTTCCCACTTCCTCGGGACTATATAATACGAGGGGCACAGGAAATCGACGCACTCTTGAAGTTACCATCGCAACGAGAAGATCCTCAAGAGAAAGGTGAAAGTGATGTCACCGATATGTCAGGAAGAAAGTTGTCTTTCTCAGGACGAAATCATCCAAACGCTGCGAAATATCCCGAAGAATAAGCTTCAACAAACGACCGAAAACATTCGAAGGGATATATATATATATATATATATATATATATATACAAAGTGATCATTCTGAACTGTCCTGGGTTGGCATCAAAAAAGTTCCAGGATTATTAAAAACTAGGACATATTTCTTTCCTTGAATTGCCCATACTGAATTTACATGTCTAATGTCAAAACTATATTGTCAATATTTGTCAAATGATATCTATAAGCTGGCATTTGTGCGTATTGTAGTTTCTTCAATTTTCGTATTTTCCTTGTTTTATTGCTGCTTTTCTGTAATTTTCAAGACAATATACCCGGTATATTGCCTTTTACAATGCCTTTTACGATTCAACAGGATACGTTTATTGTAATGTCGCACTTTCGCAGTGGAATATTGCAAGACGATTTAAAACAATATTATCAATATAATTGCTATTCATAAAAGTGCCTAAATATTATAATCATCGTTGAAACACATATTTATCAATCAAAAACTATTTTTCTACGAGATATCCAGCAAAGCATCATAAGGGAACGCTCATACTAGTGATCGAATATTCACGAAGAAAAATAAGCTAAAACGTACCTGAAAATTCATCCAAAGTGCCATAAATAATAGATACAGTTCCAAACATAGAAGAACCTTCTCCTATCTTACCAAGTTGGAAATATCCTAACCTTTTATCCTACTTGCCTGTACATCGAATCTAAGGCTGACGCTACCATCATCCTGTCTTGCAGTAACACCTTAAATCACAGGTCTTTAGTAGTATAAACATCATTTATCCTTATCCTAATCAATTAACGTTCACAAATTCCTCCAAATCTTGATTTTAACTAAGATATAGAAATCATTTATAGATAGCTTAGATAAAGATAATATTTATTTAATTCACACAAAAATAAACTTTCCCGAGTAGTATACATAATTCACGTCAATTTATATTAGATTTTATTATAATTGATTGATTTTCATAACCTTGAAATTAGTATAAACCATTATTTAAGCATAGAAATATATGTTATAAATCTACAAATAGGACCAAGGTAGTTATCTGTATGTATACAGGTTTCTTCTTATGGAACATGCCGAACCATTGTAAAGGAGAACTTGAACATGCATCCATTTAAGATGCAATCATATCAGAATAATTGAAACATACATGAGTAGGTAAACCTCACCAGTTTTGTATAATACAAAGGTATTTTTAATAATATAAAATATTATTAAAAATCTGGTGTGAAGAACACAAATACAGCTATTATTTTTTTTTGTGAACGTGTCCGAACATATCCCTCCCCAGAGACGTAGATACGTATTTCGCCTTTCTACAGGCTCATCATTACGCCTCTGCTGGAGAAAGGATATCTTCAGACTTCATACACATTCACAAAAAAGAACCACGTCACCATATCACAGAAATTATCCAGACCGAGCGTAGAAGTAAATTCAGTGCTGCCTGTTGTCAGACAGTAGAAGTACCTCGCCCTGTCCACATAACCAATGCGAACCAACGACACCCTGAAGACGTGTCCTGAAGACACAAACAAAATGCAGTTTCTAGAGAGATGGCTGTGCCACCTTTGGAAGGGCGTCGTTGGTTCGCATTGGTTATGTGGACAGGGCGAGGTACTTCGGCTGTCTGACAACAGGTAGCACTGAATTTACTTCTACGCTCGGTCTGGATAATTTCTGTGATATGGTGATGTGGTTCTTTTTTGTGAATGTGTCTGAAGATATCCTTTCTCCAGCAGGGGCGTACCAATGAGCCTGTAGAAAGGCGAAATACGTATCTACGTCTCTGGGGAGGGATATGTTCGGACACGTTCACAAAAAATATTAATAGTGAACCTGTATTTGTGTTCTTCACACCAGATTTTTAATAATATTTTATATTATTAAAAATACCTTTGTATTATGCAATCATATCAAGCTCTTTGCCAGCAGACCACCCCAGACGTCTTGCGTACTGCCAATGGTTCGTCAACAATTAATGAATAACGACCTGCTAAACATTTTTTTCCGATGAGGCATGGTTTCATCTTTCGGGGTACATAAATTCTCAAAATATGCGATTGTGGAGCACTAATAAACCGCATTTTTTTTATTGAATCTCTATTACATTCTCAAAAAAATGGTGGTTGGATGGCAGTCTCCCGTAGAATGATAATTGGGACGATTTTTTTCAATTTCACCATCAATGCAGAGATGTACAGAAATAACATTTTGTTCAACAGCAACACAACGATGAACTTCATAATGGTTATTCCCAACATGACGGTGCAACTGCACATACGATACGAGAAACTATAGTCTTTCTCCGTGAGTTTTTTGATGATCGACTTATAAGTTTGCATACGCAAGCTGAGTTTCCTCCGAGGTCACCTGGATTGACTATTATGGACTATTTTGTGTTCCCTTACTGAAAAAATAGAATTTTCAGAACTCCTATACATAATTTGCAAGAACTGTAACAAAAGATTATTGAAGTATGTGCAAACATAACGTCACAAACGTTGCAAAATGCTTTTGATAGCATGAAAAGGCGCGTAAACGTGTGCATCGAACAAGGTGGGGGTCATTTCGAATATTTATTGTAATTTGTTTAGTAGTTTTTAATGAAATGTTATTCAAACTGTTACGTTTTGGAAAAAAAGGTCCAATTGAATTAATTAAATTTATTTTAATAATTAATTGAAATAATCTCGTAGCGACATAGCGCGGTTTAACTATCAACTTTCCACTCTATTTAATCTAATTGATTTTCGATCTCTGTGGACCGGCAACCAGTTTCGCTTGCGAAGGATTCGTATAGAACGTAATAGATGTCGCCTTGATTTTTAGCGCATGTTCCTTTGCTTGCATCTGTCGGCACTCGATCAGTTATCGTTGTCCACGCAAGTGTTGCTTTAATTAAGTTCGTGTAAGGTTTTTACGGTAAGCAGTATCTTGTTCATTTGTACTTTTTCTAATGATTGTCCTTTATCCTTTGTAGGATATAAATTTTTATCGTATGCCTGTTAGAGAGTTTTTACTTTTCCTGCGGTTTTAACGAAGTTGAAACTTCGCAGTTACCAGGGACAAGCGGACACGCTTCCCATAGAGCTGAATATTTTTAAACCATCCACGGATGTTTCCTTGGTATTGAATTTTTGGAGGAAAACCGTGTGTAAATGGCTATATTTCACATTCATTCGTGATTTTTACTTGAGGCGTGGTTCTTAGAAAAAATCCTTCTAGAACGATCAACGACGTCAACAAGATGGCGATCTGAAAGTGAAATGAATGGCTGAAGTATTTTGGTGACAATCTGGAGAAAATATTTCAATAGTTGTGTTTATCCCTAGAATCCATTGGGAGGGTATTTCCCATAAAGGTTGTAATTTAGACGTTAACAAGGAAAATTTAAAGTAGGTGTTAGATTTTCTTTTCTTGATTTTGGTTATAATATAAGTACAATTCATAACCTCCTGTGGTTATGTATGTGTGTTAACATTTTATGTAAGTAAAGCTTCTAGAGAAAGCCGATTATTAATTATTTTGTGCATTCGATGCAATTTAAACGTTACATAAATGATAGCATCGTAAGATTCTGTTAGATTGTTACATTTTATTTAATATAGAGCTCGGTTATTGTGAAGAGCTTATTAATTGTTTTAATTCAGAAGTAATTTACAGTCAATTCTTTACAGCACAGCGAATAGATTATTCGTTCAGTTTTATTCATTAAGTTTCTTGTAACTTAATTAGCCAAGCAAGGCATTAATCAATGTGTATTTAGTAGATCGGTGGTTACACACCAAGTTACGATCTATTGTCTGTATTATTATTTATACTGGTTGTCTAGCTTCATTAGCAGCCAGGTGAAATTTGTATTGTCAATCTGTTCGAGGCATTGGTCCTTCAGACGGGCCTACGTACTGGATAAATATTATTTTGGGATACGTTTCTGTTTGATCTAATTAAGATCGTTATAACCTTATTGTAAAGAACCCAGAATAAAGTATACTTAGTTGTGTTCTACTGAATCACTTGTGCAGACACGTACTTCATTTACTTCAAATTCTAAATACTTTAATTTCATACTTGTTAATACAGGGGGGGTAAACTTTTTTAACCTAATACATATCTCATTTACTTTAATTTCTTACCTGTTAATACAGGGTGATTTACTTTCAATTGATACCTTTAATTGTATTCACTGATATGCGCCAGGGGCGTAGCAGTTAAATTTCATTTATTTTGGTAGATTTAATTCTAGATTTTGGAATTACCAAAACTTTATTATTGCCTTAGTGATAATTGATTAGTAGTAATATTTCATTAATTTCAGTAGTTCAAATCTTTATTATTGTCATAGTGATAATTGTTTCGAGTTATAATTTTGTGCTTACGCTAACATTTGTTCAAGCTTAATTGCTCTTACGTCGACTCAATATTTTTTTTGTCAATATTAATTTTCTTTAGCCTACTGTTTTTTTTTATATTAAACTTGTTATAGTTGATGTCATGTGTTTATTTTCTACCTATCCCACAAGTGTATGAGTTAGGCAAAGGTATATTGAATTAGTATCAAGTAGTTTGGGGTCAAACAAGTTTGCTTTTGAAACTACCAGCATCCCACCCGCTTCCGTGTTACTGGGGTGCTCTGCAGGGGAAATACGGTGGCGCTCACATTCCACCTCGCGACCTTGACCCGCGACGCACTCCGAAAAACGATTGAGTTGGCCGGCAGAGTATTTCCTTGGGGACGTTCGCCAACAGGTATGTTCAAAGCAAAGGGGGTGCCAGCAGAACATTTCGCTCCTACGTATAACTACTTGATTGGTATTTTGATTTTGTCGCGAAAAGTGTAGCGCGGTGATGCTTATTAATATACCAAGAACCTATTCCTTGCTCGCATTTAAACTGGCTAGCGTCTCAACTTACCGGGGCATTCGTGTGTCGTAAGTCGTTATGATTTTAGATATTAGGAAAGTCGTGCATAACAATACTTAGTAGTCAAATACAAGCATCGGGACGCCTTTCAGGCGTTTCACAAAGGTTTGATTAAATTATGGTAGTAAATGAGGGTAAAAAAACAATAACTAACATAAATACATGCTATCAGATAATATTAAGGCAAACTATAGAAGTACATAAGAACTTCGATAGCATGCATAAACGAGATGATGGCTCAGGACTACCGCAAGTATGGCGACCGTTCCTGAAGAAACGTTAATAGTTGACAATACACGATAAATCACGGTATACTTCAGTGGTGGTTTTGAAGAAGCTACGACGCTTGTTTGAGCATAGTGTGGTTCATGGGCACATTTGAAGTATACTAACGCAGTTTCACGCCTACAGCCGTTGCCGCCGTTTGGATCCGTAATTAAACGATTACACACATTAAGTCGAAGAAACGTGAGATCACTTCTATTAGGAAGATGTACTTTCAGTCAATTGTTTTAAAAAGACGATTTTTCACTACGAAAGTCAGACAGTCAATCGGTTAAAATTCCCACCCACCTGCTACAAGCAGACGCTCGCCCAAAAACGGGAGGCAGTTACAAAATTTAAACACAGATAGCGATAAACAAGCATACATACTGCAGTGAATTGTGCTTTTAAATAGTTATCTTAATTTTTCTTAATGACTTATCTTCACAATACACAGCAATATCTCCGAACTAGACTCAGTCAGGTGGGCACCTTCCTTGAACTCCTTCCTCGTCAGGGTTCTTTCTCTCGAAAGTCGGGTATTTAACGAAGAAATAATACAAATTAAACTCAAGAAATAAAACTACCATTAACAACACAGACATATATTTTTTCTAAAAAACAAAAAAAAAAAAAACTACTTTGCCAAATATAAAGCAGAATTTCTGACTCAATAACGTCTTAATGAAAGAGAAAAAACCCTTATAAATACTGACTTGTATAAGAGAAAAAAAAAACTCTAGATGAAACCCGAACAATAATCCAAAACACAATATCAACCAACTTTATTAGCTGTCATATCCTACTTTATCCCCACAAAATATCAAACGTCAAAAATAGAACTTTCTATTTTTCGCACGCAACTCAAATTACCCAAGCACAAAATCAGCTTGTCACAAAATAGTTTTCCCGCCAATCTAATATACTACATCATTTAAATGAACAAAAAAAACTAACTTAAAAAAACAGACTAATACGTTTTGTTAATATTTCTACATTACAACATTTCTACATTACAACACTATTACAAATTAAATTTATCAATTTAAGAAGCTTCAAATTTCAATCGAATAATAATTATAACTATATCTATAAATATATCAGATTAGAATACATACATTTTAGTTTTCTTCACGTACGCTAGAAAAACTATTTCACGAGAGATTCTGATAGGCTATACAAATCAATCAAATTTAACACATCTAACTAAACGTAATGAATTTTAAAACAACAACTCAACCAAAAACACACACCGTCACTATCAAATTGAATTAAATAAAATTAAGTTTTATTTAATTTACCAAAAAAATTCAACCTATCTCTAAAAACTCTATCGAATCTCTGTCAATGAATTTCCTGGAAACAGCAAGCTACTCCCACCTAACAAAATATAAATCAAACTGGCAACCTTGGAATAAAATATATAAATATATTTGATTATAGCTTCCACTAGGCGCATACTACGAACATCAATCCACGCTCGTTCAACCTACAGACATGTACAAAATTATACATTACAATAAAATTATAATGAAATTTAAATTTATATCGTTCCCCGTCTGAAATAAAAATATAAAGACACCAAAATAAAAGTCATAAATTTATAAATGTTCTTCAAATAATGTTCAATATAGTTCTGCTATTTTTTTTCTTTCTTTTGAAGAGAAAAATCCATGGCAATACGTATAAAATACTTCTAAACAATTTAAGATACTGGGACTCGTCAATAAATAATGGAAGCGGTAAACAAGCATACGTATGTATAAAATACTTCTAAACAATTTAAGATACTGGGAGTCGTCAATAAATAATGGAAACTTTAATCAAAATTACGAAGGGGAAATAAAGGCACAACACGATGTCACCCAATAGACACTTGTTTTTCGACTGGGCCTCCGTTTGTCCAAAATTGTGTTAGCACAAGTATTTAATTTAGAACTTTTCTTAAATTACAAGTTCACATGGGATAAGTGTTTAGATAAACTTTAAAATAAATTATATTAATTTTAAAATGCTAGAAATAGTTTTTAATTTCTATTAATTTCATATGTGCACAAGGTTAAACACATGATTCCCGCGGAAAGATAATTCAAATAAAAAAACTCTATTGTCGGTATAATAGATTTCCATATGAAATTAATATTATCGAAAAAGTTAATTATTTTCGGATATTCAAATTAATTAATATATATTACCACTGAAATGTGATAAACATAAAATATAAAAAGTTCTAGAATAAATTTCACAATTAAATACGCGGTATTAACTTGTTTGATAAATTACTCTAGCAATATACGGTTTAAATTCACTATATCTTAAAGCTACTTTATTTTTAACATTTTTTTAATTCGTTTTCCCCTGCTTCAGATACCATTATGTGTGTGACATCAATATATATATATATGCTGGTCGTTGGAAGCATTATCCCGACACACGAAAAATCCTTTCGAGGATCACGGTACGACACCCAAAAATCTGACGCTACATACTACGACCGTGAAAACATCATACCAGACCTACATAAATGCAGATATTTTTATCGCAATTTAGTTTTCTTTCTTCTTAGTTTCTTTCTTTCTTAGCTTTCTTTCTTTTAGTTTTCGTTGGAAGCATTATCCTGACACGAAAAATCCTTTCGAGGAGCACGGTACGACACCCAAAAATCTGACGCTACATACTACGACCGTGAAAACATCATACCAGACCTACATAAATGCAGATATTTTTATCGCAATTTAGTTTTCTTTCAAAATATGTAAAAATATACGTTCCATTAAGCAAATATGTTCTAAACTCGTAGCAGTTATAATAATACATATTTCTTTTTGTGTTTCAATTAAATACGTGTATTCATTCTTTACTTTACTTATTTAAAAGTAGCTGAAAACTTAACGTAAATATTTGATATGAAAGGAAACCAAAATTCTTTTAATTTATTGATTTTTGATAAATATGTCCACAATTTTATAAAATAGATCGCGAAATGCAAATTAGAGAGAATGTTTAAAAGTATATAAAAAAGTATACACGTAAAGCGTGTACGTATATTTTTAAAATTCGCAATAATTAAATTCAATTTGATAACATATAATATTTCTAGATGTTTTATTCCGACATCTACCGAACTATATACGTATAAGGGGTTAGGGACCAGAGTATTGACTTTGAGATTCGCAATAAAGCATCTAAAACAGAGTGAAGTGCTCTGCAAATATAGTGAAACGACCGCACGGTTGATAGTCACCCCCTACTAACAGTATTTATAAACACAAATTAATTCCTCATAATGTGATTGCCAATACTAAAACTAACAGTTGTAATTACATTTGCTATTAAAATAAAATACATATTTTCGCTTATTTAATTTTTTCAAAAGTAGTATCTGTAACATTTAAAAATAGTCAGCACGTTTTTAAATGTTCATGCTCAAAATTGAAAACGACATTGCCAGAAACTTTTTCGGAGTATTTCTTTGTGATATTTTGCAAATTTGCATTATTATTAGTACTTATAATTAGATAAATACTAAATTATAATAATTTCCATGAAAACATACGTAAAAAATTGCAATAGAAAACAAGTATAAAAAATACATAATTAACTTCAAAAAAGATTTAAATTTACTGATACTAATACAAAATTAATTAATCTTTTGTGTAGAAATTCTGTTAAATGACATTTTGTGACTAATGACTACATGATTACACAAATTTTTTTAAACTTCCAGTAGCATTATATACAAGTTTTCTTGATTACTTTTTACTTTGAACACTTAGTTGATATCGCTATTCGCTTCAACCAGATGGGCGGAATTTTATTTCATCAAACGAAAAGGAATAGAGCGAAAATGATTTCTTTCAATTATTAAGGAATATGAGGAAACAGATACTTTTCTGAAGTCCGCTGTTAAACAAATTTCAGGGATTTATTCATAATCTTTGAAAAATAATGTGTTCTTTTCAACTACTTCCTTCTATGTAAATATTTGAACAGATAGGTACTATAATAAGCACCATCACATTAAATAGGTTCGCGGGAATATTAGTGACCTTCCCTGTTATGGATTCTTCAATTTAATTTTCTCATTTCCTATTTATTAGTGGAAGACACCAAGATTGAAATATATGATGACTCACTATGTTCCTGAGACAGAAGAATGTACACATAAATAACATTTATCTTATTGATATTTAATAACAATCATATTAATAATAATAATAATAGTAATAATAATAATAACAATAATAATAATAATAATAATAATAATAATAATAATAATAATAATAATAATAATAATAATAATAATAATAATAATAATAATAATAATAATAATAATAATAATAATAATAATAATAATAATAATAATAATAATAATAATAATAATAATAATAATAATAATAATAATAATAATAATAATAATAATAAACCCGCACAGGGTAGCCTAGAGCTAGGTTACTGGGGACTAGCGACCCCACGGTTTCCTGAGCTAACCGTTGGGTTGGGATAGCAGCCCAAATCAGGTACACTTGCTCCAAACACTGATTAACAAGCAAGGATTGAAACAGCGAATTGGGCATGAAACACAAACATGGCATGCTTCAGTAGAAACAAAAGACTCAGGCGAGGATGTTGTTGAGATACATTCATTTCAACCCACTTCGTCAACATAACAACTATAGCGCCGGACCCTCTGGGCCGAGTAAATGTAACCCCCCCTACATGGGAGTGGTATTATTATCTGCTTACTATGAATGAAGCATGCCATATGTGGTAGCGCCGCATAGATAGATTACGGAGAAATACCTAGAAATAAGAACTAAACAATAATAATATTATGACAGTTATGCCAGCCATCTTGTTCTCACGAACCGATGGATTAACACCCTGGCAACCAAGGACAAATTGAATGTTCTTGTGAATGAAGGAAATAATAATAATAATAATAATAATAATAATAATAATAATAATAATAATAATAATAATAATAATAATAATAATAATAATAATAACATTTCAACCCACTTCGTCAACATAACAACTAAAGCGCCGGACCCTCTGGGCCGTGAAAATGAACCCCCCCATACATGGTGGGAGGTGTTATTATCTGCTTACTAAGAATGAAGCATGCCATATGGAAGAGAGCTGCATAGTTATGTTACGGAAAAATACTTGGAAATAAGAAACAATAAACAACAATAATAATATTATGATACTTATGCCAGCCATCTTGTTCTCACGAACCGATGGGTTAACACACTGGCAACCAAGGACAAATTGAATGTTCTTGTGAGTGGAGGAAATAATAATAATAATAATAATAATAATAATAATATATCGAGAGACGTTACCAAGGAAGATGGGATGTCAGTATGTTAGCGGACTACTGTTGGATGCTTAAGCGAGAAACCAAAGAAAGAAACCAAAAACGAGTTCGGAGAAGCATCAAAGAAAAGAAGAAAAGGTTTCACAAGGAAAAAGAGTAAACATAAAGTTGTGTATAAATTTAAATAAGAAAAATAATGGTTGATAGGTTTTGATAAATATTATGCAGGTACACTTGTTCCAAACACTGATTAACAAGCAAGGACTAAAACAGAGAATTGGGCATGAAACACAAAAATAGCATGCTTCAGTAGAAACAAAAGACTCAGGCGAGGATGTTGTTGAGATACATTCATTTCAACGCACTTCGTCAACATAACAACTAAAGCGCCGGACCCTCTGGGCCGAGTAAATGTAACCCCCCCTACAGGGGAGAAGTGTTATTATCTGCTTACTATGAATGAAGCATGCCATATGTAGTAGAGCCGCATAGATAGATTACGGAAAATACCTGGAAATAAGAAATAATAAACAATAATAATGATATTATGAAAGTTATGCCAGCCATCTTGTTCTCACGAACCGATGGGTTAACACCCTGGCAACCAAGGACAAATTGAATGTTGTTGTGAATGGAGGAAATAATAATAATAATAATAATAATAATAATAATAATAATAATAATAATAATAATAATAATAATAATAATAATAATAATAATAATAATAATAATAATAATAATAATAATAATAATAATAATAATAATAATAATAATAATAATAATAATAATAATAATAATAATAATAAACCCGCACAGGGTAGCCTAGAGCTAGGTTACTGGGGACTAGCGACCCCACGGTTTCCTGAGCTAATCGTTGGGTTGGGATAGAAGCCCCAATCAGGTACACTTGCTTCAAACACTGATTAACAAGCAAGGACTGAAACAGCGAATTGTTCATGAAACACAAATATGGCATGCTTCAGTAGAAACAATAGACTCAGGCGAGGATGTTGTTGAGATACATTCATTTCAACCCACTTCGTCAACATAACAACTAAAGCGCCGGACCCTCTGGGCCGTGAAAATGAACCCCCCATACATGGTGGGAGGTGTTATTATCTACTTACTAAGAATGAAGCATGCCATATGGAAGAGAGCTGCATAGTTATGTTACGGAAAAATACTTGGAAATAAGAAACAATAAACAACAATAATAATATTATGATACTTATGCCAGCCATCTTGTTCTCACGAGCCGATGGGTTAACACACTGGCAACCAAGGACAAATTGAATGTTCTTGTGAGTGGAGGAAATAATAATAATAATAATAATAATAATAATAATAATAATAATAATAATAATAATAATAATAATAATAATAATAATAATAAACTAAAGCGCCGGACCCTCTGGGCCGAGTAAATGTAACCCCCCCTACAGGGGAGAAGTGTTATTATCTGCTTACTATGAATGAAGCATGCCATATGTAGTAGAGCCGCATAGATAGATTACGGAAAAATACCTGGGAATAAGAAATAATAAACAATAATAATGATATTATGAAAGTTATGCCAGCCATCTTGTTCTCACGAACCGATGGGTTAACACCCTGGCAACCAAGGACAAATTGAATGTTCTTGTGAATGGAGGAAATAATAATAATAATAATAATAATAATAAACCCGCACAGGGTAGCCTAGAGCTAGGTTACTGGGGACTAGCGACCCCACGGTTTCCTGAGCTAATCGTTGGGTTGGGATAGAAGCCCCAATCAGGTACACTTGCTTCAAACACTGATTAACAAGCAAGGACTGAAACAGCGAATTGTTCATGAAACAAATATGGCATGCTTCAGTAGAAACAATAGACTCAGGCGAGGATGTTGTTGAGATACATTCATTTCAACCCACTTCGTCAACATAACAACTAAAGCGCCGGACCCTCTGGGCCGTGAAAATGAACCCCCCCATACATGGTGGGAGGTGTTATTATCTGCTTACTAAGAATGAAGCATGCCATATGGAAGAGAGCTGCATAGTTATGTTACGGAAAAATACTTGGAAATAAGAAACAATAAACAACAATAATAATATTATGATACTTATGCCAGCCATCTTGTTCTCACGAACCGATGGGTTAACACACTGGCAACCAAGGACAAATTGAATGTTCTTGTGAGTGGAGGAAATAATAATAATAATAAGGACAATGCTAGCGCGAGGGTTAAGAGAGATGCAGAGGTTATATTGAGCTGTTATATTTCACCTGAAAACTCCAATGTTGTAGAAATTTTAGATTTATTAAAGCAGAAATTAGCGGCATATGCAAAGAGGTTGAAACGATATAAAATCAGTAATACTCGAAGACAGCAAAATAAACAGTTCGCTAGAAATCAAAAATTATTCTATCGTGGCTTGAGTGATACAAATCCTGGACAACAGGTTCAGTTACCAACGAAAGACAAAATATCAGATTATTGGTCTGGAATATGGAGTACGCCGGTGCAACATAGAAATGCAAAATGGCTGACGGATGAAAGAAGGAAGGTAAGTAACGTTAGGACAATGATAAATTGGCGGATTGATTCAAAAGATGTGAAAAGAGCAATCCAAAAAGCAATGAATTGGAAATCACCTGGACCAGATAAAATACAAAATTTCTGGTTAAAAAAATTTACATCGACGCACCTGCAACTTGCTAAGTGCTTCCAATTATTGCTAGAACAACCATCCGAACTGCCAGAATTCATGACCGAGGGAAACACCTTCTTAATTCCGAAATCTAATGTATCTGCGGAAGATCCCTCTAAATATAGACCAATTACATGTCTTCCTACGTTATACAAGATGTTCACCTCGATTATATCTGAAAAGATATATGCCCACTTGGAGAATAACAACCTTTTAGAAGAGGAACAGAAAGGATGTAGAAAAGGATCAAGAGGCTGCAAAGAACAGCTCCTGATTGATTCAGTTGTGATGAAGAATGTGGTGAAAGCAAAAGAAAATCTCTACATGGCATATATAGACTATCAGAAAGCGTTTGATAGTGTACCTCACTCGTGGCTGGTAGAGATTCTTAGGTTATATAGGATTGAGGAGCATCATATTAACTTTCTTAGTTACGCCATGACTAAATGGAAGACAAGTTTGTTAATGAAAACCCCTACAGAAAGTATTGATGCAGGTAAGATCAGTATTAAAAGAGGCATATTTCAGGGAGACGCTTTGAGTCCACTGTGGTTTTGTTTAGCCTTGAAACCGTTAACAACTTTGTTAAATTCCCTAAATAAGGGATGTAATTTACAACAACCTGTCGTACAAATTAGTCACCTTTGGTACATGGATGATCTCAAATTGTATGCTAGGAAAAAGAATCATCTTCGCGATCTCCTAAACTGTGTTGGCCGTTATAGTAGAGATATCCAAATGAAATTTGGATTGGAAAAATGCAAAGTAAGTTGCATAGAAAAGGGACAATGGGTTGAACATCGTGGGTTCGAAGTGGAAGGCGGACAAGGACTAGTTATTGGAATGGAGAGCAACGACTATTATAAGTATCTTGGTTATTTACAGGCTAGAGGAATAGAACACAATATTGCAAAAGAATCAGCGAAAGATCCAGTATTTCTCTAGGCTGCGATCGTTGTTGAAAACCAGATTGTCGGCAAGAAATATGTCCAAGGCAATAAACAGCTTTGCAACTTCCGTACTTACTTATGGATTTGGAATAATTAACTGGACTGATACTGAACTTGAAGCAATAGACATCAAGACAAGAGTAGAAGCCAGAAAATTTAGAATTCATCACCCACGTAGTGCGATCGAAAGGTTCCACCTACCAAGAAGAGAAGGGGGTAGAGGAATACCGAGTGCTTATTGCAGGCATTATACACAGGTAAATAATTTACGAGAGTACTTTCTGCAAAAGTCGAAAGAAAGTAGATTGCATAATGCGATTGCTCAAATGGACAATTTTACGCCACTCAAACTGGCTAACAATGAATTCAATCCATCCACGAGAATCTTAAGTATACCCCAACAGAAAGAGAGATGGAAAAATAAATCTTTGCATGGCAAGTATCCGTTAACAATTGGATCTGAAAATTTTGACACCTCAGCGTCGCAGGCATGGCTGTATACAGGTAACCTGTTTGCAGAAACAGAGGGATTCATAGCCGCCATCCAAGATCAAGTAATTCCAACACGCTCCTATAGGAAAAAGATTCTTAAGGAGAATTTATCTGACATTAAATGTCGTGTATGCGCAGATAAGGAAGAAACAATTGATAATTTGATGGCAGGCTGCTCTGTACTTGCCCCCAAACAATATCTCGAGAGGCACAACAGGGTTGCAAAAATATTACACCAACTGCTCAGACAGAAGCACTTGTCGTATTCTGAAAATGTCCCGTATTATGAATATGAAGCACCTTCAGTTTGCGAGGACGAAAATTCTCGATTATATTGGAATCGCCAAATAATCACAGATAAAACAATTCCCAACAATATTCCAGATATAATACTGACACTGAATAAGGACAAGGTAACGTACATCATTGACATTGCTGTTCCGTTGGCAAAAAAACACTGCAAGGAACTATAGTGAGAAGGTAAATAAATATTTACCTCTCAGCGACGAAATCAAGAGTATGTGGAAGATGGACAAGGTCCTAATAGTCCCAATTGTGATTGGCGCAACTGGAGAAATTCCACAGAAATTACACAAGTCCATAAATACTTTGGATCTCTACCAAAAACTTTATTTAAAAATGCAAAAAAGTGTCTTGTTAGACACGGCTGCAATAATACGTCGCGTGCTGAACTGAAATTGCAGCGCGCGAACGCGGCCAACGTGGCCGGGAGGCGAAATGACGGAACGGGTGGGGTGCTGATGTGGTCCTCTACTGGGTGGTAGCCTAGCATATGCGCTACCAAACTCTAGGGGGGTCTGCCCGATGGGCGGGCAGGTGCCATTCCGCCTTTCCAGCAGGGGAGAGAGGAACCAAGCTACGCGGCGCAAAACACGGCGCCGCGCAATGCACACACCACTGGGGTCGGTCCCGGGCGGCAACCTTGCCAGGCTGGCGTGAACAGCACACACACGCTCGACGTGTGTGCAGTGCCCCCGCAATGGCGGAAAACGTTAAGATGGCACAAAGTGTGACCGTCGTCGACCAAAGTAGCCGCTAAGAGTGTTCCATTGGTTGGCGATGAGCAACCCCGTGCAGGCTGCGCTTCGCGTGTCTGGGCCTTGCCTCGATGGGGCGGGGGTCGGGCCGTCGAAGTACTGCATGGAAAAGTAAAGAAGTTGCCGGGAAAGGGTTGGCGGCCCTGCGCAACGGCTGGTTCTCCGATCTCTCAAAATTAACGCGACGGGACAATAAACACATGCACGAGTGCTCTAAAATACAACACCCCTACACTTGCGCGCTCGCACAAACACAAAACCACACACCCAGAGAGAGAAGCAAGCTGCCAGCAGCGGACAACACGTAAGTTGACACCCTGAAAGTACTGGTAAGTATCTACTATAATCAATATTCATATAAAAATAATGAATGCTAGATAACTATGCCACCCATCTTGTTCGAATGAACCGATGGAGTAAGATAATGGCAACCAAGAGCGAATAGTTCTTGTGAGTGAAAGAGATAATAATAATAATAATAATAATAATAATAATAATAATAATAATAATAATAATAATAATAATAATAATAATAATAAACCCGCACAGGGTAGCCTAGAGCTAGGTTACTGGGGACTAGCGACCCCACGGTTTCCTGAGCTAACCGTTGGGTTGGGATAGCAGCCCCAATCAGGTACACTTGCTCCAAACACTGATTAACAAGCAAGGACTAAAACAGCGAATTGGGCATGAAACACAAAAATGGCATGCTTCAGTAGAAACAAAAGACTCAGGCGAGGATGTTGTTGAGATACATTCATTTCAACCCACTTCGTCAACATAACAACTAAAGCGCCGGACCCTCTGGGCCGAGTAAATGTAACCCCCCCTACATGGGAGAAGTGTTATTATCTGCTTACTATGAATGAAGCATGCCATATGTAGTAGAGCCGCATAGATAGATTACGGAAGAATACCTGGAAATAAGAAATAATAAACAATAATAATGATATTATGAAAGTTATGCCAGCCATCTTGTTCTAACGAACCGATGGGTTAACAACCTGGCAACCAAGGACAAATTGAATGTTCTTGTGAATGGAGGAAATAATAATAATAATAATAATAATAATAATAATAATCCCGCACAGGGTAGCCTAGAGCTAGGTTACTGGGGACTAGCGACCCCACGGTTTCCTGAGCTAATCGTTGGGTTGGGATAGAAGCCCCAATCAGGTACACTTGCTTCAAACACTGATTAACAAGCAAGGACTGAAACAGCGAATTGTTCATGAAACACAAATATGGCATGCTTCAGTAGAAACAATAGACTCAGGCGAGGATGTTGTTGAGATACATTCATTTCAACCCACTTCGTCAACATAACAACTAAAGCGCCGGACCCTCTGGGCCGTGAAAATAAAGCCCCCATACATGGTGGAAGGTGTTATTATTTGCTTACTAAGAATGAAGCATGCCATATGGAAGAGAGCTGCATAGTTATGTTACGGGAAAATACTTGGAAATAAGAAACAATAAACAACAATAATAATATTATGATACTTATGCCAGCCATCTTGTTCTCACGAACCGATGGGTTAACACACTGGCAACCAAGAACAAATTGAATGTTCTTGTGAGTGGAGGAAATAATAATAATAATAATAACACAGTTCCACAGTTCTAGATAACTATGCCACCCATCTTGTTCGAATGAACCGATGGGGTAAGATAATGGCAACCAAGAGCGAATAGTTCTTGTGAGTGAAAGAGATAATAATAATAATAATAATAATAATAATAACCCCGCACAGGGTAGCCTAGAGTTAGGTTACTGGGGACTAGCGACCCCACGGTTTCCTGAGCTAATCGTTGGTTTGGGATAGACGCCCCAATCAGGTACACTTGCTTCAAACACTGATTAACAAGCAAGGACTGAAACAGCGAATTGTTCATGAAACACAAATATGGCATGCTTCAGTAGAAACAATAGACTCAGGCGAGGATGTTGTTGAGATACATTCATTTCAACCCACTTCGTCAACATAACAACTAAAGCGCCGGACCCTCTGGGCCGAGTAAATGTAACCCCCTACATGGGAGAAGTGTTATTATCCGCTTACTATGAATGAAGCATGCCATATGTAGTAGAGCCGCATAGATAGATTGCCGAAAAATACCTGGAAATAAGAAATAATAACCAATAATAATAATATTATGACAGTTATGCCAGCCATCTTGTTCTCACGAACCGATGGGTAAACACACTGGCAACCAAGGACAAATTGAATGTTCTTGTGAGTGGAGGAAATAATAATAATAATAATAATAATAATAATAATAATAATAATAATAATAATAACACAGTTCCACAGTTCTTGTGAATGGAAGAGATAATAATAATAATAATAATAATAATAATAATAATAATAATAATAATAATAATAATAATAATAATAATAAACCCGCACAGGGTAGCCTAGAGCTAGGTTACTGGGGACTAGCGACCCCACGGTTTCCTGAGCTAACCGTTGGGTTGGGATAGCAGCCCCAATCAGATGCACTTGCTCCAAACACTGATTAACAAGCAAGGACTGAAACAGCGAATTGGGCATGAAACACAAATATGGCATGCTTCAGTAGAAACAAAAGACTCAGGCGAGGATGTTGTTGAGATACATTCATTTCAACCCACTTCGTCAACATAACAACTATAGCGCCGGACCCTCTGGGCCGAGTAAATGTAATCCCCCTACATAGGAGTGGTATTATTATCTGCTTACTATGAATGAAGCATGCCATATGTAGTAGAGCCGCATAGATAGATTACGGAGAAATACCTGGAAATAAGAAATAAACAATAATAATAATAATAATAATAATAATAATAATAATAATAATAAGCGCGCGAACGCGGCCAACGTGGCCGGGAGGCGAAATGACGGAACGGGTGGGGTGCTGATGTGGTCCTCTACTGGGTGGTAGCCTAGCATATGCGCTACCAAACTCTAGGGGGTCTGCCCTATGGGCGGGCAGGTGCCATTCCGCCTTTCCAGCAGGGGAGAGAGGAACCAAGCTACGCGGCGCAAAACACGGCGCCGCGCAATGCACACACCACTGGGGTCGGTCCCGGGCGGCAACCTTGCCAGGCTGGCGTGAACAGCACACACACGCTCGACGCGTGTGCAGTGCCCCCGCAATGGCGGAAAACGTTAAGATGGCACAAAGTGTGACCGTCTTCGACCAAAGTAGCCGCTAAGAGTGTTACATTGGTTGGCGATGAGCAACCCCGTGCAGGCTGCGCTTCGCGTGTCTGGGCCTTGCCTCGATGGGGCGGGGGTCGGGCCGTCGAAGTACTGCATGGAAAAGTAAAGAAGTTGCCGGGAAAGGGTTGGCGGCCCTGCGCAACGGCTGGTTCTCCGATCTCTCAAAATTAGCGCGACGGGACACTAAACACATGCACGAGTGCGCTAAAATACAACACCCCTACACTTGCGCGCTCGCACAAACACAAAACCACACACCCAGAGAGAGAAGCAAGCTGCCAGCAGCGGACAACACGTAAGTTGACACCCTGAAAGTACTGGTAAGTATCTACTATAATCAATATTCATATAAAAATAATGAATGCTAGATAACTATGCCACCCATCTTGTTCGAATGAACCGATGGGGTAAGATAATGGCAACCAAGAGCGAATAGTTCTTGTGAGTGAAAGAGATAATAATAATAATAACAATAATAATAATAATAATAATAATAATAATAATAATAATAATAATAATAATAATAATAATAATAATAATAACACAGTTCCACAGTAAAGAAGTTGCCGGGAAAGGGTTGGCGGCCCTGCGCAACGGCTGGTTCTCCGATCTCTCAAAATTAGCGCGACCGGACACTAAACACATGCATTAATATTATTATTATTATTATTATAATAAACCCGCACAGGGTAGCCTAGAGCTAGGTTACTGGGGACTAGCGACCCCACGGTTTCCTGAGCTAATCGTTGGTTTGGGATAGAAGCCCCAATCAGGTACACTTGCTTCAAACACTGATTAACAAGCAAGGACTGAAACAGCGAATTGTTCATGAAACACAAATATGGCATGCTTCAGTAGAAACAATAGACTCAGGCGAGGATGTTGTTGAGATACATTCATTTCAACCCACTTCCTTCGTCAACATAACAACTAAAGCGCCGGACCCTCTGGGCCGTGAAAATGAAGCCCTCATACATGGTGGGAGGTGTTATTATTTGCTTACTAAGAATGAAGCATGCCATATGGAAGAGAGCTGCATAGTTATGTTACGGGAAAATACTTGGAAATAAGAAACAATAAACAACAATAATAATATTATGATACTTATGCCAGCCATCTTGTTCTCACGAACCGATGGGTTAACACACTGGCAACCAAGGACAAATTGAATGTTCTTGTGAGTGGAGGAAATAATAATAATAAACCCCTTTAAATAAGAAATAATAAACAATAATAATGATATTATGAAAGTTATGCCAGCCATCTTGTTCTCACGAACCGATGGGTTAACACCCTGGCAACCAAGGACAAATTGAATGTTCTTGTGAATGGAGGAAATAATAATAATAATAATATAATAATAATAATAATATTATGACAGTTATGCCAGCCATCTTGTTCTCACGAACCAATGGGTTAACACCCTGGCAACCAAGGACAAATTGAATGTTCTTGTGAATGGAGGAAATAATAATAATAATAATAATAATAATAATAATAATAATAATAATAATAATAATAATAATAATAATAGTAATAATAATAAACCCGCACAGGGTAGCCTAGAGCTAGGTTACTGGGGACTAGCGACCCCACGGTTTCCTGAGCTAATCGTTGTTGGGATAGAAGCCTCAATCAGGTACACTTGCTTCAAACACTGATTAACAAGCAAGGACTGAAACAGCGAATTGTTCATGAAACACAAATAGGGCATGCTTCAGTAGAAACAATAGACTCAGGCGAGGATGTTGTTGAGATACATTCATTTCAACCCACTTCGTCAACATAACAACTAAAGCACCGGACCCTCTGGGCCGTGAAAATGAACCCCCCATACATGGTGGGAGGTGTTATTATCTGCTTACTAAGAATGAAGCATGCCATATGGAAGAGAGCTGCATAGTTATGTTACGGAAAAATACTTGGAAATAAGAAACAATAAACAACAATAGTAATATTATGATACTTATGCCAGCCATCTTGTTCTCACGAACCGATGGGTTAACACACTGGCAACCAAGGACAAATTGAATGTTCTTGTGAGTGGAGGAAATAATAATAATAATAATAATAATAATAATAATAATAATAATATTAATAATAATAATAATAAATGAAACACAAACATGGCATGCTTCAGTAGAAACAAAGAACGCAGACGAGGATGTTGTTGAGATACCTTCATTTCAACCCACTTCGTCAACATAACAACTGAAGCGCCGGACCCTATGGGCCGTGAAAATGAACCCCCCCCTACATGGTAGGAGGTGTTATTATCTGCTTATTAAGAATGAAGCATGCCATATGAAGGAGAGCTGCATAGTTCGGTTACGGGAAAATACTTGGAAATAAGAAACAATAAACGACAATAGTAATAATATTATGATAGTTATGCCAGCCATCTTGTTCTCACGAACCGATGGGTTAACACACTGGCAACCAAGAACAAATTGAATGTTCTTGTGTGTGTAGGAAATAATAATAATAATAGTAATAATAATAATAATAACAATAATAATAATAATAATAAATTCACAAAATTAATTAATATTAATTAATTATAATAATATTATAATAAAAATAATAATAATAATAATAAACCCGCACAGGGTAGCCTAGAGATAGGTTACTGGGGACTAGCGACCCCACGGGTTCCTGAGCTAACCGTTGGGTTGGGTTAGCAGCCCCAATAAGGTACACTTGCTCCAAACACTGGATGAAAAGGATACTGTGGTGGGTCGGAGGAGCAGGATCCAGGTAGGATTAACGAGCAAAGACCGAAACAGCAAATTGGAAATGAAACACAAACATGGCATGCTTCAGTAGAAACAAAAGAACGCAGGCGAGGATGTTGTTGAGATACCTTCATCTCAACCCTCTTCGTCAACATAACAACTAAAGCGCCGGACCCTATGGGCCGTGAAAATGAACCCCCGCTACATGGTGGGAGGTGTTATTGTCTGCTTACTAGGAATTAAGCATGTCATATGGAGGAGAGCTGCATAGTTAGGTTACGGAAAAATACCTGGAAATAAGAAATAATAACCAACAATAATGATAATATTATGATAGTTATGTCAGCCATCTTGTTCTCGCGAACCGATGGGTTAACACACTGGCAACCAAGGACAAATTGAATGTTCTTGTGAATGGAGGAAATAATAATAATATTAATAATAATAATATTAATAATAATAATAATCCTATAGGAAAAAAATTCTTAAGGAAAATTTATCTGACATTAAATGTCGTGTATGCACAGATAAGGAAGAAACAATTGAACATTTGATGGCAGGATGCTCTGTACTTGCCCCCAAACAATACCTCGAGAGGCACAACAGGGTTGCCAAAATAATACACCAGCTGCTCAGACAGAAGCACTTGTCGTATTCTGAAAATGTTCCGTATTATGAATATGAAGCACCTTCAGTTTGCGGGGACGAAAATTCTCGATTATATTGGAATCGCCAAATAATCACGGATAAAACAATTCCCAACAATATTCCAGATATAATACTGACACTGAAGAAGGACAAGATAACGTATATCATTGACATTGCTGTTCCGCTGGCAAAAAACACTGCAAGGAACTATAGTGAGAAGGTAAATAAATATTTACCTCTCAGCGACGAAATCAAGAGTATGTGGTAGATGGACAAGGTCCTAATAGTCCCAATTGTGATTGGCGCAACGGGAGAAATCCCACATAAATTACACAAGTCCATAAATGTTTTGGATCTCTACCAGAAACTTTATTTAAAAATGCAAAAAAGTGTCTTGTTAGACACGGCTGTAATAATACGTCGTGTGCTAAACTAATGTTGGAGCGCGCGAACGTGGGCAACGTGGCCGGGAGGCGAAATAACGGAACGGGTGGGGTGCTGATGTGGTCCTCTACTGGGTGGTAGCCTAGCATATGCGCTACCAAACTCTAGGGGGGTCTGCCCGATGGGCGGACAGGTGCCATTCCGCCTTTCCAGCAGGGGAGAGAGGAACCAAGCTACGCGGCGCAAAACACGGCGCCGCGCAATGTACACACCACTAGGACCGGTTCTGGGCGGCAATCTGGCTAGGCAGCCGTTAACAGCACACACACGCTCGACGTGTGTGCAGTGCCCCGCAATCGCGGAAAACGTTAAGAAGGCACAAAGTGTGACCGTCGTCGACCAAAGTAGCCGCTAAGAGTGTTCCCTCGGTTGGCGATGAGCAACCCCGTACAGGGTGCGCTTCGCGGGTCTGGGCCTTGCCTCGATGGGGCGGGGATCGGGCCGTCGTTGTACTGCACGGAAAAGTAAAGAAGTTGTCGGGAAAGGGTTGGCGGCCCTGCGCAACGGCTGGTTCTCCGATCTCTCAAAATTAGCGCGACCTGACACTAAACACATGCACAAGCACGCCAAAATATAGCACCCCTACACTTGCGCGCTCGCACAAACACAAAACCACACACCAATAGAGAGACGCAAGCTGCCAGGAGTAAACAACACACAAGTTCATACCCAGAAAGAGACACAAGCTGCCAGCAGCGGACAACACATAAGTTCACACCCTGAAAGTACTAGTGAGTATCTAGTATAATCAATATTCATATAAAAATAAGTAAATTATAGATAACTATGCCATCCATCTTGTTCGAATGAACCGATGGGGTAAGAAAATGGCAACCAAGAACGAATGGTTCTTGTGAGTGGAAGAGATAATAATAATAATAAACCCGCACGGGGTAGCCTAGAGATAGGTTACTGGGGACTAGCGACCCCACGGGTTCCTGAGCTAACTGTTGGGTTGGGTTAGCAGCCCCAATAAGGTACACTTGCTCCAAACACTGGATGAAAAGGATACTGTGGTGGGTCGGAGGAGCAGGATTCAGGTAGGATTAGCCAGCAAAGACCGAAACAGCAAATTGGAAATGAAACACAAACATGGTATGCTTCAGTAGAAACAAAAGAACGCAGGCGATGATGTTGTTGAGATACCTTCATCTCAACCCACTTCGTCAACATAACAACTAAAGCGCCGGGCCCTATGGGCCGTGAAAATGAACCCCCGCTACATGGTGGGAGGTGTTATTATCTGCTTACTAAGAATGAAGCATGCCATATGGAGGAGAGCTGCATAGCTAGGTTACGGAAAAATACCTGGAAATAATAAATAATCAACAACAATAATAATAATATTATGATAGTTATGCCAGCCATCTTGTTCTCACGAACGATGGGTTAACACACTGGCAACCAAGGACAAATTAAATGTTCTTGTGAATGGAGGAAATAATAATAATAATAAAAATAATAATAATAATAATAATAAAAATAATAATAATAATAATAATAAAAATAGCGCCGGCGTAGGGAAGGTGGCGTTCACAGCGCCCAAGGATATCGATCCTTGCAATAGCCACGGCAAAGGCAGCCCATTAGGCTGAAAAGGGGTCTATCTCCGACCACCTCTTTCCGACCTCTGATCGATCACTAACACCATCTATCCTGCTTCCTAAGACCAACCCAGCGCATTGTCGTAGGAGGCGGAATTTTTATAGGCTCTGGCTACCTCATTGGGTTAGCACCCCTCGGTGTGTTTATGACCGCTATGAAAACTAGGAGTGGATGCCGGGGTGGAATGAGGGAGCAGGCACCCCCAGATCGGAGCCACCATAGGCTGCCTGCGCCAGATGACGAACATGGCAATGGAGATGGACCCGGAACACACCAAGACCAACCACAAGCAGAAGTTCCAATCCCTGAAAGTGTCACTGGCCATACCGGTTAGCCCACCGAGGGGACCAGTAAGAGTAAGCGGTAGGGATGGACAAATGAAACCAACATGGAAACAAGTTCTGAACCATATGGAAATGAGCTACATACAACGATGGCAAAGAAATTCCCTGTGCTGGGAAACAAAACAACACAAAATATCATGGATCACAAAAAGGCAACTGCTAACACAAAAACGTCTAGCGACGGAATCAATAATACGAATAAGAAGAGAGGTAGAAGTAGAAACTAGGAATGAGAAAAATTTAAAATATTCAAGAAACCTATGAACAAACAGAAAAAGAACAAGAACTTATCGACGGAGATATAATAGATACGTTAGAAAAAAACACATACAGACCCGACACGAAGGCCTAAAATACCCAGAATACAACCATGCCGTAAAACAAGAACACTGCTTGACAAAATCAATAAGGCAATAGCACCTGCTATCGAGAGCTGCGCCACACTCGAACAGCAACAAACGACAATATATATCGCCGCGATGACAACAACAGAGCTTCATGATAGAAGAAAACCACAGGGGGAACAAACAACCACACTAAAGCCAAATAGAATGCCACACTGGGAAAGAAGAATATCTACAAAAATTAACGTACTTCGAACACAAATTTCAAGACTAACGCAAGCAACACACAAAATAATTACCAAAATCAGTACAAAAAAAAGATGACGAGATAATAAAAGCACACACAAACAACGAGAACACTACGACAGAAGAAATTCTAGACCTGCTGAAATAAAATCTGGCAGTCTATTCCAATCGGATCAAAAGATACAAAGAGAGTCAGCTACGGAAACAGCAAAATAGGTTATTTAACATGAACCAAAGAAACTTCTATCGATCCTTAGAAGAAAAAACTGAGATTCAACCAACACAAGATACCCCAGATATAAATACAACAAAACAATACTCAACAGAAAACGAACTTAATGACGCCCATTCACATAACCACCGAAGACGTAACTAAAGCAACACACAAGACTCTCAACTGGCGAGCAGCAGATATAGACCAGGTCCAAAACTATTGGTACAAGAAACTACCTAATACGCATGCGAAAATTGCTAGGCTGTTCAATGAAGCTGTTGCGGATTCTCGAAAAATACCTGACTTTTTCACAATGGGAATAACATACTTGTTCCCTAAAACCAAACCAGCTAGTCCGGACCCATCGAAATATCGACCCATTACCTGTCCTCCACCAATATATAAGCTTTTGACATCTATACTGACAGATAAGATATACGAACACCTTGAACAAAACCAAATCCTAGCGGAAGAACAGAAAGGGCGCAGAAAGAAAAGTAGAGGGTGCAAAGAACAGTTGATAATCGACACCCTTATTACCGGAGAGGCAAAGAAGAGAAAAAAACCTCTCCACACAGCCTATATAGACTACCAAAAAGCATTTGACAGCATTCCACATACTTGGCTATTACAAACACTGGAGATATATAAAATAGATCCACAAGTAAGGCAAATGCTAAAACATATTATGAAGGATTGGGAAACAACATTGACGATCAACATAAACCGAAAAACAGCAGAAGTAGGTAAAATAAAACTACAAAGAAGAATATTTGAAGGCGATTCGCTAAGCGCTCTCTGGTTCTGCATGGTAATAAACCCTCTATCAACTATGCTCAATGCGGACGGTAGAGGCTATGAAATTAGGGGAAGTGGACAGCAAATATCCCATCTGTACTATATGGATGACCAGAAACTTTACTCAACAACAAGAAAAGATCTCGAAAAGCTATTGAAAACAGAAACTTTCAGTCATGATATAAAAATGAACTTTGACCTAGACAAATGCCGCATAAACGCGATGACCAAAGGCATCTGGATTGATTCGGAGAACTATATATTAGAACACACATTAGACGTACAAGAATTTATACAGACAATGCAACCTCAAGACACATACAAATACCTTGGCTTCGAACAGAGCAGAGGGATAGACAAGAACCGCACAAAAGAACAAATAACTAAGAGGTCAAACGCCGACTTAATCTGATCCTAAAGGCAAAACTTTCAGGTCGAAATATGGTCACCGCAGTAAACACGTACGCACTACCAGTGCTAATGTACATGTTCGGTATAGTGCGATGGACCGCAACAGATTTAGAGGAAAAAATATTAAAAACATCTACTATGAGCAGATACATGACCTCAGAGAATTCTTCGCAGTAAAAGCACAAACATAAAACATCCGCAGAGTTGTGTGCAACAATGATGACCGTTTCACTCCACTCAACTTAAAGGATACGCAAAACAATATTCAAGAAAAAATTGTAAACGGCAACGAAAAAATTGACGCGTGGAGAAACAAAGAACTACACGGCAGGTACATACAGGCTGCATACAATGAATACATAGATAAAGAAGCGACACTACAATGGCTATGTAACACAAACTTATTTGTCGAAACAGAGGGCTTTATGATGGCTATACAAGATAAAGTGATAGCAACTCGCACCTACAAGAAACACATACTAAAAGAAAACATCGCATCAACGTCATGCAGAGTATGCGGCGAGAAACCGGAAACCATAGAACATATACTCAGCGGATGTCCCATTTTAGCCCCAAAACAATACACCAGACGCCATAACAATGTTGCGAGAGTGATCAACCAGGCAATATGCAAACTGTATGATAGAACCACTGGAACAACGCCATATTACCGGTACCAGCCGAAAAATGTAGTGGAGTTGCCTGAAGCCATGATTTACTGGAACCGAACAATACGAACTGACAGAACTGTCCAACATAACAGACCAGATATCACGTTACGAGACCATAACAATAGCATTACGTCCCTCATAGACATCTCTGTGTCAGCGCCAACGAATATCCAGGCGAGGCATAGAGTCAAGATCGACAAATATTTACCACTTGCCCAAGATGTTAAAGAAGTGTGGAGCCAAAACTAAGTGATTGTAGTACCTATCATAATCGGTGCTACAGGAGAAATACCGCTGAAGTTACATGAGGCTTTAAAGACCCTAAACATACATCCTATGACATATAAACAGCTTCAAAAAATTGTCATAATAGAGTCAACGAGTATTGTGGGCAGGTGCTGAGCCAGAATACGTGATAAAAAGAACCACGAACACATCTAAAACCGAAACACCATATCTCCGAAAACGCGACCTAAACGACTCCTACGATCTAATGCGTCGATTAATGAGAAGAAAAAAAAGCCAAAAGAACAACGTTACAGTAGATCCATGAAAAGAAAAAAAAAACAAACAAAAAAGGCAAAAGAACAATGTTACAGTAGATCCACGAGAAAAGAAAATTATATACTTATTTATATTTATATACATGTATAATTCCACCAATGTTTCCATCCATATCAAGCAGGATATATGTTGATATGCTTGCCTCGCGGCCGTGTATCAACTTTTTCCCTTTCTCGAAAGGAGCTCTCACATCAATAAAAATAATAATAATAATGGGAATAATGATAAGTACTGACTGGCGAGTTCTATACCTATCATAACCATATATATTACGAAATAGATCAAGAACACCCACGACATAAAACGGACCGAAGAAGCTATTACTCTTTCGATAAGGGGATGTTTGAGGCAGCACTCAGAGAGTTTCCAAGAACGTCCCTGGGAAATAGCCCAGACATGTTTATAGATGGAATAAACAGGTTGTATAGGGATTCTACGGTGGCCACTACTATGAAAAACAGAGAAATGCCTTATTGGTGGAATGGGGAAATTGAAACAAAAAGAAAAGAGTGTCAGCACCTGCGGCGGGCCATCACCAGACACAACAAACGTAGAGACACTACCGGAGGGTTATCAGTCGATGTATGCCCTCTCAAGACTACTAAGAGAGAGCTGAAATACTTTATTCTAAAATCCAAAAGTGAGCATTGGAAAATACTACAAGAAAATCTGTAAAATGACATCTGGGGCGATGGATACAAAATAGCCATGAAGCATTTCCGTAGACTCACTCCTCCATATAATCCACCCTTTTGTCAAGAAATTGGAGATCCTAGGAGAGCTTTTCCCCAGTAGGCACGAGGGGTATGTAGGAAACACAGCGAGGGTCGAGCTAGTACCGCCTTTTGATGAAGAAGAACTCGCTTACGCTGTGTTAAGAATTAAATTGGTTAGGGCTTCAGGATCTGATGGTATAATTCATAATAATAATAATAATGGCGGTGGCGGTGGCGAGGACGAGGACGAGGACGGGGACGGGGACGGGGACGGGGACGGGGACGGGGACGGGGACGGGGACGGGGACGGGGACGGGGACGGGGACGGGGACGGGGACGGGGACGGGGACGGGGACGGGGACGGGGACGGGGACGGGGACGGGGACGGGGACGGGGACGGGGACGGGGACGGGGACGGGGACGGGGACGGGGACGGGGACGGGGACGGGGACGGGGACGGGGACGGGGACGGGGACGGGGACGGGGACGGGGACGGGGACGGGGACGGGGACGGGGACGGGGACGGGGACGATGACGATGGCGATGGCGATGGCGATGGCGATGGCGATGACGATGACGATGACGATGACGATGACGATGACGATGACGCTAACGGCAGCGACAGCGACAGCGATAGCGATAGCGATAACGCTAACGATAACGATAACGAGACTTAATGAGACTAGTAAATAACTCCTTTAAATTATATGGTGTGTTGCTATTTCTTTTCCTTCTCCTTCTAATCATATCTGGTTTTTCCAGAGTGGTACCATTTGCTCTATTACTTTAACTGTTTTTGGTTAAACTTTCATAGTTTTCGATAGGTGCATTATAAGAGCATGCGACGTGGCTTCAAAAACCTTATGGTAATCCATCCACCGCATTGAAATATTTCGTTTACATTGAATAGGGTTCGAGCACACTTATGAATTAATAATTATAATAGATTTTCTTTTGCGGCAGCTATTTCTTTCTTCCCATCGCTGTTCATACATATACCTCAGTTCGATAGTTTTCAATATCAGTTTCTAGACAACAGACGTGAATGCTTTGTATATAGTATTTAGGCATGTAATTGGTCAATAGTTCGTTGAGTCTTTATTATCTCCATTCTTGAGTATTAGAATTGTTCGATCTCCGCATAGCCAGCTAGGTATTTCTATTGTTCCTTCCAAGAAATCTTGAAATACACGAAATAGATGGTGATATACGATAGTAAGTTTTTCCATGAGTAATTATTTATAGTAGAAATAAAATTACAGTTCCAATCTTCACTTTTAATCTTTAATCGTAACACGACAATTGTTTCGCCTGCACCTCCATAAAAATATGCAACATACCCTGATGTTTGTAGTAATGTAGTATGAAATACCGAAGTATCAGCTGTTTACCACCGAGCTCATACCTATAAATATATGTACTGAGGAAAATGCTTTCCGGCTATAGACTGAGGAAGTGTGAGATAACTCGATGCCATAAATCGTACGGATTTGCCCATTGCAGACCCAGGTAATGTACGTATAAATTTAAAAACACCTTTTATTTCAGAGAAACTGGCCACATCCAACAATAGCAAATATTCTCCAAATGTGGAAGATGACCTTACAAGCAATCAACCCATCGAGACGTTAAACAGAAACTGGGAAAATATATAACGAATTAAATGAACATTGATTTGCGCTATCGCTAGCGGCAAATTACAAAAATGAAGGAGTGTTCAGTAAAGAATTATAAAAAGGATTACGCAGTTTAATTGTATGCTAATAAATAAAATGAGGTTGTTCAGTGGAGGTATATTGTAAATTATTATAATTATCATTATGTCATTGCTATCATCCTCGTTATCATTATCAAATATGATTAATATTATTATTATTATGTTGTCTATAAGAAGATAATCATATATAAGCTCAATTAAGAAACTAATTGTAAAAATAGAACTAACCGGTGCATCAACCAGGAAGCCGCATTTATAATTTCTGCGAGACGATCTTCCGTTATTATTTATGGAGGAAATTATGACTAATTTAATTTAATTTTATTATGGTATTAAAGCCTCAAAAGTATCCAGGGTCTGATTATCTACATATAATAAGTAATAAACAAAAATAATAAATCTACTTTTATATTAACATGAATTTTATTTAATGTTTTACTCATTTCGGTTTTACCTGTCAACCCCTGTCAATATAATGGATACATGATTTTTATACCCGGATAATATTGAAATATAAAAACATGTGATTGTACTGATTCCTTTAAATTCCGGTAGATTCTATTTACTCACCGACTGTCAGCAAGGATTAGTTTTGTTACGGATATACGCAACAACGAGCCCCTCCATAGTATAATTGTAAATTGTAGTGGTGTTGCTTGAGTTAACAAGAATACCAAGATTCACCGATAACTAGTATATTTATGTGCGTATAACATTTTATCTGTTAACAGATTGTTTCCAATGATCTCAAGTAGCAATTTGTAAATTTACGCCACATTGATTCTAATTCTAATTTATAGGTAATTTCAAATTCACATATAACTAGGTTTATAGATTACTATTTACGATAAAGAGAAAATGTTAAAATTAAGAACCCATGTAATGCATTCTACCTAAAAGTTTCTGAATATTTACGTGATCCAAACAACCAAATATTATACTTCTATAATATATACGGATTTTCATTTTTTCGTTTTGTACTAACACACTATTTTTTGAAATGGTATGCTACAGATAAAAAGCGCTATTTAACATGTGCATTTAACTAATATGGTGATAATTTTTAGGCACTGAAAAGCAATTAATTGAAAGATCATTTATAGAAATATTTACATCTGATATATTCTAAACAGAAGCATCGGATTTAGAATAGCTTGTAATAACTGCAACTTAAATATAAATGCAGGCGTGGCACAATAGTTGTGTATGAGATATATAAATCGGAAATTTCACACTTGTCTCGGCCACTCAGAATATATCTGCATTTGACACTAAGCTCCTGGCGGATGTACGTATTCTACATATACATATATGAATAGCCGAATTTTATTTATAGTAAATATAATTATCTTTTGCTTTTGTAAACTTAGGATTGATAGTTTATGTGCTACCATTTTATTTACTAGTTAATAAAAACATTATATTGATTATTTTTAATTTTAAAGAATATTTATGTACATTTCGTATTACTGTGAATAATTTATTGATAAATAATAATATTTGTATATTAAATTATGGTATTTTTCAATCATTTAATTTCAGTCGAATTCACTAACATTAAAGAAGTTATTGCTGAATTAAATATGTATTACTATTACAGAATATAATATTGTACCATCTCGTCTTATATTTGTGGTAGTAAATTAGATAGAAAACATATCCTATAATAAGTGCATTAAATTTGGATGTATTTATGCAACACCCAAATCAATATTACCGAAACCTGTACAGCAAGGTATAATGGAAAATATTATTGGTAAGATTAATAATCTTACGAGGGTTGTTCTCTTTCAGGTCATAATACTTTGTTGCAAGTTGCATTATACGTATTTCAGTTATAATAACATAATCGACATAAAATGACAATAAAATTTAATTGACAATAAATCGAATTATATAGAATTAGCCAAGAATCAGTATGTGAAACGCTACAATTCGTGCCACTTACTTAAAAAATGAAGTGCATGGTCAACGGTCCACCAAAATCTAATGAATTCTATACCTTACCTACTAAAATGTCTTAAAAAGAAAAAAAAATACAACAGTCTTACCTGTCAAAAAAAGAAATTCTGTGAAGGACGATGTGGGGGACAAATCACAAAGTGGTGGTACAATGATTCAGATTGATAACACAAACTGAGATAGAAAAAACAGTACTATATTATGCTAAATTTAATAATAATAATAATAATAATAACTTTTTTTAAATAGTATTGTAGTAATTTTCATATACATAAAAAAATATATAAGCGAAACATAAATTTAAATTCCGGTAATATATGACAAAAATTTAAAAAGTATTCTTCTTTAAGAAGGTATCATTGGAGCGCATTGTGTGTATTGGCATCAAAAAAATCCGCTGCAGATAGGATGATTGTTGACAAGTTTACATAGAAACTCAGCACTGGTTCTCTTCCTTTGTGATGTTAAACTCTGAAAATACTAAACGTTGTCACATTAGAAAATCATTTAGATTTTATATGGAAGCTTAATGAACGCAGTGCCAAAGCACAAATAACACCTAATATGGAAAACTGCACGTGCGAATCAAGAAAGGCTTCTAAATCCCTAAAGTATTATGGTATGTCTCTGTATAGGCACTAGTTCCGAAGAGTAATTATATGTGATTGGATTGCTGACATTTGAGTAAGTTTATTTATAACTCAGATTTATTTATACTCAGCCTCCGCATGTTCCCATTATACTAGTTATTAATTGCATTAAAGTTCCTCTGTAATGGATGGCAATCACATACATCCGAGATTCTCAAGAGAATTTTAAGATCATCCGCGTAATCGAGGACTCTGCATTCCAATAAAAGTAACAGGTCATTAATGTAAATGTCACATAATCAAGGTCCCAGGTTGGATCCTTGAGGAACTCCTGAGGAATTCCTCCTGAGGAATTAATCTTATTAATTTTCCAAGCTTCAGCAAATGTGTGAATAAATAAGAAAGACCATCATGTTCAGCAACCAAGTCTATCTTGAGTCGATTCATAGTTAATCTAACCTTTTCCATTAAAAACCGTTAAGGCAGGCAATACAGAACGATGATGATAAATATCTGAAGAACTTTTAGCCTTATTTATTTGATCTGATTTAATCTGGACTAGCAATGTCTTCACCTTCCCTCCTAATAGAACCCGAAATCCTAGATTTACTAGGTTTTTCGCTAATGTACTTCCAAAAACAATTTGGAATCATTACTGGCATTCCTCTTTCGAGGTAAGATAAATATGCCAGACGTGCGTTTTCAGTTTAAGTTTTCATCAGTTAACATAATATTTTTTCGCTAATGTACTTCCAAAACAATTTGGATTCATTACTGGCATTTCTCTTTCGAGGTAAGGTAAATATGCCCGACATGGGTTTTCAGTTTAAGTTTTCATCAGTTAACATATTCTTTGAAATTCCTCGTGGTGAGTATCTAAGACTGAGGTCTTCCATTTTCTGAAATAATGTTCTTTTAGATTAACTAAATTAATTAGATAATTATTATAAAACCACAAGCTGGTTCATTATATACCTGTTGAGGATCCACTTTGCGAAAGCTTTATCTTAAGTTATTGTCCGATGGAGAACCTTTTATATAATTATTAACACATTATACGAAACGCAGGATGGTATCCATTCTCAGGTACTAACGTAGTAGCATCATTATAGAAACAGTGCAGTTAGCATTAGCAAAAACTAAGTCTAGTAGTTTATTATCATAATTTCCAATGCTATTGTAATGTTATAGATGTATGTTCACAAAATTTTGTAAGGTGATCGTTTAGCTTGTTAATAGATTATACATATAACTTATATATAATCTATCTATCCATGTCTCTATCTATCTATCTATCTATATATATATATATATATATATATATATATATATATATATATATATAGATAGATAATAATTTCATGACCTTAGTATGGCAGATTCAATTAGTCGGAGGTTTAAGGCCTGGTTTTATTTCAAAATGTATATATTTTGAAGTAAATTGCCAACTATTGAATCTACCATATATATATATATATATATATATATATTATTGTGAATTGTACTGATATATACAAATGACACTTTAGGTGGTCAAATTTATATTGTGATGTTATAATAAAAAAAGAATATGAAATAATATAGTCTTACCTTTTTATTACTTTTAACGTCTAATTATAGATTTCTGATTTTCGCTTTTTTTGTGTTCTAAATACCTCGATCTAACATTGATAACTATGCTAGTCAATTGGAAAACTTGAGCTTTACGTCAATCTCAACAGGGGTACTGGTGTATATAAGCCGCGTTTTTATTTATCTAACCTCTTTTTATTCTCATGTGTACTTATGCTGCTAATTAATTATTTTTATAGTGGAAGTCTTGTCAGTGCTGTTACTTTGGGTAATGAAAACAAATAAGTGCTTAATAAACATATATCTTTATTGATAGTGATGAAAAGAAAACATAATTTAATTCAACAAGTGTGGGTGCTTTTCTTATGTTTACATAACCTAAAATATGTCATGACACTCTAAACATTTCGACTAAATAATCATAAGAATGGTTAATAATAATTCTCTAGTACGACTTTATTTTTCTTATTTTTAAGGAAACGCAACAATACTATGTCTGTGTTGAAACAGGTTTTAATATATGGAAAAGGTCGATGATTGAATGTTATTTTTGCCGCGCGCGAGATAATTTCAAGTATCCAATCAGGGCGGATTCTGTAACAGAGGTATGTATCTTATAATTCAAATTGACAATAAGAATTATTTAATTGTAATCTTGTACATTTACTAAGTTGACTTTTAGTGTAGTGGTTTATATTGATTTGACCAATTTGCATGTAATTAGTAATTAAGCTTGCCTGACGGGAACTATGTTTTAGAGACTATATCCAACTCTTTTTCTATTTTTCAGATGATGCCTCGGTTTGATTGGTCCGTAAACGCTTCGTCTGGATTGTTACTTTCAAAAAAGGACACCAACTGGAACACTTGTTAATCGACTTGCAACGATTTTTCAAACTTGTAACCGCGGCTTAGACTGGATCACTGTTACAGTCGCTTCAAGATAAGTATTTTTCCTACCAAATTCGATGTGGATTCTATGGATTCTAGGTGCAATTCTTTTTAAATTGTAGTATTTATTTCCTGCAATTTGGCGGTTTCTCAGCAGTATATTTAAATTCCGTTCTTTACCTTTAATTTATTACTCACGGCTATTTTAAATTTACTTTTAAATTCGCACTTACTCTTGTTTTCTTCTTTGAGGACAATTTTATGTGATCGCCTTAAAATAAACCGCTTTTTCTTAATTTTCAAACTTCGTAAAATGGACCATACGTCTACATTTACCGACACGGAGTAAAATTCCGATGTTCTCTTTTGTCTCTTTTCTATAAATTGGTTTGTAAAATATTCATTTAACTGAAGTTGTTGGTTTAGCATTTAAAATTAGTGAAATAATAACAAAATTTAAAATTAATATGAATACTTTGCTTAGTAATAATAATTAGTATGAATGCGTTTTTATATTATTCTTTTAACATTTCGACAATATTTGTTTCACACTCTATGAATCCGTGTATGAACTTTATCAACTAAATACTATTTTGCTTTGTTTTATTTTCCTTTTTGCTTCTTATGCTTCCTTTGCTTGATTTACCAATTATTTTGATTAATAAAATATAGAATTCAAGATCGATATTTAATAGGGCTAACTATACGTTTCATATACACAATTCTGCTACTATGCGCCGATTGTCATAACATACATATTCGTTTATGATTTATATTGACAATAGTCTTAAGCTATCCCACAATAATATTTATATATATATATATATATATATATATATATATATATATATATATATATATATATATATTGAAATATAGCTGATGAATAGAAACGCCACCACGTTCGGGCGTCTAAATGAAATATGACGAATGAGCTGAATAAAAATAATCAGTGATATTATGTAATTAAACCGTACTTTGACTGTAAGATGAATTGGGCGCCTTATATAAAATAAACAGGTAAAGTTAGGTTATCAGCCTTCGTACGTAGTATCTCTGATTACGGCTAGAGGTCGGTGGAGCATAACCAAGATTCTAAACAAATTTGACTCTTGCTCGAATTATCGTCGGTAGGTCTATACTCCTATAAAACTAATGGAAAATTGATTAATAGTATAAAAAGTTATATAAAAGCCGAAAAACTCCAATAATTTATCAAATGTTATATATATATATATATATATATATATATATATATATATATATATATATATATAGATAATTATTTCGTGACCTTTGTATGTTATGGTAAATTCAATTTGTTGGCGATTTAAGGTCTGGTTTTACTTCAAAATATATATTTAAAACAATCCTACATGTTTCGGCAAATGATGCCTTTTTCAAGGAATATAAAGTATATTAATATCATACATTTGTAGTTGCTATGGATAAAATTATTCGAAGATACATTCCAATTGAATAATAATAAATCATGCCTTAGTATTCTAAAATAGATAGACAACAAAAACAGGGAATGGCAATGCATGAGTTATTATTATGTATGCGCCCGTGGAGCGGCTTAATTTGTTAAGCTGTCGGCATTCGCCTTAAACGAGAAGTTAAACAACGAAAACCTACTCGGCCAGTCAGGGATTTAAACACGGAACTGTCAGCATGATAAGCAAATGTACAGATATTTAAATAACAAAAGATATATATTTATGTAACAGCAACATATATTATGATGGTAAATTGCAGATTGTTACATAATTAGGTTTTAGTATATACTGCTTAAATTTTTTATGTCACTTCTGTTCTTAAATGAATTTTTTTCCTGTTTAATACTAATCATTTCTTTAATTTCCCTTTTCATTGTGTGTTATTCTTTATCAATTATCTGTGTGTTTTCAAATTGGAAATGGTGATCGCGTTGTAGTTTGTGTGTATATAAAGCAAGGTGTGTATATAAAGCAGTATTAAACAGGAAAAAATTCAATTAACAACAGAAGTGATATAAAAAATTTAAGCAGTATATACTATAACTTAATTATGTAACGATCTGTAATTTAGCATCATAATATATGTTGCTGTTATATAATTATATATCTTAAGTTATTTAAATATCTATACATTTGCTTATCATGCTGACAGTTTCGTGTTTTGATTCCTGTCTGGCTGTCCGAGTAGGTTTTCGTGGTTTTCCATCTCGTTTAGGGCTAATGCCGACAGCTTTACATCTTAAGACGCTCCACGGGCGCATACATAATAATAACTCAAATCTTGCGTTTCCCTGTTTTTGTTGTCTATCTATTTTAGAATACTAAGGCATGATTTATTATTATTCAATTGGAATGTATCTTCGAATAATTTTATACATAGCAACTACAAATGTATGACATTAATGTACTTTATATTCCTTGAAAAAGGCATCATTTGCCGAAACATATAGGATTGTTTTAAATATATATTTTGAAGTAAAACCAGACCTTAAATCGCCAACATATTGAATTTACCATAACATACAAAGGTCACGAAATAATTATCTATATATATATATATATATATATATATATATATATATATAACATTTGATAAATTATTGGAGTTTTTCGGCTTTTATATGAAATATTTATAAATATCAAATTTGAATGTATGTAATTGCAGAGTAAGTAAGGATGTAAACATTGCTGTCTACAAATTACAAAGCAAATCATACGAAATTTTTTAATTGAAAAATATGGTCTGCGTTGGGACTCGAACCCAAGTCTACAGCTATCCGGGCTGTCGCTTTTACCACTAAGCCACAATAGACCCAGGTTCAAGCTATTTAGAAATGCATTATAAAGTAACAGTGTTAATGAATCAGATGTCAGTTATTGAATGTAGATGTCAAGTTGAAAGCAGAAGTCAGTTTTGAAAGCTCATGTCAGTTTTGATAGCAGATGTCAGTCAGTGAAAGCAAATGTCAGTTATTGAAAGGAGATGTCTGTTTTGAAAGCAGGTGTCAGTTATGAAAGCAAACGTCAGATTAGAAAGCAGATGCCTATTTTGAAAGTAGATGTGAGTTATTGAAAGCAGATGTCAGTATTTTGAGAGCAGATGTTAGATTTGAATGTTTGAAAATGCTAATTATTACTCCATAGCTATATGAGTGTTTTAGATAATTTCTTAGCCGTAAACGGCTAAGAAATTATCTAAAACACTTATATATATATATATATATATATATATATATATATATATATATATATAATATCTTCGTGACCTTGGTATGATAAGGTAAACTTAATAAGTCGGCGATTAAAGGTCTGGTTTACTTCAAAGTATATATATTTAAAACAACCCTACATGTTTCGGCAATACGCCTTTGTCAAGAGAATACAAAATATAAATGACAGAATATAAAATATATTATATATATTTATATATATATATAAATACGACGAAGCCCAGGACGCCAACCTGGAACCCAGGAAGCCAACCTGGGACGAAGCCCAGGTTGGTGCGAAACGACTCGTTACAGTGATAATTAAAAAGTGAAATTCATAAAATTTGTTTTATTTTATCTTAATAGTTATAATGGAATTTCATCAAGTAAAGGCCGAAACAATCATATACTATTTAGTAAACAAAAAAAACTGTTCGAAGCATGATTTCAAAATCCCGGAGAAGTTGGTAAACCTTGTTATGATAATGTTGGAAAGACCAACGTGCACATTTAAAATAAATAGAGACATGTCATATCTCTATTAATTTATTCTATCTGGATATTAGGACAGTCACGACTTCATTTTAATTTCTGCAGGACAGTCCTCTGGACAGATGAATCTACGTTCACGAGAAGTGGTGTTACAAATCTGAGAAACCTGCATAAGTGGTCATCAGAAAATCCCAAAGCCATACGCCCATCTAAATTTCAACATAAATTTTCTATTAACGCTTGTGCGACCCTAATCGATGACTTGTTGATTGGTCCTGTCGTTCTTTCTGGGAGGTTAAATACGAACAATTACCTTCAATTTCTTATTGACGAACTGCCAGGTCTTTTAGAGGATGTCCCAATGAATGTTCGACGACGAGACATGTGGTTTCACATGGATGGGGCACCACCACATTTCTGAATTGCTGTCCGAAATTGGGTTAACGTCAATTATCCAAGATGGATTGGTCGAGGTGGTCCTGTTGCATGGCCACCAAGATGATCCGATCTTAATCCCCATTGACTTTTATTTATGGGGGTACCTGAAAAATTTAGTCTACGCGCAAGTTTCGAACACAAAAGAAGATTTGTTGGATCGTATTGACCTGGCTGCCGAGCAAATCTGACAAAACAAGTATGTAATTCGGATAAGTACTTCCTCTGTTGACTTCAACAAGGAGGTGGACATTTCGAAAATATTATTAATTGAACTTTCTTAAATAAAATCAGTTTTTATTGACTTAGGGATTACATTTTTTTTACATTTTTACATTTATATTACATTTTTGTTTGTTTGAGGACTAAGATGGGTGGTGGGAGATATGGTTAAGATATTTTATGGAATGTGGTTTTGTAGTGTATGTTTACTGATTTGGTGAGAAGGTTGTTTAGTTAAAGATGTTGGATTTAAGTGGAAAGAAATATATAATTATAGATTTTAAATGGTATCGATTTAATAATTATAGTTTGATGCCTAAGGAGTTGGTACTTGTGATAGTGAATTTAAGAGGTGTCATTTTATATTTAAACTGGTTTTGAGTTTGAGTTGTTGGATCGTATTCACCTGGCTGCCGAGCAAATCCGACAAAACAAGTATGAAATTCGGATAAGTACTTCTTCTGCACAAGCCTGCATTCAACAAGGAGATGGACATTGCAAAAATATTATTAATTGAACTTTTTTAAATAAAATCAGTTTTTATTGGCTTTGGGATTACATTTTTTTCATGATCTGACAATCATATTCATAGATCTGTAACTTTGAAACAAATAAAAATGGATATACAAGTTTTGCGATTTTGTTACTTGAAATGAAGTCCACTTTACACTCCTAAAATTTGAACATAACGATACGGGACACTTGTATATAGTGCCTTTTTCAAAAACAGTAACATTTATTGAAAAGTTAAAAATGATACAATGTTAAAATAAAAACTACTTAAATTAAAATTGTGCTGTTAATATGTAATGTATTTGTGTTTAGTTACCATTTCTAAATAAAACTAATATAACCTTTACGAAAGAATTATAAATGTCATTTATAATTCTTTGATAAAATATTTACCGAAACATGTAAGAGATTATTTTAAATATATACATACTAAAATAAAGCAGGCCTTAAATCGCCGAATATCTAAATTTACTATAATATACAAAGCTCAAGAAATATTAATCTAATATATATATATATATATATATATATATATATATATATATATATTAATCTAATATATATATATATATATATATATATATATATATATATATATATTAGATTAATTAATTAAAAAGTGAAATTCATAAAATTTATTTTATTTTATCTTAATAGTACTAAATTGTATGCTGCTTTAAAATTCTTAAAGAACATATACACCGGAAACTGGTATCCATAGCAACCTAGTAGAATTTGCTTTAGCTTGGTGTCTGACAATCTATTTTTCCGAAAACTTATTTCTTCTTTGATGTTCTCCAATTAGCGAAACGACTACTTTGTAAACCGTGTCTAATAGGGCAATACATCTGTAGCTACTACATTCCATTACGTCACCTTTTTTTTGTAAAGGGGTGATATCATTGGTTTATTCCATCTTTCTGGCGTCGTTTCGTTCTTCCAGATTTCTTTCACTAACCCAAAGATTTTATTTTTTGACATTTCTCCTTCATATTTTAGATGATTCGTTATTCCATTTTTTCACAGATTATTATTTTTTAGGGCCCACAGGATCTCCTCAAGTTTTTTCTCTTTTGGCTCTGATACGTCTTGTTGCTCTTCTTCGTGTTTTACTGTGTTTAGTAAATCTTGAAAATATCGTTTCCATCTCTCGCGTATCCTTTGTTTATCTCGAATCAAGTTGCCTCTATTATTCTTGCAGAAACTTATTTGTTTTGTGAACCTTGACTCATATTTTTGACGTCTTTATAAAAGTTTTTAATCTCTTTTCTCTTATATTTTAGTTCCAGTTCTGTCATTTTTTTCCATTATGCTCCTTTTTAGTGCTCTACACACTTTCTTAATTTCTTTCCGTTGCAGTTCATAGTTGTTCATGTCACCCTCCGTTTGAGTTTGTAACAATTTTTCTTCTAATTATTTCTGCTTTACATTCATCGATCATCCATTTGTTTTTTTCATAACGCTTCTTCTTTGTTAATAATTTTATATAGCTTAATTTACACCATTGTTTTCCATCGCCTTTTTACTCCACTTCTGCGCCATATTCCCTCTAGCTCGTATACCCGACACATATTTTCTTGATACTTTATTGCTACCTCCCTATCTTGAATAACTTCCATATTATAACTATTATTTCTCTTCTTGAAATCATGATTTTTCTAAATTTATAAATGATCGATATACATGAAAAACAAAACTAATAGAATTTGAAATTAAAATGTATTTATATTAATGCTTTAAAAAACAAAATTTGTATTACCTAAAAAATAAATTGAAAATTAACAAGCAAAAATAAAAAGAAGTTAATCTAAAATATAAAATACTGCTTAATAATGAAGGTATATTATATTTAAATAAAGAATTATAAAATTATAGAAAACTTAATAAATAACGTGTCAAAAAACTTGGAAGCAAAATGAGATATAATAATAGCAGGTATTGCTGCCCTTTATATGCTACAAAGTATGTAGAAATCATATAATCAAATTATACTACATAAAAATAAAATCTGTAAGGAAATACATAATTAATCAGCTATTTATCACGAAAATAATAGAAATTATAATTTAATTGGCAGTGAGCAAATTAGATTAGATAAACTATGAAAATGGTTACAAGTGTTTAATCAAAATTTAGATACACATATCACGTAATTGCCAGGAACTTTGGCGAACATCGTGCCTAGTTAAGTGGCAGGATAGAGGAAAAGCGAAATAGATCAATTTTCATATATATCCAATTTCATTACGTCAACTACAAAGTACCCTTTATGGAAAATTCTGTGAAGAATATAAAGAAACGATGGCCATTTATCCCAGCTACCAGAACTATAAACGGTAACTGAACCAAAAGTACTAGAGTTTAAGACAGAACTGTTTACCGAACATCTATTAGAAGTATTTTGGTTATTTCACAGCAAAACGCTTCGAGAAATCGAAAACTAAATTTAAAAAGTCTAGAAATGCCCCACCAAATAAGCTTGTATATAAGAAAATAAAAATGCAAGAAATCAAAAACATCATTTTCTATTGTTAATATAGATGTTGTGACATTGGCAGCTGAAAGAACTCTCAAAAAAGCAATATTCGATGGCTTGTCTTTACTTTAAAAAATATCATAGGACAAATATTCTGTAACAGGTATACATCGTGACAGGTTTATTATAAGAAAAATACAATGCAACAAATAATTTCTTTCTAAGATCTAATAGTTTTAAAATGCTTTGTACAAAGTAAAATTGATTTTCCTCAAAATATCTGATTTCGAAAATTTTCTCTTATAGAATATAGTCTTTTTTGTCAGAAAAATATTGTAAAACTAGTCTTTTTTTATGTTGATTTTACGCGACCTATAAACAATCCTTCTACTAAAAAATTTGATTGATAAATGTCCTATGATATTCCTATTAAATACCAGAAACCTTTCAAAATTTCGCTATTTTATGAGCACGAAGCTATTATTAAAAAACTTTTTAATTTATTATTAATATACATAAAACATGCTTGGATTCTTAATACTATAGAAAAGTATAAAACTATATGAAACTTTAACCTTCCTTTAAAAATTTCAAGACGAATATTTATTTTAGACGAAATAATTTTTGGCAATAATATATATTATTATTCGCAAGGCTTACTTACTTATGTACTTACTAGCGTATTTTAAAAGCTTACTTTTAAATACAACCCTTTCTAGTAAGATTTACATAACTTAGTGTTCTTTAATTTTTAGATGGGGCTTGTGTGTATAAAATACAAGGTATATTTGACGGCAATTATATGAAAAACTATTGGTTGTAAAAAGAACATTCCATTTTTCTACATAATCGCCTTTCAACTTCATACACTTACATAAGTGATATTACAACTTTTTTTATAAAAAGTAGGATCTTTGAATCATTGCAAAATAGATCTCTGTTTCAAAGATTACCTCTGATTGAATTGAATTGCAGAGGAATGAGCTGGTGCATTATTATGACTAAACAATACTTTTTTCTTGGCCTAATGTGATGGTTTTTTCTTTCGTTCAGCATATAACCATACTAAAACTAAAAAGAGCCAGCCTATTAACCTAGATATACAATCTGAGGATGTTGTCTCGAAAGTATTGAAGAAGAGTAAGTTGCTGAAAGAAAATCCTAAGTTCTTACGAGTTTTTATTACACGCGACCGCACATTTTTCGGACAACACATTTATACTCGTAAATCTGTTAAAGGAGAAAACAACATTGATATCAAGTACAGGAATAGTATACGGATTGTCAATTTAAACGAGACCTACCCAATAAAACTTATCGTCTTTATATGTTTTACCGGAGTGCAAGAGGTTTAAGAAGCAAAATATATATTTTACTAACTAGTATGTACTTACTCTTCCACTTTTGATGTGGTTTTCATAACAGAGACGTGGTTATGTGATGGTTTTTTAATTTTGCAGTGTAGTACTAGTCGTATTTCCTACAAAAACAAGACACGTTATAATTTTGGAAAAATTAACTATCACAACCTTTACTTTTCTTTGATTTATGCTGTTGATTGGTGCTTCTTGGATAATTTTTCTTCATACTTTCTATAAAAAGACCAATCAAATAAAAATTATACTATCACCGTAACTGGAAACAATTATTTTATCCCAAAAAAGTTTAAGTATATCAATACGTTAAGCACGCATTACGCATTTGTTACAAATCTGTACGTGCACATGGACATACACCTCGTATTTTCCAACATTTATTTCTGCCTACGACATGTGTTTCTGTTATTTACTATCAGACTTCATCAGTTAGGCTAGTGAAGTAAAGCTTAAAGAATCGCCTCACAAGGTATAGCAAATTTTGTCTTATCAGGTGGCACCATATAATCTAGTGACATCTGACGGACAAAAGAGACATGCCAAATTTCAATTTTCCCTTGACCGGCTATGCCGGCACTGAAGAGAAAAAACTACGTACATAGGTGTAAGTCCATTAGCACGATGCCAGATGGCAGCAAATATACCAAAAAAGTTTAAGTATATCAATACGTTAAGCACGTGGACATACACCTCGTATTTTCCAACATTTATTTCTGCCTAAGACACGTGTTTCTGTCATTTATTATCAGACTTCATCACTTAGACTAGGCTTTCTTTTGTCCGTCAGATGTCACTAGATTATATGGTGCCACCTGATAAGACAAAATTTGCTATACCTTGTCAGGCGATTATTTAAGCTTTACTTTACTAACCTAACTGATGAAGTCTGATAGTAAATGACAGAAACACGTGTCTTAGGCAGAAGGAAATGTTGGAAAATTCCATGTGTACAATTACAGACGTGTATATATTTGCATGTCTGTTTCATTTGTAAAAAATGCGTAATACGTGCTTAAGGTATTGATATACTTAAACTTTTTTGGTATATTTGCTGCCATCTGGCATCGTGCTAATGGACTTACACCTATGTACGTATTTTTTTCTCTTCTGTACCGACATAGCCATTCAAGGAAAAATTGACACTTTCGGCATAGTCTATTTTGTCCGTCAGATGTCACTAGATTATATGGTGTCACCTGATTAGACAAAATTTGCTATACCTTGTCTTGCGATTCTTTAACCTTTACTTCACTAGCCTAACTGATTAAGTCTAAAAGTAAATGACAGAAACACGTGTCTTAGGCAAAAGTAAATGTTGGAAAATACAAGGTGTATGTCCATGTGTACAGTTACAGACGTATATATATTTACATGTCTGTTTCATTTGTAAATTATTTTATGTTTCAGTTTCAACGTATTCATGGGAGCGTTAAGAGAGAGATCTGCTGAGCTACTAAATTTGCGGTGAAAGCGTTTGGTAGATGATTCTAGATCTTTTTGACATTTTCTTTAAGCTTTAGTTCACTAGCCTAACTGATGAAGTCTAATAGTAAATGACAGAAACACGTGTCTTAGGCAAAAGTAAATGTTGGAAAATACGAGGTGTATGTCCATGTGTACAGTTACAGACGTGTATATATTTGCATGTCTGTTTCATTTGTTAATTATTTCATGTTTCAGTTTCAACGTATTCATGGGAGCGTTAAGAAGGAGATCTGCCGGCTACTAAATTTGCGGTGAAAGCGTTTGGTAGATGATTCTAGATCTTTTTGACATTTTCTTTAAGCTTTAGTTCACTAGCCTAACTGATGAAGTCTAATAGTAAATGACAGAAACACGTGTCTTAGGCAAAAGTAAATGTTGGAAAATACGAGGTGTATGTCCATGTGTACAGTTACAGACGTGTATATATTTGCATGTCTGTTTCATTTGTTAATTATTTCATGTTTCAGTTTCAACGTATTCATGGGAGCGTTAAGAAGGAGATCTGCCGGCTACTAAATTTGCGGTGAAAGCGTTTGGTAGATGATTCTAGATCTTTTTGGTATCTTTTAAGATCCAAATGTAGCTGCTCCAGAATTCTAAAAAGAGCTTATAATAGACGTTAATGATTTTCTACATGTAGTTGATACCTTTGCATCCACCTTTTCTAAAAGTTTTCTATCTAAAGGTAACAATTTTATTGTCGCCAGAATGAAGTCTTGAAGAAAAATGAAGAAAAATGAAGAAAAACGAGAAATTGTGCTACTTCTGGACAAGCTGGCGTTCCTAGTTTCATTCTAAAGAATGGTCTCTCGCTCTTTGAAGAACCGTTACGTAAAATGTTTAATTAATTTTTACATTTGTTATCCCGGTGCTTGAAAAATTGCTAGTGTTTGCTCTGTACACAAGAAAGGTGATAAAGTTGATGTGTATAACCATAGGCCAATAACAATCTTGAGCAAGTTTGCGAAGGTTTTCGAAGATATTATCCATGAGGGAATATCTAACAACATTGAACAATTTTTATTAAGTAATTAGTATGGATTTATGCATAAGAGATCAACAATTACTAATCTTACAACGTTGTCTCAAGATTTGTGCTAAACAATTGATGATGGAAAGCAAGTTGATGTTAATTATACTGATTTTTCACAAGCTTCTGATGTAATAGATATTTATTCTCTTCTCTAAAATGAATTCATTTAGTTTTATTAAGTCTTTATTGATACTTATGGGTTCTTACCTTAAAAATAGACACAATTGTGTATGTTTTAACGGTTTTAGGTCGAAGGGATATATTTCATTTGGCGTACTTCAAGGATTTAATTTGCTTGTAATGGTTCGTTTAGTGCATTCGGTTTGGAATTTTAATTTGTCGGGTGTATATGGGCATTTTAAGCGATTATTTATCGAAACATTACAGTTTAATTTTATTATTGTTTAGTTTTCTTAAGTATAATGATTAAAATGTTTTATTTATTGTTGATTTTTCGATTTCTGTTGGGCAATATATTAAATATTATTATTTTATTATTATTATTATTATTATTGATGTGAGAGTTCCTTTTGGGAGAAAGGGAAAAAGTTGATACACGGCCACGAGGCAAACATATCAACATCTATCCTGCTTGATATGGATGCAAACATTGGTAGAATTATACATATTGCAGTGGATGTTTCCCTGCAACATTTAGTGAAAAATATTATTTTAATATTAAATTATATTTTATGATAACTCTGTATAATGTGTGAATTTATCGTATGAATATTAATATTATTTTGATTTAATTTTGAATTATTAGGTTTTGATTAGGGCGGTTCCTGGAAGCCGTTTGGACTTGCTGGGCAAATTTATATAGCTGTAATTTTTTATGATTGAATGCGTGCCGAATGAATCCTCAGACACGTCTAGATATTGAAGTAAGAGAGTTGTGTATTGGAAGATAAAACTTTTTTATCTTTTATTTCATTCAATTTCGGTTTTTGTTTTGAATTAATAGTGATTGTGCTTATTGTATTCATTACCGAATTTATACGAGGTTGCATACTCGTAATTTTGATTTAATTAAAATCTTAATCGGCGTGATCTCGAATGTTGTAGAAAAATATATACAGGGTGTAACAGGACGAGCTTACGTTAGCCGTATCTCAGCAACTAAGCAAGTTCCATATTTGTAAATTTGCAGAGTTATTTTGGGTATGGGGACAAACTTTTAGAAAATATTAGTACATATTTTCTATTTCCGGTTTCGCCGGAAGCACAATCAACTTCATTTTTTTAAATAGATTACGCAGTTTTTTTTGAAACAATTGAATTGAGCAACAAATTTGGCGTATAGATCATTTATTTCGACTGGTGTAAACATTGCCGCTTTATAGCTAACTTGTTTTGTATGTAAATTTTATCAAATGCATCGTAGTACTTAGTGACGTATTTCTTCGGTATGCAGAAGAGTTGATGAATGATTATTGGAAGTTAGACAGCTACTATGATGGGCTATTGAAAATTATTTTCACTTGTGTGCAAATACTATACAGGGTGTTAGTATTTACCGAATTAATATGTTAAATTTTAAACACTAATTATTTCGTAATTTTAAATGGAACAGCCTGTATATTTTTGTCGCAAACGATAGAAAATTAAATTATTCATCAAATGATATTACATTTCCCTATACCTAAAATGAATATTTAAGGAGCTATTCGCAAATTATGTGAATGTATTCAGAAACTTCGTGTGAGCGCTAAAGGTGGCTATGATAATTCGTCACAGTTTTAGCGTAATGTCTAATTTTCAGCTCGATAGCGTGTTAATAAACTTCCTAGTATATCACACAGTTCCTAATCTAGTATACGAAAATGTCACGTTTAGGATTGACAAATCAGGATTACCTGAATTTATTGTTGATTTATGGAGAGTCCGGAAAAATTTTAAGTCGAACATGTGCTTTATTTCGACAAAGGTATCCGGACAGACCAATTCCATCTAAAGATGTAGTGCGACGGTTAGTTAAAAATTGTTTAGAACATGGCCAGTTGAGCCCCATATTAAAAAAAAAAATAATTGATGACGAAGTAGTTGAAATTGGTGTTATGGGATATTTCTATACCAACCCCACTTCATCTCTTCGAGAAACAGCGACAACTTTGTAAATTTCAACAATGTCCATTCAAAGGGTATTAAAAAGACATAAATGGAGACAATTTTCATACCAGCAGGTACAGCACTTACATCCGCAGAATTTCTTAAATAGGGTCATTTTTTGTGAATTCTTCACCATAGCTTGTCAGGACGACGAAAATTTTACGAAGAAAATCATTTGGACAGACGAAGCTAAATTTACCAAAAATTGCCTCTTTAATAAACATAACAGTCATTTTTGGGCGGCCGAAAATTCCCATGTAACGAGAGAAAGGGGATATCAGGAAAGTTGGCAATTTAATGTTTTTTGCGCAGTAAAAGATAATCGCATACTTTGTCTACATTTTTATAACGAAAATTTAAATGGCGAAAGGTTTTTAGATATATTGCGCAATATTGTGGAAGAAGAACTTGATACACTGCCTATTATCGAATCAAATACTGCTTGGTATCAAATGGATGGTGCACCGGCTCACAGCACAAGAGATGTACACTTATTCTTGGAGAGGTTATTTGACGGAAAGTTTATTGCAAACGCAGGTCCATACTTGCGGCCTGCACGTTCACCAGACTTGACCCCTATGGATTTTTTCCTATGGGGCTATGTTAAGGACAAAGTTTACAGTACTCCGGTGACAACTGCAGAGGAAACAAAAGAAAAAATACGAGGAGCACTAAATTCATTAACAGAAGCGCAAATACAAAAGGTCACTAGTAATCAAGTGCTAAAACGAATTAATAAATGTTTGGAACTGAATGGGGCTAATTTTGAACAAAATTTGAAATAATTTATTACTTTTTAATACCTTATTTATTCATTGTTAACATAGATTTCTTTAATGTTATCTTGGTTACAAAATAAATTTTTCTATTCTGTTTCTTCTTTACTCGAAAAATATATTTGTTTTTTATTTCTTTATTAACACGCTATCGAACTATTATTAGAAAATTAGACATTACGCTAAAACTGTGACGAATTATCATAGTCACCTTTAGCACTCACACGAAGTTTCTGAATACATTCACATAATTTGCGAATAGCTCCTTAAATATTCATTTTGGGTATAGGGAAATGTAATATCATTTGATGAAGAATTTAATTTTCTACTGTTTGCGACAAAAATATACACGGTGTTCCATTTAAAATTACGAAATAATTAGTATTTGAAATTTAACATATTAAGTCGGTAAATACTAACACCCTGTATAGTCTTTGCACACAAGTGAAAATAATTTTCAATAGCCCATCTTAGTAGCTGTCTAACTTCCAATAATCATTCATCAACTCTTCTGCATATCGAAGAAATACGTCACTAAGTACTATGATGCATTTGATAAAATTTACACAAAAAACAAGTTAGCTATAAAACGGTAATGTTTACACCAGTCGAAATAAATGATCTATACGCCAAATTTGTTGCTGAATTCAATTGTTTGAAAAAAAATTATGTAATCTATTTAAAAAATGAAGTTAAGTGCTTCCGGCGGAACCGGAAATAGAAAATATATACTAATATTTTCTAAAAGTTTGCCCCCATGCCCAAAATAACTCTGCAAATTTACAAATATGGAACTTGCTTAGTTGCTGAGATACGGCTAACGTAAGCTCGTCCTGTTACACCCTGTATATTCTTTCTTTTCTAACTTTCTTGAATTTTTATTATAATATTATTTCTTTACTGTATGCATTTATTGTCATATTAATTGTATGTATTTCTATTTTGATATTAATTTAGATATATAAATGATAAAGATATTTTACTGTTTCAAGTAAATTGTTTTTTTAACGTTAAATTCTAGAACGTTTTATTTTCAAGGTTGGTTTTCATACTTGTGGTATCGCGCAGGTCTTAGTAATATCGGTTTGACAGTTTACATCTGTTTATATTTGAGTTTGTTGATCTGGGGTGAAGAAGTAAAAATATCTTTGAAATTTATTTAGTTTTTAACTTTTATCGGAGTCATTAGAGGACGTTTAAATTTGCGCTGCGGTCATTATCAGCAAATTAAGTTTACCTCTATGTGTCATTGTTAGACACAGGTCTTTATACTTCATAAAGATTAATTTTTTTAATTTTTTTTTATTAAACTATAAGTTGGAAACTGTGACTTTCTGTCTCTTCTCCAACAGGGGGGGGGGGGGGGGGGGTATTGAGAATCATGTAGAAATGTGAAATACGTATCTACGTCTTTGGAGAAGATACATTCAAAAATACATATGAACTTGTATTGTGTTCTTCACACCCCATTTTTAATAATATTATATATTATTAAAAATACTTTTGTATTACACAAAATTGGTAGGTTTACCTACTCAAGTATGTGTCAAATTATGTTGTTATATACGTATTCGGTTTACGCCGACAAGTAGTGAAGACACGATAATACAGTTTTTTATAGATACGATGGTTACCGACTATAAGGAACACCCGGCTAGTTCAGCGATTATTATAGAGACAGCGCTGAATATTCCTTCACGCTCTGTCTTAATAATATCTGCAAAATAGCTAGGTAGTTATGTTTCTTTTTGAATGTGTCTCTTCTCCAACAGGGGCGTATTGAGAATCATGTAGAAATGTGAAATACGTATCTACGTCTTTGGAGAAGATACATTCAAAAATACATATGAACTTGTATTGTGTTCTTCACACCCCATTTTTAATAATATATATTATTAAAAATACTTTTGTATTATACAAAATTGGTAGGTTTACCTACTCAAGTATGTTTCAAATTATGTTGTGACTTTCTATTTACCTTTGTGTGAACAATTCACTGGCGCTCATTAATTTTGTAGAACAGAAGTACCACGTCTTTCCATTGGAAACCCTGAGAGGAAAGCTGTTTCATAAAAGAAAAGTAACCGATTGAGTATTAAAGTTGGACAGTATTGTGGTGAATAGTGGTTCGTTCATTCAACTACGAACACACTATTCATAGCACATTTTTTGACGCATCCAAGCGTGGGGCGAACAAAGAAAAAGCAGAATTACAAGTTATATAAAGCACTATATAAAAATGGAAGGAATAATGAAACTAGGAGGAGAATGGAGGCGGTCGACTCAAGTTGCTGGTAGTCAGGAATCGTTGAAAGAAGCAAGGGCTGTATTAAGTCAGTTAAATCAAGATTAAACCATACATGAAGGGGGACATGAAGGTAGTAACCGGGAAAATATTTTCCTGGACATGTTAAAGGAAATGCATGCAAGACAAAGGAAAATGGAGGAGAAAATGGACTTAATAATGGATAAAGTTATGGCATTATGTAATACTAATAAACAAGGTAGTATAATAAGGGGAATGGATTCATTACAATTATCGGATGAACAAAGCTTAGAAGAAAATATCAAGGTATTAAATCGTCAACTGTCCGAAGAAATTGATAAGAGAGAATTTGCTGAACAACGAATGCAGTACATGGAGAAACAATTAAGAAAAGAAATCGAGCAAGTAAGAAGAGAGAAGAATGAGGTGAATGTACCTGCACATGTCCCTGTGCCGATACAAAACGAACTGCTGCCTAAATTTTATGGGATGGCTAATACAAACCCTATGAATTTCCTGAAGAAAATTAAAGCTAGTTTGGAGGATGTGCCTGGGAACGAGAAAAAGCTGCAGAAAATTGGTAACTGTCTCAAGGATGATGCAATGGCTTGGTGGGACATGGTGTCTGACTAGGTGAACACAATGGAGGATTTCGAAGGCAGGTTCACGAGCCAATTCTGGGGAAGAAGTAGACAAAACAGGGTAAGATAAGAGCTTTTATTTGGTAAATTTAATGTAGGTAGTAATGAGTCTAGAGAGTCTTACGTTATGAAAAGATACTCGATTCTAAAATACTTAACCCCTAGAATTAATGAAATAGGTATGGTTTCTCAGTTAAGCAGACACTTTGATTCCCAAGTAAGTCAGGCAGTTGCCATTCATAATATTAATGACATGCAGCAATTTCTCGAATTATTAAAAAGGCTGGATGATATAGAGAGTGGTAAAAAATATAATAATGATTATGTAGATAGAAAGATGAATAGAAATCAATATTCTAGAGTCAATGTTAATAATACCCCTCCAAGTCCTCAAAGATCTGTTAGTAATGATAATTATATGCAAAGAAATAGTAGTATGGCTTCCCCAAACAGAATAAATAATAATAATACTAGTAAAGATATTGTTAACGAAAATAGCATAGACCCTAAGAGATATACAGGCACTAGATATAAAGATACTAGGCCAAATTTTAATTTAGAAGTGAAAGTTGATGACAAAAAGAAATCAGAACTTGCTTGTAATCAGGATTTTTAATTAGGCCAACCAAAAAGTGTAAAAGTTATGCACTGTTTAATAAGTCGGATTGCGCAATTAATACGGTTTTACCACATTTTAAAATTAATATAGGAAAAAGTGAATGTAATTGTTTAATTGATTCTGGAAGTGAAACCTCGTTTTTGAATGACAGAGTTGTTGAATGTTTAATTAAGGATAAAGTAGGGAAATTTGTACCTACTAGTAAAATTACAATAGTTTCAGCCACAAAAAAGATTATAGCTGTAGTGAATAAAATTTATGTCGTCGAATTTAGTGTAGATAATAATAAGTTTATTGGAGAGTTTATAGTAGTGAAAGGTTTAGGGAGAGATGGAATATTGGGAATTGATTTATTGGAAAAAATTAAAACGATAATTGATATTAGTAAGAAAAATATAATAATTAATAATAATAAGAAGGTGAAATGGATCCAGGAGGCTGGAGATGAAGAAAAAGTTATTAATAATATGCAGAAAGTAAACTGTGTTGAAAAATTAAATAGTATGGAAGTGGTTGAAGAAGTTGATGGTATAGAAGAAAAGGAATCTATGGTATTGGAAGATATGGAGAAGGAGAAAGAGGGAGAAGTTGAATTCGCCGAGGATATTGATTTAATAAAATTAGTCTGTGAAGAAGAATATGAAGAAGAAGTCAAAACAATAATTAAGAATAATATAGAATTAGTGAATAAATTTCCCAGTATTGCCAGAAATTATCGACATTCGTTGGAGGTAGATGAATCTAAACCTTTTAAGATAAAAAATTATCCAATCCCTAAAAACATTCAACAACAAGTAGAAGAGGAGGTGAAGATGTTAAATGATGGAATTATTGAACGTGGTAAAACGAGATATGTAAATCCTTTAGTGGTAGCTAAAAAGAAATCTGGAGACATTCGATTATGTCTGGATGCGCGTAGACTTAATGGGCGGACCAAAGCTCAATTCGAAACTCCGATTACAATAGAAGCACTATTGGCGAAGTGTGGCAATGCACAAGTTTACAGCAAGTTGGATTTAAGAAGTGCTTTTTGGTTGGTGCCTTTAGAAAAAGAGTCCAGAAAATATTGCGGATTTATGGTGAATGGTAGAGTATACCAATTTAGGTACCATATGGGTTGAGCAGTTTGGCAGAAGCTTTAATTAGGGTTATGCAGCAAATCTTAGAACCGTACGAAGATTTCGTGGTTCACTATATTGACGATATATTGATATATAGTAGGAATGAGCAGGAACACAGGGAACATGTTAGGAAGATTATGGAAGTATTGGTAGGTGAAGGGTTAAAATTTAATTTAAAGAAGTGTAAATTTTTTAAAACTGAAATAAAGTTCTTAGGATATAATATAAGTCCTAGTTATGTCAGTGTAGATCAGAGTAGGTTGGAACTTATTAAACAGTATCCTGTACCTAAGAATGTCAGAATGTTAAGAGGGTTCTTAGGCATAGTAAACTATTATAAACGTTTTGTACCATACCTGGCACGAACAAGTGCACCTTTGTATGACTTACTTAAAAAGAATGAGAAGTTTGAATGGACTAATATAAGAATGAAAGCGTTTGAAGATTTAAAGAAAGATTTTTATAACAAATTAATTTTAATTTTACCTGATTTTAGTAAACAGTTCATTTTAAGAGTAGATGCTAGTGATGCCGCTATTAGTGGAGTTTTAATTCAAATTAATAACGAAGGATGGAACAACCGATTTGTTTCATCTCTCGAATCTTAAAAAGCTATGAAATTAAATATACTATCAGTGAGAAGGAAATGTTAGCTGTAATACACGCGGTTAAAAAGCTGAGATTTTACTTGTTGGGAAAAAAAATCATAATAGAAACCGACTATGCGGCGTTGACATCACTGTTGAATACAAGATTTAAGAATAATAGAGTATATAGATGGTCTTTGTTATTGTCAGAGTATACTTTTGAAATTAGGCATATTAAAGGAGTACTAAATGTTACTGCCGATGCGTTATCTCGAATGTATAACAGTAAGAGTAATTTTCACTATATTGAACTAAATGAATATAATAGGGAATATGCTGAAGGGGCTTTTGAATATGAGGTGATCCTTCAGGTCCAGAGGGATGAAAGTTTTGATGTTATAAGAGAGCAATTGCGAAATAAAGATAATTATACAAATTTTATAATGAATGATGGGTTGATTATGAAAGTAATAAGGGAACAAAATTATGTTGTTGTCAACGATCAATATACTCGACAAACAATGTTGCATATACGAGTACATGAGAGTTTAGGCCACATCGGTGGTTATAATGTTTGGCTTACGTTTAGAGAGGCATTTTATGCTAAAAAAGATAGGGTGATTGCAAAAGAGATAGTTAGGAACTGTATAACTTGTAGACTAGGAAAACATAAAAATCGTACAGGCCAATATGAAATAAAGAGTATTGTAGCACAGGAAAAGTTAGAATTAGTTGCGATTGATTATTTGGGAAATCTTATTCCTGGTGAATCTGAATACAGGAATATTTTAGTAATGGTGGATATATTTTCAAAATATGTGAAACTATTTCCTACTTCCCAGTATAATACAGAAACTACTTTACATTGTATTGACTCTTGGATAATACATCAAGGGAAAATGCAAAGAATACTTGCAGATAATGCAACCTATTTTAATAATGTTAGATTTATAAATGCTTTAAGAGATCGTGACATTAATATTTCTTTCTCTTCCATACGCCATCCATGTGGAAATCCCTGTGAGAGATACATCCAGGAAATAATCAAGTTCCTGAAGATTAAATCTCACGAAAATCATGCAGGATGGGTCGCACATATCTAGGAGGTTGAGGATAATATCAACCATTCTCCGAATACCATTACTCTGGAGTGTCCTTCGACTGTGATGTATGGGATGAGGCCTGCCAGACCCTAGAATCAACAAATGGACAGGGTAGAAAACTTGGAACAAGTTACAGTCCAAGTGGGAAGAAGACTAGCAGAACAAGGAAGAAGATATGTCAACCAGCAAAACAACAAGATTACTAGCAGGACCCGGTTTGAAGTGGGAGATATAGTTATAGTAAGAAGCTATCGTCTTGGTAGACGTGATCAAGGGAAGTGTCAGAATCTCGACCTTCCTTATGTTGGTCCTTACCGTATTACTAGACGGTTTAACGACGTTACTTATGATTTGGATGGACAATGGATGGTCATCGTAAGAAGGGGCGATATCATATAAGTCCTCTGCAACCGTTCGCTCCACTGCTGCACGTTGACGACGATGTTCCAGCATAACATACTACGACAGCTGAGTGCGGGGATCGGTCTAGACGGAGTGCGTTACTGTCTATGGTGCGACAAGTGCGGTGGAATTTATTATGAACAAGATTTAGACATGTCCTGGCTTTTCCATCATAAATTCCAGGGGATGTGCAGTGAATTTTAATATTAAATTATATTTTATGATAACTCTGTATAATGTGTGAATTTATCGTATGAATATTAATATTATTTTGATTTAATTTTGAATTATTAGGTTTTGATTAGGGCAGTTCCTGGAAGCCGTTTGGACTTGCTGGGCAAATTTATATAGCTGTAATTTTTTATGATTGAATGCGTGCCGCATATATCCTGAGACACGTCTAGATATTGAAGTAAGAGAGTTGTGTATTGGAAGATAAAACTTTTTTATCTTTTATTTCATTCAATTTCGGTTTTTGTTTTGAATTAATAGTGGTTGTGCTTATTATATTCATTACCGAATTTATACGAGGTTGCATACTCGTAATTTTGATTTAATTAAAATCTTACTCGGCGTGATCTCGAATGTTATAGAAAAATATATATATTTTTTCTTTTGTAAGTTGAATTTTTATTATAATATTATTTCTTTACTGTATGCATTTATTGTCATATTAATTGTATGTATTTCTATTTTGATATTAATTTAGATATATAAATGATAAAGATATTTTACTGTTCAAGTAAATTGTTTTTTTAAGGTTAAATTCTAGAACGTTTTATTTTCAAGGTTGGTTTTTATATCAGAATAATTGAAACATACATGAGTAGGTAAACTCCACCAGTTTTGTATAATACAAAGGTATTTTTAATAATATAAAATATTATTAAAAACCTGGTGTGAAGAACACAAATACAGGTTCACTATTAATATTTTTGTGAACGTGTCCGAAAATATCTCTCCCCAGAGACGTAAATACGTATTTCACCTTTCTACAGGCACATCGGTACGCCCCTGCTGGAGAAAGAATATTTCCAGACACATTCACAAAAGAGAACCACGATACGGTGATGTGGTTCTTTTTTGTGAATGTGTCTGGAAATATTCTTTCTCCAGTAGGGGCGTACCGATGAGCCTGTATAAAGGTGAAATACGTATTTACGTCTCTGGGGAGACATATTTTCAGACACGTTCACAAAAATATTAATAGTGAACCTGTATTTGTGTTCCGTTGGTTTTTATACTTGTGGTATCGCGCAGGTCTTAGTAATATCGGTTTGACAATTTATATATGTTTATATTTGAGTTTGTTGATCTGGGGTGAAGAAGTAAAAATATCTTTGAAATTTATTTAGTTTTTTACTTTGATCGAAGTCATTAGAGGACGTTTAAATTTGCTCTGTGGTCATTATCAGCAAATTAAGTTTACCTCTATGTGTCATTGTTAGACACAGGTCTTGATACTTCATAAAGATTCATTTTTTTAATTTTTTTTATTAAACTATAATTTGGAAACTGTGACTTTCTATTTACCTTTGTGTGAACAATTCACTGGCGCTCATTAATTTTGTAGAAGAGAAGTACCACGTCTTTCCATTGGAAACCCTGAGAGGTATGCTGTTTCATAAAAGAAAAGTATCCGATGGAGTATTAAAGTTGGACAGTATTGTGGTGAATAGTGGTTCATTCAACTACGAACACACTATTCATAGCAATATGTGCCATATATATATATATATATATATATATATATAGGTATATAAATATAAATTTGTATACGAGTATAATTTTTTTTGTTTTTTTTTGTTATTTCATGGATCTACTGTAACGTTGTTCTTTTGCCTTTTTTTGTTTTTGTTTTTTTACTTTTATTTTATTTTATTTTTTTTTTTTTTCTGATTAATCGACGCATTAGATCGTAGGAGTCGTTTAGTTCGTGTTTTCGAAGATATGGTGTTTCGATTTGAGATGTGTTCGTGTTTTTTTTTTATCATGTATTCTGGCTCAGCACCTGCCGCACAATGCTCGTTGACTCTAGTATGACTATTTTTGGAAGTTGTTTATATGCCATAGGATGTATGTTTAGGATCTTTAAAGCCACATGTAACTTCAGTGGTATTTCTCCTGTAGCACCGATGATGATGGGTTCTGCACTTACTTTGTTTTGGCACCACACTTCTTTAACATCTTGGGCAAGTGGTAAATATTTGTCGATCTTGTCTCTATGCTTCGCCTGGATATTCGCTGGCGCTGGCACAGAGATGTCTATGAGGTACGTAATGCTATTGTTATGGTCTCGTAACGTGATGTCTGGTCTGTTGTGTTAGACGGTTCCAGTAAATCATGGCTTCAGGCAACTCCACTACATTTTTCGGCTGGTACTGGTAATATGGCGTTGTTCCAGTGGTTCCATCATACAGTTTGCATATTGCCTGGTGGATCACTTTCGCAACATTGTTGTGTCGTCTGGTGTATTGTTTTGGGGCTAAAATAGGGCATCCGCTGAGTATATGTTCTATGGTTTCCAGTTTCTCGCCACATATTCTGCATGACGCTAATGCGATGGTTTCTCTTAGTTAGGTCCGAGTTGCTATCACTTGATCTTGTATAGCCATCATAAAGCCCTCTGTTTCGACAAATAAGTTGGCGATATATTGCCATTGTAGTGTCGCTTCTTTATCGATGTATTCGTTGTGTGTAGCATGTATGTACCTGCCGTGTAGTTCTTTGTTTCTCCACGCGTCAATTTTTTCGATGTGTACATTTTTTTCTTTAATATTGTTTTGCGTGTCCTTTAAGTTGAGTGGAGTGAAACGGTTATCGTTGTTGCACACAACTATGTGGATGTTTTATGTTTGTGCCTTTACTGTGAAGAATTCTCTGAGGTCATGTATTTGCGCATAGCAGATGTTTTTAATATCAATTATACCTCTGCCTCCTTTCTTCCTAGGAAGGTGGAATCTCTCGTTCGAACTTGGTGGTGGGCACGGTGTTTAGTGAATGTTACCCGTACTAGTCTGTCTATTTCCTCTAATTCTGTTGCGGTCCATCGCACTATACCGAACGTGTACATTAGCACTGGTAGTGCGTACGTGTTTAGTGCGGTGACCATATTTCAACCTGAAGATTTTGTCTTTAGGATCAGATTAATTCGGCGTTTGACCTTTTGTGTTATTTGTTCTTTTGTGCGGTTCTTGTCTATCCCTCTGCTCTGTTCGAAGCCAAGGTATTTGTATGTGTCTTGAGGTTGCATTGTCTGTATAAATTCTTGTGCGTCTAATGTGTGTTCTAATGTATAGTTCTTGGAATCAATCCAGATGCCTTTGGTCATCGCGCTTATGCGGCATTTGTCTAGGCCAAAGTTCATTTTTATGTCGTGACTGAAAGTTTCTGTTTTCAATAGCTTTTCGAGATCTTTTCTTGTTGTTGAGTAAAGTTTCAGGTCATCCATATAGAACAGACGGGATATTTGCTGCCCACTTCCCCTAATTTCATAGCCTCTACCGTCCGCATTGAGCATAGTTGATAGAGGGTTTATTGCCATGCAGAACCAGAGAGCGCTTAGCGATTCGCCTTGAAATATTCCCCTTTGTATTTTTATTTTACCTACTTCTGCTGTTTTTCGGTTTATGTTGATTGTCAATGTTGTTTCCCAATCCTTCATAATATGTTTTAGCATTTGCCTTACTTGTGGATCTATTTTATATATCTCCAGTGTTTGTAATAGCCAAGTATGTGGAATACTGTCAAATGTTTTTCGGTAGTCTATATAGGCTGTGTGGAGAGGTTTTTTGCTGTTCCTTGCCTCTCCGGTAATAAGGGTGTCGATTATCAGCTGTTCTTTGCACCCCCTACTTTTCTTTCTGCACCCTTTCTGTTCTTCCGCTAGGATTTGTTTTTTTTCAAGGTGTTCGTATATCTTATCTGTCAGTATATATGTCAAAAGCTTATATATTGTTGGAAGACAGGTAATGGGTCGATATTTCGATGGGTCCGGACTAGCTGGCTTGGTTTTAGGGAACAAGTATGTTATTCCCATTGTGAAAAAGTCAGGTATTTTTCCAGGATCCGCAACAGCTTCATTGAACAGCCTAGCAATTTTCGCATGCGTATTAGGTAGTTTCTTGTGCCAATAGTTTTTGACATGGTCTATACCTGCTGCTCGCCAGTTGAGGGTATTGTGTGTGGCTTTAGTGACGTCTTCGGTGGTTATGTGAACGGGTGTCATTAAGTTTGTTTTCTGTTGACTTTCTTGTTCTTTCTGAGTCCATTTCTGTTTCATTCTATGTGCCACAGGGTTCTGCTATATGTTTTCCCAGTATTGTTATGCTGTATTTATATCTGGGGTATCTTGTGTTGGTTGAATTTCAGTTTTTTCTTCTAAGAGTCGATAGAAGTTTCTTTGGTTCATGTTAAATAACCTATTTTGCTGTTTCCGTAGCTGACTCTCTTTGTATCTTTTGATCCAATTGGAATAGACAGTCAGTTTTTGTTTCAGCAGGTCTAGAATTTCTTCTCTCGTAGTGTTATCGTTGTTTTTGTGTGCTTTTATTATCTCGTCAACTTTTTTTTTGTACTGGTTTTGGTAATTGTTTTGCGTATTGCTTGCGTTAGTCTTGAAATTTGTGATCGAAGTACGTTAATTTTTGTAGATATTCTTCTTTCCCAGTGATGCATTTTATTTGATTTTAGTGTGGTTGTTTGTTCCCTCTGTGGTTTTGTTCTATCATGAAGCTCTGTTGTTGTTATCGCGGCGATATATATTGTCGTTTGCAGCTGTTCGAGTGTGGCGCAGCTCTCGATAGCAGGTGCTATTGCCTTATTGATTTGGTCAAGCAGTGTTCTTGTTTTACGGCATGGTTGTATTCTGGGTATTTTAGACCTTCGTGTCGGGTCTGCATGAGAATATAACATGGTGCTTTTTTCCAACGTATCTATTATATCTCCGTCGATAGGTTCTCGTTCTTCTTCTGTTTGTTCATAGGTTTCCTGAATATTTTCGATTTTTCTAATTCCTAGTTCTACTTCTACCTCTCTTCTTATTCGTATTATTGATTCCGTCGGTAGACGGTTTTGTGTTAGCAGTTGCCGTTTTTGATCCATGATATTTTGTGTTGTTTTGTTTCCCAGCACAGGGAATTTCTTTGCCATCGTTGTATGTAGCTCATTTCCATATGGTTTGGAATTTGTTTCCATTTTGGTTATTTGCAAGTAAGCTCGGTAGAGGTATTCATTCACTTCATTTGTCCATCTCAACCGCTTACTCTTACTGGTCCCTTCGATGGGCTGACCGTTATGGCCAGTAACACTTTCAGGTATTGGAACTTCTGTTTGAGGTTGGTCTTGTTGTGTTCCGGGTCCATTTCCATTGCTATGTTCGTCATCTGGTGCAGGCAGTCTATGGTGGGTCCGATCTGGGGGTGCCTGCTCCCGCATTTCACCCCGGCATCCACTCCTAGTTTTCATAGCGGTCATAAACACACAGAGGGTGCTAACCCAATGCGGTAGCCAGAGCCCATAATAATTCCGCCTCCTATGACAATGCGCTGGGTTGGTCTTAGGAAGCAGGATAGATGATGTTAGTGATCTACGAGAAGTCGGAAAGGGGCGGTCGGAAATAGTCCCCTTTTCAGCCTAATGGGCTGCCTCTGCCGTGGCTATTGCAAGGATCTATGTCCTTGGGCACTGGGAACACCACCTTCCCTACGCCTTTTTATTATTTTATTTATTATTTATTTATTATTTATTTATTATTTATTTATTATTTATTTATTACTTATTTATTATTTATTTATTATTTATTTATTATTTATTTATTATTTATTTATTATTTATTTATTATTTATTATTTATTTATTATTTATTTATTATTTATTTATTATTTATTTATTATTTATTTATTATTTATTTATTATTTATTTATTATTTATTTATTATTTATTTATTATTTATTTATTATTTATTTATTATTTATTTATTATTTATTTATTATTTATTTATTATTTATTTATTATTTATTTATTATCATTATTATTTTATTATTATTATTATTATTATTATTATTATTATCTCTTCCACTCACAAGAACCATTCGTTCTTGGTTGCCATTATCTTACTCCATCGGTTCATTCGAACCAGATGGATGGCATAGTTATCTATCATTCATTTATTTTATATGAATATTGATTATAGTAGATACTTACCAGTACTTTGAAGGTGTGAACATATGTGTTGTCCGCTGCTAGCAGCTTGCGTCTCTTTCTGGGTATGGACTTGTGTGTTGGTTGCTGCTGGTAGCTTGCGTCTCTCTCTGGGTGTGTGGTTTGTGTTTGTGCGAGCGCGCAAGTGTAGGGTGTTGTATGTTGGCGCGCTCGTGCGTTTTTTTAGTGACCGGTCGCGTTAATTTTGAGAGATCGGATTATTATTATCATTACTATTATTATTATTATTATTATGGATGTGAAAGCTCCTTTCAGGAGAAAGGGAAAAAGTTGATACACGGCCGCGAGGCAAGCATATCAACATCTATCCTGCTTTATATGGATGTAAACTTATTTCCATTTTGGTTATTTGCAGGTAAGCTCGGTAGAGGTATTCATTCATTTCATTTGTCCATCTCAACCGCTTACTCTTACTGGTCCCTTCGGTGGGCTGACCCATTATTATTATTATTATTATTATTATTATTGTTATTGTTGTTGTTGTTGTTGTTGAAATGATCCAATAAATTAGCATAGCACTTCATTCTTCTCTCTTTTCCAAATAATCAATTTAATAATGTGCTTATTTCAAAACATTATTGATGTAACTTTTCAGACAGAGTAAACCACTTTTGCACTTTTTAGTGTTCGTTTGCAGCGAAAATTCATTGTTTCGCATATTTCGTTCACTTTCCTTTGGTTATTTAAATGATGCATTTTTTTCGTTTGGAATGAACTACGAACTTATTCGCTTTCGAAGCTTGTTAAAGGAAAGCCATTTGATATATGTACTTGAAATTTTATATGTAATTTTGTTAGGATTATAAACAGTCAAAAATTTATAAGGACGTGCTCTTAGATTGTTCTTAAATAATCGTATTACTAGAGTATTATTATTGTTAATTACAAACTATAGCTAGACGCTTAGAAAATACATTAAAACAATGTTATTAGAAGACTTAACTTCAATGTATTTGATCGTATTGAAATGCCCCATTTAAAGAAAGAAAAAATATTTCTACCTATCCAATATCCGAGGGCAGGTTATCTCAAATCGCGTCCAATAGCGACTACTGTTATGGACACAGGAAGGCATTTGCTTAACTAGTTCATTTTCAATTAATAAGTAATTTTTTATATATTCTATAAAATGTACCACTTCTTTTAAGTTTTTCTATATTTCGTTAGTTTAGATGAATTCATATCCCTGTGGTGCTAAGATTACATTTAAAACACTTACCTAATACAAAATTCCACTTTTCTAAAAGCTTTCTGTCAAACAGATCTCTTTTCATATTACTACAATATTTATTATATCCATAGCTAACACGATCAATTGTTTTCATAGGCACTCTTTATTAAACTTTTTTCTATAGTAAGCTTTCTGACCAAAGAAATATACTTAATAGATTTTTTAGTTCAAATATGGCACTAGAATAATGAATTTTATTGTATTTGTAAGCATTTTTAATGTCATGATTTTATACTTCTTATTACTTAAATATAATAATTGAAACTATCTTTTTGCAAAAAGAAATACACATATAATGATTATTAAGTCATAAAAATTGCAAAATGTTCATTCCAGGTACTTGAGATATTTACTGTTTATTTAGTTACCGGCTATGTTGAATAATGACTTGAGAAAATGCAAGACTACAGGAAAGTCCTTGTCAAATAATTGATTACAGATCAATAAATTTTTAAGAGAGAAATGCATTTGTAGAGAAAAAGTCTCGCAAAATTTAAAGAACTTTCGATGAGCAATAATAAAAGTACCGTCGGTGGTCCCCCAGGTGTCCCGTAGAGTCCTCTACTGTGGTCTACTGCTCCCACACGACGCATTGAACTGAAATGCATTACTTCGATGGCATCTCACCACGATATACACGTTAAGAGACGTTCGATTATATTATTATTCCTAGTTAGTGAGACGTAAGACTGCCGTGGGGTTATGCTCTGGTAAATCTCGCACTTTGATTTTCTCAAGTTATTATAATTTTCAATCTTGAATTTCTCAGTTAGTTAGTTAAACCTCGTTATATTTAAGCAGATAAATGATTTTATAAATTTATAGTGGTCTTTTATGCATATCACAAATATATTTGTTTATTCTCTAATGATTAGTATTTCTGTAAATTATTTTGTCTTATTATTTTTAGTGATTATCTGATTCTATATATGCTTTTACTACCAACTTTAATGTGCTGCTTTGTAAATGTCTTGCATGCGTACGAAGGTTTTTGTTTTTAATTTTTATCAATTTAAACTAGATGACTGTAGATTTTGGGATTTAATTATTGATAATTTCTTGTTTTTGTATGTTTTTAGATGAGATAGGTAACTCTCATTTTCTGTATGAGATACGACAAAATATTAAGAAAAGTTGTTCATACTGATAAATTATGTAAGTATGTGAAATTTCAACAAGATGAAGTATATTTTGGAAATGTTTGTTGTCTTAATTTGTAAAATGCAATGTGCTGTGGATATAAGAAGATAAAAATAAAATAATGTTTTGACACTTGTCAAAAATAGTTAATTCTAATTTGACGTAGTGTTCTCTGTGCTCTAAAATTTATTTAAAATTTCGTAAATACCACTGTAAAATATCACAAAAGTTATGCTTACTCTACCGGAATGGATCTATCTAATTCAATATTATAATATAGGAGAATAATCTATTCCGACGGTTACTAGATTATTTAATGTGATGTTTCCAAACACAGTATTGGTCCAATCTACAGCATCCAGACTAGTTAAAATTTTCTAACTACTGGCGGTGTATATAATATATCAAGAAAAAGGAAAAACTTTGATGAAGATGATGTAAGTACTGTGTTAGCAATAGATTCATTACGCGAACAACTCAAACTGTAACCAAGGAAGCCGTCAGAGCAGACTCTCATTAGCAGATCACATTTGCAACGTATTTATCAAGTAAGTCGCATGTTAGAAGAGGAGGATGAAGTCCGAAGGTTCGAATTTTGTATTACTTTGGCAGAGAAAATTCTGGAGGATCCAGATTCCATAAAAATATTATTTTCTCGAATGAATCGATTTGAACTGCTAATGGTGGTCACCTACCTCACAGAATTGTCGATATTGGTCTGAACATAATCCCGATTATGTAATGAATTCTAAGCGTGAATATTTTAAAAAGGTCTTGTGTGCAATTTCCTATCGTTGTGTGGACCATACTTCATTGAGGGAAAACTTAATCTGCATACATATTTAAATATTTTGAATCGGTTTGTAGACGAAGCAGGATTTTTTCATATTTTCAATACGGCGGTTGTTCTGCTTACTCGACTTTGGGAGTTTGTGAATTGCTGAATGAGTATATTCAAGAAAAATGGACAGCCGATGCGGGTCACATTTTGTGGTCGCCCATATCTCCTGATCTAACAATCATGGATTGTTTCTTTTGGGGTCAGATAAAAAAAAATAGTATATTCGAATAGAATTTCAAAAGATGTAGCCGGGTTGAATCGCATTAGGGATGCTGTAAATTCAATTACAATTTCAATCTCTTGAGGAGATAAGAGCGGCATTCAATGTACTTCGAACAAAAATTGAGGAATTCGTGAATAAAAGCGGCGGACCTATTGAATGAACGTATATTTTAGATTATGTGAATACACATTGCGAAGTGAATTGTTTGGATTTTGTTATTTTTCATATTCATATTTAATAAACTATTACGTAACTAATCTTCTTAAAATTTTGCACACTTGCATAATTTATCAATCTGAACCACTTTTCTTAACAACTAAATAACATTTTGTCGTATCTCCTACAGAAAAAGCACTTTATTAGTGCAAAAAATTTGTTTGTACATTTTCAAGACACGCTTGATTTTTTAAAATTAAAATTATAGCGCAAATTATTTTCTATCCATCCAGGGCTGAAATCCAGAACATGAAATTCTAACTCAAAAATTTTCAGACTGTTTTACCTATTCATGCGTTGATCCGGGGACACACTGTATGTATATACGTATATATATATATATATATATTAAAAATAATAGATTTTTTATTGGTTTTAGCGACCTTTATTGAATTTTGATGTTTTTACGACGTTTCGACTTTTATTAATTCAGTCTTTTTCAAGTAACTGGAAACAAGAAATATTACAATGAAAACATGAGAACTGTGTTGGTTTCGTGTGATAGACATAACAATTAAATTAACAATTTTAAATTTAAAATTAGATTAAAAAATGAATTATAAATTAAGTTAACATTTAACGTCGAAAATTCAATTAAAATTAAATTAAAAATAGCTTAAATGAATAGGTAGAGAGACATTAAAGTGATTAACATCTGTATGAATAAATTGGAAATTTGAATTACACTACAAATATAGTAAAGAGAACAAAGAAATGACAAATAAACTCACCGTTATTGTTTGTTTGGTTTTCAAGGGTACGCATTTTGTGCAAACATGTGTTTTTTTATGGACATCCGAGACCCTTTTATCTTAAGGAACGACCGTACTTGTGTGGATATTGTAAGTGACTAAGTCTTTAGTTTGAGGGGTTTAATTGGAGCTATTTTTATTTCAGTTGTGTCTTGTGCGTGCAGGGTTTTTTTTTTGATTTAATCTATTGTTTTATGAGTGGGTAATAGAGTTTTGAAAGTCCATCGATTTCGTTTCTGCCGTTGATTGTTTTGCTGTTTTTGAAAATATGTATCATTTCTAAGACTTCTCTAGCTTTTGTGTTCTTTTTTTGTGTTATTACTTTGGTGTTTTCAAAATCAAAATTATGTTTAAGTGTCAATTGGTGTTTTTTTAAAGCAGTTTGATTTTTTGCGTATTTGTGACCTTTCAATCTTTCTTGTAGTAACTGTTTTGTTTGGCCTATCTATATTTTGTCACAATCTTTGCAGGGTATGTTGTATATTGTGTGTGATTGTTTTAGTGTAGGTGTTGAGTCTTTAAGTTTGGTGTGTAGGAATTTAAGGTTTTTACCTTACATATATATATATATATATATATATATATATATATATGATAAACGTAATTATTGAATTCTCATATACATGACATTGCCGCTTTAATTCGTTGCATCAATTTCTACACATGACATTTGTGGGTAAGGTGTATTGACAATTAGTAATAAGAAGCGTCGACATCTACACATCCCGGATGTATACGACTTTCACACATTTTTTTATTTTCCCGGACAACCTGGACGGTTGACACCGTGACACGTTGCAGCTACATTCTTAGACAAAGGTGATTTTGTCATGTGTAGAAATTGATGCAACGAATTAAAGCGGCAATGGCATGTATTCGAGAATTCAATAATTATGAGTTCTCATTGGCACTACGTTTATCATCATTAGTATATATACACGCAGTATAGGAATGAAAGTCGTATCTATTTCTGGGTAAGGTGTATTGACAATTAGTAATAACTATGAAATGTCGACGTCTACACATCCCGGATGGATACGACTTTCACACATTTTTCATATATATTAATCGCCTACTGATTAGGGTTACCATATATATATATATATATATATATATATATATATATACGTATATACGATATATATATTTAATGTTATGAGGCAAATAGCTCAGTTATTCCAGCTATCTGCAAATGAAAAAGCAGGAATTAATACAAGAATTACACTCAAAAGTATAGCTACATTTGGCGGACATCATTTGTAAAATTAGTATCGAAGTGTTAATAAATTAATATTACGACAACTTTGTATATTTCAGATTAATTTATATTTATTTCAAAATTTACTTGTCATATTTTTAATTTTAATTTTCATCATTCAAGTCATTTACGCGAAATTAAAAAGATAGTTAAGTTATTTACATTCGAAGTTTATATCGATACTAATTGAACACGCCCACTTTTTAAATTATCAGAAAAACCCGCGAACAGGTTATTTTTGTATTAGATATTATACATAACCTAACATTGAAATGCCAGTCATATCTATTTGTAAATAATATTTTAATTTTGTTTTTCTGTCCAAATTAACATTTCATCTATATTTTAATTATTATTAATAGTAATAAAAGTACAACTCAAGTCAATTTTTAATTTATAATAAGGCTTTGGAAAGAAATAATTGATAGGGAGCGTCAGTAGCAGAATTTTTACACAGAAGCCGCCTAAAAAGTGATACTCCGTCTTTAAAATTTATTAAATTCTAAAATACTAGTGTTAAAACAAGAAAATTACATAGAAAAGACATAATTAATATTGGCGCAACTTTCGAAACACTTTTGGCGAGAACAATACCCGAGACCGGCAAGTAATCGACCAAAGCATCTTTTGGCCGCCGAGCTACGATCGATTCCTACACCCTAGAAGAAGCGTCTACATACCTGCATCGTAGATCCCAAGAATACCTTTCTTGATCCCGTACAACTGAACATCGTGAATAGTTGAAACCATCCTTAATACCTGCACGCTCCCTGCAAAATACAGGTTTATTTAATTTATTTCTTTCGGAAAAAGTCTTATTAAGAACTATTTATCAACAAATCAAAATTTTACTAAATTCATTACTTCTTGATTTTACTTTTAAACATAATACCATATTGCTTAGATTTGTGAAAAGAAAAATATTTAGTAAGAATTGTAGTACTTACAGTGTTTGTTTATTTATTTATATTATAATATACTTTACGATAGCATTGCACTTGATACATAACCATAATTTCACACGTGTTTTGCCGTTAGTCACGTTGCTTATTCATTGTATACAGATAACTTGCATTCAATAAATATTTTATATCTATTATTTTAAAGAAGCTCTTTTATTTATCATTGCGTAGCTAGAGATAACTTTGTAATACTATTAATCAATTTTCAATCAGTTTTATAGGAGTGTAATCTACCGACGATGATCCGAGAAAGAATCAAATTTATTTAAAATATTAGTCATGTTCTACCGACCTCTAGTAGTAACCTGAGATACTACGTGCGATTGGCTGATAATCTAACTTTACCAGTTTTAAAATGAGGCACCCAACTCAAATACAGTCAAAGTACGATTTAACCACTATAATATTATATTATTATTATTTCACCGTTCATCAGCCTTATTTCAATATATATATATATATATATATATATATATTCGATGTTTATAAGAAACTACGGTTTCTTATTTATTTTATTGGCCATATAATTATATTAAATAAAAAGTTGTTTTTTGTTTCAGCGACCCCTAATGAAATAAAACAAATTTAAACGACATTTCGACCTTTATTAATTTCCTGTCTTTGTCAAGTTCCATATAGAAACAATTGTTCTATTTGTTAATAAATGGTTTCAAATGCATACACTATCTTAAATTATTGTTGCTATTTAATCGGATTTGTGTTATAACACACATACGATTGAATAACAACAATGCTACGACATCTGGATATTAGAATTTTAATTCATAAATTAGGGATCAGATTAAAAATTTACATAGTGTGGAAATATATATTTCATTCGGCAGAGATTATTTTCTACTAAACCGAATATTGAATAACACACTCCTTTTGGTACAAGAATATCAGAAAATTCAAAAGATTCGTTAAGCTTATATTTCTATTGTTTTAAACAAAACACCTTGTGTCATAGCTTAGTGTTTGGAGGGTTTTGATCCTCGAGAATGCTGATTGAAAGATTTATATACATTTGAAAAGGGCTTCAAAGATATTCTTATGTATTTCTGACAATCCTCAAAATTTTATATGATGGTAATTTGATTTAGGCAAATCAATGAGATTATAATACATTTGAATATATAATATTGTAAATATATGTTTTAAACAATAAACGAATTTAATTTGATATCTGGTATTATCCAACCCGGAAACCGAGATCTACATCTGGTATTATTTCTTTGAGTTTGAAGGCTAGACTTAATTACAGAGAACCCGAAAGCAAAGCCCTGAAAGCCATACTCTTTCAAAGAGTCGAAATATGTATATGTGTGTATGATAACTTACATTCAATACTTGGAACCCGATATATAAAGTTAAAGTACACAGCATATATTTTTGGCGCAATCAACGTGGATGGCAATTTGACGTGTCAAAAATAATATACGTTTTTGACGCGCCCAACGTAGTAGGCGATTCAACGCCAAAAATAGTATATATTTTTGACGACTAACGTGTCTGTTATGAAATAGAGACTATATTTTAAAATTTTTATTAAAAATATCATTGAGTCCGTGTAAATAAAAAAAGAGATATACAGATACAAATATAAAGAATTAATACCAATTTAATCAAATAATATACATAATAATAACAAAATTTCAGACGAAAAATAAGCGTGCATTACAAGCTGGATCAGTATTTTAAATAGTTTAGGGCCGATATGGAAAAACATACTAAACAGTGCACTGATCAGTTGAAAGTAGTTAAGCACGACCCGAGAGAAGGCATCGAAATAAACAAAGAAGTTCAACAGCAAGTAAAATAATACAAAGAAGATAATAAAAACATAAGAGAGGAAGTAAGAGGGATGAACGTACAAGACAATTATACTCAAAATATATCTATACACACTAAAGGTATAACCTAAGTTTGGAAGCCACTACAAGGATAACTCCGTGTTTCTCCTCAAAATAATAAAAATTCATTTCAGAAACATCAGTAGTGAGATCACAAAACTACAGATGGTAAGACCATGTCTCACAGATCACGCACTTCTATTATATGACATGAGTAGTGACTTAACCTTTGGTAAATACAAAGGGGGGTTATCTAAGGAGAATTACAAAATAAAGAAGTATTTTTTATTAAAGTATGTTGTACCTCAGATGCAACAATGTGACATCATCATGCAATTATTAGCAGATCATCTTGGCAGTAATCTCATGCAAGCTGTTGCTTTACAGGGGATAGACACAATTGAAAATTTATTAGATCTTATAAGAAGATTAGACGACACGGATCAATTGCACACGAGATACCGTTATAACAACAATAACAACTCGAGTAATAACCAGCAGCCAAATAATCCGAATTATAATCCACGTAATCAGGGTAATAATCTTAGTAATCAATACCAGAGAAACGAAAGTAATAATCCTCAACAGCATAACTATAGGAATTGTAATAATGGAATTATAAGCAATCCCAACATTAATAGAAGTAATCCCAATGAAAATAACGGGCCATCGAAAAAATTCATAATTGGAGCAGACTGTGAAATTGGGTTGATACTTTAACCACTTCCACATAATGACATTTATTATTTGACATTGAAACTATAAATTTGTGTCAAATTTTTCAAAACTCTTATTAAGAAAATTGTTTGTGTTTAGATGTAAATGGACAACATTTTCAACAACTTCTGTAGCTATATGTAAATTTTGATTATGATTTCGATATTAAATAAATTATTTGTTTTCTTTTTTGTGTTTAGATGTAAATGGACAACATTTTCAACAACTTCTGTAGCTATATGTAAATTTTGATTATGATTTCGATATTAAATAAATTATTTGTTTTCTTTTTTGTCGTAGTATCATTTCAATCCCACTACCTTTTTTTACAATGAAACCAAATGAAACTGTCAAGCATCAAGTAATGTGTCATTATGTGGAAGTGGTTAAAGTAGCAACCCAATTTCACAGTCTACTCCAATTATGAATTTTTTCTATGGCTCGTTATAAACAATCCGAAAGTAAATAGGGATATGAAGGTGGCTATAGATATAGGCCAAGACAAAAACAACATGATAGAAGAGACGACTTTCAGACATATTGGAAGAAGGACAAGCATAATAATAATACAGAAAGAACTTCTTCAGAAAATGGTATTAATATAAATAAATATTCACTACGTAAACTAAACTCTAGTTGCATACTGGGCCTCACCCATTATTAATTGTTGTGGAACATTCCTTACATGTTTATTACTGTTTGTATAGCTTGAGATTTATACCGTTTCACAACGGTTCTAATAAACTTGTGTCTTTACTTTCAACATGGAACATTTTCTTTTATTCGTTATTACCTCCTGTTTTCTTTTTCTTTTGGCAATTACTATAGACCTTCTGTGGTGTATTAGTTAGTACGAATACGAACTCCGTGTGTCGTATAATCTCGACGACAAGCAGCTCATAAATTGTGATGGTGCCCTTTTTATTTGTAGTCAGTATAGCAACGTTTCGTTAAGAAGAACCGCACGGCCATACCACTGAGTTTTACGCCGTTGGTACTGGCTAGGTGTTTTGTCAACTTAAGATCTTCCACCCATGCAAGTTAAGTCCGAAGAGGGTGATTGTATTGAGCGACATTTAACAAGCCAGTTTTAGTGGACTTTTATTGTTTGCACCTTTTGTAGGTAGCATGAGTGGGAAGAATTTTACAAGACCGCGGATTGCAGCCCTAATCATCAGATAGAATCTAGCACGTATAGAGACATACAGATAATTCGGTTAAAGAGTCGGAATCAGCAACTTGTTTTATCTAAAGACACATACAACATCTACAATTAGATGAAAGTATTATTTCAAAAGTTGTTTCTTTTAAAGGTAATGGATTTTTCAAATTTTTATAATTCAAGATTGCAGGCTTGTGCCCATATGACTGGGGATATAGGTACACTGCAACATAAAAATATTATTGTCTTGTCAAATTAACACTTTAAATCAATATATATTGGGTTTTTCATATCTTCATTGTAACACTTTACATTTTGAGGTAGAAGTAATGAGAATGACTTGTTAATTTATACAAGTATAAAATTATTTAAATTTATATTGTTTTAAATTTATCATACTTTATATCTGAAATATATCTTTGTAAATTATATACTCCTATATTACTTGTATTGTAAATATTTTGGAAATATATTTTTAATAATAGATGTATAAAAAAGTTTATATCAAGAAAAAATTATTACGCAATAATTTCTTGCGGAAGTGCCGATATCGCGTTATCAAGTTTAATTAACGATAGCCTTGAAATTTGTACATTGTAAGCACTACTTTTTTGCACTAAGACGGATTGAGACGAGAATCATATTACTGACACCGAATGTAATTCTAGTTAGTTTCTATTTGAAATTTAAACAGGTTCTAACATAGAAAAATTATTACGCAATAATTTCTTGCAAAAGTTCTGATATAGTGTTATCAAGTTTCATTAACGGTAGCCTTGAAATTTTTACATTGTAAGTACAATTTTTTGCACTAAGACGGATTCAGATGAGTATCATATTAGCGACACCGGATGTAATTCTAGTTAGTTTTTATTTTACATTTAAACTGGTTCTAACACGAAATAAATTATTAACAAATAAAAATAGATATTACGCAATATTACTCATATACAGTAACATCGTTAAACGGGTTCAGATGAGTGTCATATTACTGACACCGAATGTAATTCTAGTTAGTTTTCATTTAGCATTCGTCATGTGTGCATATTCTCGTGAATTATTTAAAACGTGAGGTTATGTTTTGGGGCTATTGTTGGGACAGCAAGAGGACTCCAGGAGAGGATGCCATGGCTCCGTAAGGGGGCTCTGCGAGGAGGATCTCGCGGTTCTATCTGGGTGTGTGAACTATTTCAAATGTGAGGTTATGTTATGGGGGTGCTGTTGGAGTGCTTGAACCAGAGGGCCCTACGAGGAGTGCTACATGAAGCCCTTGACTTTATCGTGTAAGTATGTTTTTTCTTTTTGCTTTTCAAATCTGTCATTTTCAGTGCTTTCATCCTCCATCTTCAATTTTAAACGTCTTCATTCGCCACCTTGTTTTTATAATCCGCCATCTTGTTTTTTCTCATGCCTTTTTAGTTTTTCAAGAAATTCACCATCTTGTTTTTCCTAATGCCTTTATCCACCATCTTGTTTTCTTTCTTTTGATTGAATATATATATATATATATATATATATATATATATATATATATATATATATAGGGGTTGGTCTTTTTTGAATGGATCTTGTATATATGTGTGATGTTGGAGGGTTGGTGAAGTTGGTGACTAGTTCACGCGCATGATGCCATAGGTTGGCGTATGCGTGTGGCGTCAGAGGTTGGCACCCTCCAGAACCCTCACGTTAGGTTGGTGTCCACGTTCGGAACTAAAATGTGAAGGGGTAATTTCTCACTTCCTAGACTGCGTGACCTCGAGAGGGAAGAGGGTCTAGAACCGGCAAATGTACATCACTAATGATTTATATTTACAAGAGCTGAGGTTGCTACTGCATAAACATGCCAATTTATTAGGTGATATCCCTGGTTTAGCGAAAGGCCACGAGCATCATATTAGAGTGGAAGAAACACAGCTCTTTAAGGTTATGAATTATCCTATACCTAAGAGATACGAGGAACGGGTTAATAAGAAAATTAACAAAATTCTGAAAGATGGTGAAATAGATAGATTAACATCAAGTTATGTTACGCCAATGATTGTTAAAAAGTTGACAGGTAATTTAGATAATATCAAACTCAGATTGTGTTTAGAAGCTCGTCATCTATATGCATGTACAAAACCTCAGTTCGAAGATCTACAAAATATCGAGACCTTATGTATTAAAGTTTAACTACACAACAATAAGTACCATCTTGGTGAAATAAATGTTGTATAACTTCAGCTTTCTTTTATGTCAAAAACCTAAGCTTAAGCGGCCTATTATTTGTTTTCAGAGAATCAAATGTCAGATCAGGTAGGAATATATTAGAAATAGAAAGTTTTTCTATTGTTTGCCAACACACTGAGTTAAGAAATATAAGTTAAATAGATTAATCAAATTTAATAATTATTAGGTAAGTTCCTACACACTTAATTGATGAATACTAAATTTTTAGAAACAAATTTTGTTAATATACGGACTATATCAGCTTGAGTATATTTTCGCAACATTATTCTTTAAAAATTACAAATCTATTTGTTATTTAATAAATTTTGTAATGAAAACATTTACATTGGCAGGTACCTAAAACTACATCATAAAAATTTATTGAAAAAGTTTGTACTACATTTATCTGATCAAGACTAGCCAGTTTATATCTGAATATATATACATATATATTGATATATAAAGAAGACGTTTTTGAATGGTTATAAATTTATAAGTAGATATGAGAAAGAAATAATATGAATTGGTTTAAATTTTAATAATTATAATGTAAAGTATAGGGATACCTACCTTATCGTATTGCTTAGTTTGACTGAAGTTTATAAGATGTCGCTCCGACAACTATATATATTGGCAGGTATAGATTAAATACATAATTTTTTAAAGGATTCTTTAAGAAATAAGGGCGCCAGCTCATCTAATGCTTTATTAAATGAACAAAATTATATGATATTCGGTTACTTAGCGGTAGAGCAAGATTACTTTCTCAGGAGCCGATTCTTCTTTTCAAAATCAAACCTTATTTTGCATCAATAATAAAACTCGTACATTCACACTGATAATATGTTCAAAATGCAATATTACAAGCATACGAAATTAAGTTAGGTAAACGATAAATAAAAATGTTGTATGAAGCTTGTGAAAATTCATGTTTAATAGCTATTTTTAAGAAATCGTGTTTAAATTAATTACATATCTCAATCAGCTGATGTGCGTAAATCACGTGACATAGTAGGGTTACAAATGGTAAAAGTATTTATAATAGACATATGGTGTAATAAATGTGAATAATATTACTTAAAATAGTGATTTTAGCTGATCTAAAACTTAATGAAAATATAATTTGAAAGAGACCATTCTGTTTCAGGTAAGTTTAGTCTAATTCATGTTTCTATCTTTAAATTCTATTATTACAATACAAATAAAAAGGATATGTTGTTATGATATGTAAATATGGATATAAAATAAAGATTTTTATTTGTAATTACGTGTACTGCGACGTCTATTATAAGGATTTTCTTGGTGATATAAGATTCAATTGAGAACGGACGGAAATTTGATGCAGGTATGTTTGAGGCAACCAGGTACTGGGATGACGCCAACCGTTTTTCGGAGGATTGGTCTGCAAATTTTAGAAATGCTGTACCATTTTATTGTTCGGACGATGTATGTACACTATCTTTGTATATTGTGAACGTTTTCGGGTTAGTGTATAACTGTTTTAATATTTTATTTATTTTATATATTTAAATGATATTTTTTAAGTTTTACAATACTATTTAACGTAGTTTTTTCTTACAACGACCCAAGCGACGCTCTTATCGATTTTTTTTCCTTGGCCTGCATATGATTTATTTTTGCTTAATACAAGTATTTTTTTTATATTTATCGTAATCGACATATTTTATATCTCATATTAACTGACATTACCGTAATAATAAAAAATAATTACAAAATAGTAATTACATTATTTTAAATGTCTATTAATGTCATATGTGTGCAAGTTAAAATCGATGAATCCCCGCGGTGAATTTGTTCAAATCAAAAAATATTACGGTCGATAAAATAGATTTCCATATGATATTAATATTATCAATCAAGCTAATTATTTTCGGAATTACAAATAAATTAATGAATTTTGATAATGAAAAGTGATCTACATAAATAATAAAAATTATACCAAATAAATTTTCTAATTAAATCCGCGGTATTAACTTGTTTAATGTCTTACACTGTAAGTGTATCGTCTTCTTTCATAATATTTAATCTAACGCTTATTTCTTACATGTATGTTCTTTTTCTTCCAGTTTCTTGTAACAAGAAGAACTATAACAATATATATATATATATATATATATATATATATATATATATGTATATATATATATACAGTACAAATCTCTTCCCTATAGTCACCTACAAACGTGTATTACGTATGTGTGCGTTCGACAAGCGAGGAGTGGGGACGCACATAGCATGTATTGTATGTATGTACTGTAAATCAGTTTGGATGTAAGCACTAAGCACATACATAGTATAAACGTCGATGAATGTGGAACTACCGTCAATAATAAGGACTTTATGTAATAATAAACACAAATAAGTGGGGACTTTTTGGAAGATTTTAATATTTTTAACGTTTAAAACAATGTCAGATATACCTATAACAATAACAATAAATAAAGCGGTAAATCATAATAACTTCTATATTCTATACATAATAAATAAAACTAGAATTAAAAAATAAAAAGTAAACTATTTAATGTATTGTATGCTCAAAACGGTCTCCTAATGCAAACAAGCAATGTCCTAATCTGTCATAAAAGTTTCTCTGAACATTTAAAATCGTTTGCGGTTGAATATTTAGGATAGATTCAACTATTTTCGCCCGTAATTATCGTTTCAAACGCAATGGTACGTTGAAAGTTAATTTGAAATACCCGTGCAATTTCTCTTATGCTGCGACCAAGATGATACTGTTTTACGACATATTTTTTTTGTTCAAGGGTAAAAATATCCATCGTGAATACGGACTATTCGCAAAAGTTGAGCAAATCATCCAACTTCACAAGTAAACTGTAACTAATGGCATATGGCATGTATGCATCGCTTCGTGCGTCCCCACTCCTCGCGTCTTGAACGCACACATACGTAATACACGTTTGTAGGTGACTATAGGGAAGAGATTTGTACTATATATATATATATATATATATATATATATATATATATATATATATATATAATATTTTCGTGACCTTGGTATGATATGGTAAATTAAATCAGCTGGCTTTACTTCAAAGTATATATATTTAAAAGAACCCTACATTTTTCGGCAATGATGCCTTTATCAAGGATATAAAATATAAATGACAGTATACAAATGTCAAATAATTGAGTTGCTATGGATAAAATTATTCAAAGATACATTCCAATTGAATAATAATAAGTCATGCCTTAGTATTCCAAAAACAGATAGCAAGGTATGAAATATATGTGTTGTCCGCTGCTACCAGCTTGTGTCTCTTTCTGGATATGAACTTGTGTGTTGGTTGCTGCTGGCAGCTTGCGTCTCTCTCTGGGTGTGTGGTTTTGTGTTTGTGTGAGCGCGTAAGTGTAGGGTTTTGTATGTTGGCGCGCTCGTGCGTGTATTTAGTGACTGGTCGCGTAAATTTAGAGAGATCGGATAACCAGCCGTTGCGCAGGGCCGCCAGGGTTGGCAAAATTGGTAATTGTATTTTGAAAAGCCAACGAATTAAAAGATTTACAGTATAATTAATTAAAAATCCACGTACTTGAGCCCAGAAACTTATGCACATAAAACCATGTCAAAATTATAATCTAGTAATAATATTGATGTTGAAGCTTATAGCTGATATTACATGGAAGGACCCATAATGAACATCTACTAAAAACCGTCCCTAATTTATGAAATGAATATTAGGCATAATCAAGAACAATAAATATTAAAGGAGATTCTTTACCCAGAATATCTAGAAGGACCTTGTATAAGGAAAGTTCGAGACCATTGATAGCCATTTCGTTCATCTACGGAAAGATTTTCCTGTCTATTCTTCAAGCAGTCAACTGAATACATCTGGCAAGAACTTTGAATATATATAAGGATACACATAGTGGATTTAATTTTGGTATTTCATTTATAGGCTTACCCATTTATTTATATTAGTAATTACTCTGTTACAATAACCAATTTGTTTAAATAGTTTTTCTTGAGTTGTCAAAATTTAGATTGATCTTTCTTTGAAATTTACTAAAAATCTGAATACTCAGTCAATTTAAACTTATATTTTTATTACTTTTCATACTCATAAAATTATTTGACATCTATTCGTTTATGGGAAATTTGATCCAAATCTCAACATATTAATAGCTTGGCATAATTTCTTAATTGGCTCTTTGTATCTAAAATAAAATTAAAACATTTTCTTTTAAACTGTGAGGAAATAAGTATTTTTTAAATATATAAAATCATATACATAACCTTAGTTTTTATTAGCTTACCTTACATAAATAATAGTTATTATAAAGAACGATATCTTACATGTTAATTGGGTGTTAAGAAAGGTTATCTTATGAACCTGCTTTGAGAGTGAGGATTAGATTCTTGCAAATACCACTGAGTTAACCGATGGCAATCAAAATCTAAATGTTATTGTATAGAGGTTATAATACAAGGGATTTGTTTCTTACTTACTAAGCGCGAGATTTTAATTTTGTTAAATTTTATTCAATACTTAAATTATCCTTATTATACAGGGTGCGGCAAAACAAACAGCAGTTTTGATGGGCTATTAAAAAAAATGGCACAACTTACGAAAAAGTGGTTTATTCTGCTTGAGTCAGTACTACACCCCATTTTTCACTTAAGTTTTAAAGATCACATCAGCAAGATGACGTCCTCCAGAAGCGATGCACTGATGTAGGCGATTTCTGAAGTTTTCAACTGCGTTCTGGCACATATCGACCGGAATGGCGGCGATTTCCTATGTAATACGGATCTTCAGTTCTTCCAAATTGTGAGGACGATGCTGAAAGACCTTTTCCTTGAGGTAGCCCCACAGGAAGAAATCGCAAATGCTCAAATCCGGTGATCTCGCCGGCCACCCCAGGTCGCCCCTCAGAGAGACGAGGCGCGCAGGGAACATCTGCTGCAGTTTTGTCATTGAAATCTGCCCTGTGTGGGCCGTAGCCCCGTCTTGTTGGAACCAAATATCCCCAAGGTCTTGTTCTTCAGCCAACCGTGTCAATTGTGGATCAAAAAAATTTTCGAACATCGAAACACAACGCCCAGCGGTGACGATTGTTGCACGCTTATCCTCCTCAAAAAAGTATGGTCCAATAACCCTAAATTTGGAAATGGCACACCATACAGTGACTTTCGGGGAGTGGAGAGGTCTCTCGTGAACTTGTCGTGGGTTATTGTCCGACCAATAACGGAAATTCTATTTGTTTACGGCTCCAGAGAGATGGAAGTGGGCTTCATCATCACTGAAGATCGTTGACCTTGGTGGGATACGGTCTAACATTTCTTGGACGCGATTCATACGGTTTTGAAAATCTGGAGGCATCAACTCCTGAACCAGCATAATCTTATAGGGATTAAAGAATAAATCTTTATTCAAAATCCTCCTTACAGAGCGGTCGGACATGTTTAATGCAGTTGCATGTCTCCGGGCAGAGCGTGTTGGTGATTGTTCAACAGCTGCTCTCACTAGAGCTACATTTTCGGGAGTTCTCACTGTTCTGGGTCTTCCCATGCCCCTAGGCCTTTTGTTGAACTAGTTTCTTCCAGCGCACGACCCCAACTCGCGATAACATTGCGGTGCGGAACGGGATCACGAAGTAGAATGTTAAAGTGCCGTCGGAAGGTCCACTGAGTGATGATGAAAGAACGACCGCTTTCAAAAAACGTGCGAACGGCGAAGCCACGATACTCTCCGTTCCAAACCATTGCTACGACTGAAAACGGGGTGAGTTACCGGACACAATGAATTCCCTCCCAGGTTCCCATCCTCACCACAGCGGATGTAGTCGCCCATCGCAACTGCACTGTTTGTTTTGCCGCACCCTGTATTTATTATTATTTAATAGGGACCGTAAGGGGTTTATCACATTTTTGACGGTCCAACGTTGAGCATGTATTGACTATTATTATATATATATTTCAATTTATAAATTCTTGGAGTTTTTCGGCTTTTATATGAAATATTTACAAATATCAAATTAGTAGATAATTGCAAAGTATGTGCAATTACATACTAATTTGATATTTGTAAATATTTCATATAAAAGCCGAAAAACTCCAAGAATCTATCAATTGATACATTTAATGAACGGCTAAGAAATTATATAAACACTCATATAGCTATGGAGTAATAATAGCAATTTGAAACCTTCAAAACTGACATCTGCTTTCAATAACTGACACCTGCTTTCAAAACTGACTTCTGCTTTCACACTTGACATCTACATTCAATAACTGACATCTGAATCATTAACACTGTTACTTTATAATGCATTTATAAATAGCTTAAACCAGGGTCTATCGTGGCTTAAGTGGTAACGCAACGGTCCGGCAAACCGTAGACTTGGGTTTAAGTCCCAACGTAGACAATATTTTTCAATTAAAAATTCCGTATGATTTGCTTTGTAATTTGTAGATAGCAATGTTTACATCCTCACTTACTTTGCAATTACATTCTAATTTGATATTTGTAAATATTTCATATAAAAGCCGAAAAACTTCAAAAATTTATCACTTGATATATTTAATAAACGGCTAAGAAATTATCTAAACAAGGAATTATCTAAACAACTGTAAATGGACGTAACATGTGAAAATTAATGTCGAACTGTTAATAAATTAATATCCCGACAATTTCTGATATTTTACGCACAATTATATTTAATTCAAAATTTACTTTTTATTTTTAATCATTTATTAAAGTCTATATATTTAATTTATTTACATTCAAATTTGTATCGACATTAGTTTAGACACGCCGATGATTTAAAACAGGAAAGCGCGCGAAAAGATCAGTTTGTAATACACTCAGCATATATAACCTACTATCTAAGGCACACGCAGTAATACTTGTGAATTCTAAAAATAATTTTATACATTTTTACATTCAAAATTATACATAAATCATATTTTATGTCGAGGCAAAAATCAAGATAATTTGCTTAAAATAAGGCTTTGAAATAAACAAAGGACAACTGGCGTCTATTTTCGAAATTCATATCGTTCGCATCAAAAGTACACTTGTCCGTTTTTTAATTCATAAAAATTTGGTTTAAAACAATAATTTCAAAATAATTACCGATTATAAAAGTGCATAAACCTTTAGATCATCATTTAAACATATTTTTATCTACCTAAAGTAAAGTAAAGTACGAGATATTCGTCAAAGCATCATAAGGTGAAGCTCACCCAAGTGACCAAGTATTTACAACGAAATAAAGTTAAAACGTACCTGGAAATCAATCCAAAATGTCTAATATAATAACTACAGTACCGGACATAAAAGCAAACCATCCGATTTCTCCAAACTGGAAATACCTTAACCTTTATTCCTCCTGGCGGCATGTTGAGACCTAAGCCGAATCCACCTTCCTCCTGCCTGCCGCAACTCCTACAATCACAGGTCTTTAGTTATATTTAAAGCAATTATCATCATTCTATATTATTACATTTACAAATAATTAAAAAGAATCTTGATTTTAACTAAGAGATAGTAATCTTTTAAAAATAATATAGTCAAGAATACTATCATTTATAATTCACATAAATTCACCTACCTGTATTTGTTACATATTTAAAAAAATAATATTAGTTTACTTGGTATTTGATTTATAAACATAACCATACTATTATTAGTATTAATTCCATTTCATCAGAAAGGTATAATTCACAAATCGACAGAAAGAGTCCAAGTATTTAACCATATACCATATACAGTTTTCTTTAATCTAATAAATTGTTCAATATATAATGAAACAGATATGCAAAATACATATCCGTAACTATAAACATGGACAAACCCGTTAGTTACGGATATGTATTTTGCATATCTGTTTCATTATATAACAACTGCGTAATACGTGCAAAACGTATTGATAAATATCCCTTTTTTGTAAATTGTTCAATATATAAAATATAAAAGTGGTGTTTCTTATTCATGCTCAGTGAAATCCAAATTATTAATAATTTTTGTGTCATTTTTACAGTCATATTTGAGTGTCACTAACGACTATAAGTAGAGTATCTCAGACAATTCTAACACCTCCTCATTGACCTTGATCGCATATATATTGGCGATCAAGATCAATGAGGAGGTGTTAGAATCGGCTGAGTGGTCAGTCATTTAAAGATCAAACAAGGTTATTAAAAGGTCACACCAAGGTCAATGTAATTTTAAAGGTCAGTCAAGGTCATGGGAAGGTCAGAGTCGCGCCAAGGTCAACAAAGGTTATTGGAAGGTCATGACAAGGTCAAAGCCATTTAAAAGTTAATCAAGGTTACGTGGAGGGCAAGATCGCAATAAAGTCAATGTCATATGCAAACAATGACAATCCAAGGTCAAGGACATATGAATGTTATTGACATTTGAAAGTTAAGGTCATTTGAAGGTCAATGACATATGAAGGTCAATATGATTTAATTGTCGGATCATTTGATGGTCAAAGTCAGTTAGACGTCTATAGGGATCTGAAGGTCATCGCTTAAAGATTACATCGAGGTAGGGGTTCAACCGTTAATATATAAATAATAACGAATTAATTTTTCTCTCATAAAGTGTCAAGCTCTCTTAATATTTGTTACAACATATAAGTGGATATGGATGCTGGACACGAAAGAAAAAGTAAAGTGGAGATTATAGTGGAATTAGAATGGAGTAGTGATGATGAGTTAAGTGAAGCTGAAGACGATATCGAGGACGAGATTGAGGAGAAGCAAGGAGATGATATAGACGGGGTAGATATTGAGGAGGGAGAAATTGAGGAAGACATATTTGAAATAGAGATTATTATTTTAATCGATGATATGGACAGTAGAATGTATGACTTTGATTAATTGGATGGATTTTTTAATTATACATATAATGCTAAGATGTTTATTGTTACTAGTATAAATAAGTAAAGTTTGAAATGATTTCACACATAAAATAGTATAATATAAAGCATCAACATCGATAAGGTGTATATAAGGTGATGGTTGTTCCATTCCAGCAACAGTTGAGTCGGTACAGTGGAGGTGTATAGAGAAGTATACACACTTCTATGAAAGTGAATTTGTAATTGTAAGGTTTAAATTATTTATTGACGAAGGAAAATGTAGAAATGAAATCGTTTAATACTCGAAATAAAGTCATAACCCATGGAAGTAATTTATATGAGCTATACGCAGATTTTATTGATGACATTAAGAATAAAATGAGTGAATTTCAGGAGCGCGATTCAGGTAATAGATATTTATGTATTAAGGGAATAAACGACAGTTTTAATCCCGAGACAGTAAGTAATGCCTGAGCGACCGAAGGGAGCGATGGCATTTTCTGTTCAGGGATTATAGACGTTTATTCCCGAATTACATACAAAACTTTTTTCCCGACCTTAAATGTAATAATTTATTTCATTATTAGTTTGACAATTGATTGATAGATTGATCTGATGTCATTCAATTAAGTTGGTTTGTCATGAAAATGTGCATTTTGTTTGTTTGTGTCTTATTTTTTTCCAAAAAAACGCAGTCCGTTTAAGTTATTGTGCAAAAATGAATATTAATGGCAGTGAAGGAGATAATTTTCAAGTGCCTGCAAATATTTCCATATCTGCACGAGAAATAACGACTAATTTATTACCGGCAAAGTCGAAGAAATTGTATGAAAAGGCATATGAAGATTTCATAAAATGGTGCTATCGTAGAAGTGTCAAGGGGGAGAACATGGAAGATATTTTGCTGGTCTATTTTTCTGAGCTTTTTGGAAAGTACAAGGCTTCTTCTTTGTGGTCCTGCTACTCCAAATTAAGATCAACTCTATTAATCCATCAAAATTTGGACATTAGTAAATTTTCAAGATTAATAACTCTATTAAAACGAAAGTCTGCTGGATTTAAACCAAAAAAATTTAAGATCCTCAGTAGAGCCCAAATATTACAGTTTGTAGAACAAGCGCCCGATGATAGTTATTTGATGACCAAGGTTAGTTTCATTTAATATTTTATCAATATAAAATATTTGAGTAAAATCAATAGGTTGCAGTAATTATGGGTATTTGTGGAGCAATGAGATGTCAGGCTTCTTTATCTTTCTACAGAAGATATTGAAGAGAAAGAAGATGTTTTAATTGTTAATGTAAAAGATACTAAAACTAAAATTGACCGATCGTTCCACATTTTGAATACTGAGAAAAAATCGTTAAATTTTATCGAACTAGTTCATACTAATCACCAACGCTTCTTCATATACTATAAAAATGGAAAATGCACGACTCAACCAGTGGGAAAGAACACTCTAGGAAAAATACCATCGGTAATTGCAGCGTATTTGGAATTGCCTGATCCCGACCTATATACAGGCCACTGTTTGAGACGCACTTCTGCAAGTCTTTTAGCAAATAGTGGGGCTGATATTCTTACTGTTAAAAGACATGGTGGCTGGAAGTTAAGTAGTTATCATGTTTGCATTCGTTGGGCTACTAATATAAAAGAAACTGTTCACAGGTACTGTCGCGGAGGGCTACATAGAAACGTCCGAGGAGAATAAACTTCATATCGCAAGAAAAATTTTACAAGTAAATGAGAACGAACCTTGCACAAGCACTACTGTAAGCAACCACCAAGTCAAGATATCAGATGATTGTCCATATATAAATATTGTAAACTCATCTAATGTTACTATTACGGTTACAAAATAAAATTGATTGATTTATTTAAATGCTTCGTCAATCTGACAGTTAAATTAATTTTGACTTAAATAAATGAACCAAAAGTCATTCACTACAGTATTCACTTTATTCCCTAGGGAAAATCGAATATTTTATTCCCTAGAGAATAAAGTAGTCTAATATACCTATGTCAATTGTCAGATGTATAAGATGGCGCTTTATTCTGGGTCGGGAGAAAAATAAGATTATTTAATTCCTCAGAGTGTTATAAATTAGTATTTTATTATATTTCAGGGTGGACATTGAGCAACGTTTTATATTTGGAAATAAATATGAGTTTGTTTAGTCCATTTAGAGGGTCCGCTTATATGGAGGTACCACCATCAATAAAGAAAAAGAAGGCTATAATAAATGTTCAAAATTCTGACAACAAATGTTTCGCTTGGGCCGTTACTTCTGCTTTAAGGGAACCAGTAGGACTCTCACAAAGAGTTTCATCGTATAATAATATATCCATTAATGAAGAATGTTTTTAGAATAATATTAGTGCTCATGAAGTAGTGGGTCCATTATATTTTACGAAGCGTAGAAAATTTCTCATATTAACTTATTACTTGTTACCTCGGAATATGCAAATTCACACTACTGTGGGATTAATGATTTGTGGCGACTAGTTTCGCCACAGAAATCTTTATCAGGACATCAAAAATACATATGTGAAAAGTGTTTAATTTTCTTAACATGCGAAGATAAATTACGAAGACATGAAAATTAAGATTGTAAGCAGGTGAAGGCAGTGTTTCCTGGCACAGAATTAAAAATAAATAAGTACGGAGAGCAATTACCAGAATATGTATTAAAATTTGATAAATTTGAAAGACAATTAAGAGTTCCTTTTGTGGTTTATGCTTATTTCGAAGCAATATTAAAACCTATTGATACGTCAGAACCGGATCCTTCCAAACCATTTACTGTGAAATGTTTCGAACATGAACTATATTCTTTTGCTTATTATGTGAAATGTAGTTTTGATGATAATCTGAGTAAATTGCGTTTATATCGTGGACAAAATGCAGCCTCATCTTTTATTAGAGAGCTAGAAACTGATGTAACTTTTGTATATAAAAATTATATAAGTAAAGAGGTAGAAATAAAACCTTTAACGGATGAAATGCGTGATAAATATTAGCAAGAGACAGTGTGTCATATTTGTGAAAAAGCAATAGCAGTACCTGAAGAAAAAGTTCGTCACCGTGATCATGTGCTGGATTGTATCGGGGCGCAGCATATATGGTATGTAATATAAATTATAAATAGCCCCGATATATACCTATTATCTTTCATAATTTATCAAATTATGAAACACATTTGTTTGTAAAAGTGCTGGCATTGGAAAAGGAGGATGTAGATGTTATTGCACAAAATAAAGAGAAACATATTTCATTTTCAAAAAAGTTCACGAGGGAGATGTAATAGATTGTAATTGTAAGAAAAGAAACGTGTTCTACAAGTTGAGATTTATAGACTCACTTCGATTTATGAATTTCTTTTTGACGAAATTATCATCTTATTTAAACAATGAACAATGTGAGGAAATTAGAAGATATTATATGGGTGAAAAATTTGAACTAATGCGGCAGAAGGGTGTGTTCCCATATATTCCCATAACTATATTACGTCTTATGAAACTCTTTCATTCACGGAATTACCCAACAAAGAGTGCTTTTATGATATCCGATATCAGATAGTGACATAAGTGATGAAGACTATTGCAGAGCTCAAAGGGTTTGGAATTCATTCGATTGTAAAACACTAAGACAATATAGTGATATATATATATATATATATATATATATATATATACTTATATTATTTAAATATCAATTACTTCAAAATATATGTATTTAAAAAACTCTACATGTTTCGGCAGTATACTGCCGAAACATGTAGAGTTTTTTAAATACATATATTTTGAAGTAATATACAGACCTTTAATAGCCTACTGATTAGGTTTGCCATATATATATATATATATATATATATATATATATATATATATATAAAGATAATTATTTCGTGACCATTGTATGTTATGGTAAATTCAATTTGTTGGCGATTTAAAGTCTGGTATTACTTCAAAATGTACATATTTAAAACAATCCTACATGAAGGGAGCGAGGACATTTTCTGTTGAGGGATTATAGACGTTTATTCCCGAATTACATACAAAACTTTTCTCCCGACCTTAAATGTAATAATTTATTTCATTATTAGTTTGACAATTGATTGATAGATTGATCTGATGTCATTCAATTAAGTTGGTTTGTCATGAAAATGTGCATAGTTTCTGGTTATTAAGGTAAAACGAGTTTGTTTGTGTCTTATTTTTTTCCAAAAAAACGCAGTCCGTTTAAGTTATTGTGCAAAAATGAATATTAATGGCAGTGAAGGAGATAATTTTCAAGTGCCTGCAAATATTTCCATAGCTGCACGAGAAATAACGACTTATTTATTACCGGCAAAGTCGAAGAAATTGTATGAAAAGGCATATGAAGATTTCATAAAATGGTGCTATCGTAGAAGTGTCAAGGGGGAGAACATGGAAGATATTTTGCTGGTCTATTTTTCTGAGCTTTTTGGAAAGTACAAGGTTTCTTCTTTGTGGTCCTGCTACTCCAAATTAAGATCAACTCTATTAATCCATCAAGGGTGTGTGGTTTTGTATTTGTGTAGCGTTGTATTTGTAGGAGCGCGTAAGTGTAGGGTTTTGTATGTTGGTGCGCTCGTGCGTGTTTTTAGTGACCGGTCTTTATATATATATATATATATTTATATATATATATATATTGTTGTGATGCAAGTTATCCATATAGAGCTGCATCTAAAATAGGAAGAATAAGACATACAAAGTGAAAAAGGGTTATAATATAATGGTTATATAAATAATATTATTAAGTCTTAGTAGTATCGAAGTGCATATGTATTTTTATAACGATCATTTCATTCTTTAAATTTCTATATTTATTTTCCTTTCATTATTTAATTTTATTATATCTTATTCAAATTTTCAAATATTAGCGCGAAAAACATATTCAAATCCATATGCATCTTTGTATTATATCGACACTAGTAAGACACGCCTACAAATTGACATCTCGCTATGCTTACATTTATCATGCGCAGTATGCGATTTGTATCATTCAAATCTATCTTAACCTAACTTGGTAATTTATTATATAATTTTTAAAATCAATTAGATAATCAAAATTAATCAAATTCTTTTTATATAAAATTGTTAAAAGGGTAAATCATCGAGACTTTTGATATCAATAGATAGCGTGTTTGGTAATATTCAGACAAGTGCTGTCGAGATATTCGATCCTTGAATTTAAAAAATAAATAGACGCATCTTTTTAGACCAACACTTAGAAATCTCTTAAAAAACATAAATCTAAATTATAAATTCATCTAAATGTTATTAAAAGTATCCTGAATATTAATTAACTCGATCGACAAGAGAATTACTACAAGAATTTTCGGTAATAACGAACTTTCAAACAACATAGCGTCACAGACGTAGTTCCACCGAAAACGATAGAAAATCAAAGGAAAAATATTCAAGAATCCATCGCCGAACATCAACTAAATAGTCTAACGTACATCTACAACGATACCTGAAATCCTACAGCCAGAAACGAGCGCAGGGAATAATTAGGCACCGAAGACGAAGTCCGAGGAAAATCTTCGATAGCGTCGGCGTAAGCAGCCACCTACACCGCCATCGTTTTGTACTGCACCCGAACATTTTCGGATCACCGAGAATCTTCCCAATTCACACATACGATCTACAAACATACATCCGGATCATTATTATAACAGGTTTTCAGATAATATTTATCTATTTTCCCAAAAATTAAATTCTTTAAACTTTTATTTAACTATATTCTCGAATTATTTACCTAATCTATCACGTCCTGTCATGATTTTTATATTTAATTAAACAATCTATTTATAACTTAGAGATAGCAATAAAAGGGTACTCACCATTATTGTAATAAGAGTATTCACATTTATATTCATATTATTTATTAGTTTAACACACATAACCTCTTTTCACATTAGTAACACCTTGTTGTTTATGCGTATATGCAGTTTCGTTAATATCTCATTTGTAATACGTTATATTTTTACAGTTTCCTTTAATTTAATAAACATCATATTTTTAATTTTACATGAATCTTTTATTTGTTCATATTTGTTTGTAGGAGTTATTATATTAAGCGTCAACATTAATATTATTCTCTTTTTTGGAAGCAACAACCTAAAATTCACGACGAACCTGAGATCACCCACATTTAGTAAAGTTTTTTAAAAAAAAAAATAGTTTCTTGCTTTCCGACTAGTTGGCTATTCGAGATAAAGATAGCGCAGTCTGAGGTGAGATTTTATAAATTAAGGCGCCCAACTAATCTTTTCAAATACATAATTATCTTACACTTTTATTTCATTAACATTTCATTATCTCACCAGGGCTTAAAGGGCTTATCAATTGGCTAGCCCAACGTAGAGGCCTATCTCAGCGCAATTTATCAATTGTCGCCGACAACGTGGGGCCTGTTGCTTCTTGTTGATAACTCATCTACAAAGTTAAATATTGCAAATAATTGATACTTTTCAAATTGTTTCATATATTATATAGACAAAAAGGTGTAGATTATTATTGTCGTTGTGTGTACATGTTTTTCCTATTATACAGCAGATTGTTACCTTTATTTCACTACATAGCAGACTTTGGAGGATTCTAGGACATATTAAAGGTTAGTGAAAGGGAAAATATCACCTTGTGCATACGTTATTTTATTTAACTTTTGATTCACTAATAAAATTACGGTGTCTCGAGTATTATTATTCATATTTTAAACATAACTCTGTATTTTTTAACTATTTATTATTATCATACTTTTAAAATAAAGGATACATATTTATATAAATTCAGTAAACTTCATAAATTTAATAAATATCAAAATGGATACTCGACATAGATCCAAAGCAGTAAAGGACAGTACTGAAGAAGACAGGGTTGAACAGGGAGACATTCCCGTGGCACAAGCGTCTACAACTGAAGGGGTAAGTCCACCAGACAATGGCCAGGTGATGAATATGTTACAGATATTAATGACACAAATGACCGATTTAAAACAAGACAATATAAATATGAACAACAAATTAGATACAAATAATAAGGAGTCAAAACAAGATAACAAATACTTAAAACAAGAACTAACTAATATGAAAACAGACATAAGCAACATGAATAGTGATCTAACAACTAAATTAGAGATAAACATGAACAATATTAATCAAAAATTTGAAATAAATAATGCAAACATCGATAACAAATTAAGTGCTTTCAAAGTAGATTTAGAGGGTAAGATAGCAGAAATTTCTACAGCTCAGAAAAAGATGGAAGAAAACGAACTTAAGTACTTAATTAAACTTGATGAAACCGTTAATCTACAGAATTTACATTGGGCTAAGCAATTAGAGACCGCAACTACTGAAATTCAAAATAATACTGAACAGAGACTTAAAACTACAACACAAGACATACAACAAAACGTAGACAAAATGATTTCTGAAAATAATAATCTGTTTAATACAAAATTGACCAATTATAACAAAATAAATAATGATAACACAGAACAATTAAAATCAACGTTAAACCAATACAAAGATCATAATAAACAGGAAATCAATATTGTCAGACAAAATTTAGATACTATAACTATAACTAATAATGAAAATTATACGACTACACAGACTAACATTAAACGATTGGAAAATAAAATAAAAGGCTATTTTACATCAACTAATTATATTAACACTAATAATAGCTCTATAAAGATAGAAAATTTACATCATTTCGACGGGGATATCACACGTGTACATCCTATGACGTATCTTAGTTGTCTTTTACGCTACTTAGAGGATATACCTGAGGAGAAGCAGAGGATGGAGGTCATACGAGTAACTTTACGTTACAGTGCACAGGAGTGGTTTCAAAGAATTGAGGACCATTGCAATTCTCTTGACCAATTTGTTACACTCTTTAAGAAGAATTATTGGGACGAAACGCAACAAAACAGAGCTAAAATACGGTTGTTGACAGGTAAATATCGATTGGGACAAGTATCACGCGAGACATACGCTTCCCGTATCTATAACCAGTGTAAACACCTGAATGACATGGAAGAATCAATGATTGCCAGGCAGCTCCTAAATCATTTCATCTACACCGATACACAGGCTATCATATGTCAAAGAGTTACGGATATGGACTCTCTCATAGACATAATGAGACGTCTAGATGATTATTCGGAGAATAACCATCAGCCACAACACATATATCGCAATCCCAACTCTCGCAATCATCCGTCACAAAATTCAAATAATCCGAACAATAACCCAAATAACTCACCACCGCAACGTTATAATAATTTCAACAACAATAATAGAAATCAAAATTTTACAAGATCATATAATAATAATAACAATTCTAACAATAATATGTACAATGATCGTGATACTAATAATTCAAACAATCCATCAAATAGACCTAATTACAACTACCAGCCATCCAGATACAACAGCAATAATTATTTCAATAATTACAATCGCACTACGGATCGACAAACAAACAATAACAATACAAACCATAATACTAATCAACAAGGAAGAGGATTTAATCATATCCGAAATCGTGGACGTGGTCTCGTAAATAATATTAACAGACGTCATCGATCTGTATCGCCGATACGAACAAATATGGAGGAGGTATTAAAAAAAACGCCAATTTTATCCGAGGACCTCTACACCAATCCAACACAAGGCCCATCATCAGCACAAAATTAAAAACCCATGACGACTGTAACATACCTTTTAAATTTGAAAATATTACTTTCTATCAACATCCGGAAGAATTCATCAATGTAGAAGATGCAGGCAATCAAACTACCCAAATATATACTTTACCTATTGTAAAATTAAAATTCGAAAATATCTTTTTATATTGCTTAATCGATACAGGAGCGGAAATAACTTTATTAAAGGCAGAGAAAGCTACGAATATGCGGGGATACGAGAAGAACATTGTAAAAACGAAAGGGACAGATATCATTGCAGCGAACGGAAAACGCATGGGGACGGTAACAAAACAATTATCAACAGAAATATTGGTCGACAAATCAAAATACATCATACATTGCTATATAATAGATAAACTACAATACGACTGTATTATAGGTATTGACAGTATTAAAAAACTCAAAATGATCTTAGATTTCGAAAATGGTATACTAAATATAGATGAGAATAAAGTTATATTTGAAAAACAATTATCAGAAGAAGAGTTAAAAGGTTATAACCTATATAAGAAGGAAGTGCTTACGAGTGAAATAAATAATATTATATTAAATAATGAACCGTGCAATAGAAGAGATTACGAGGGGAATAATGAAACAGATGGAAAAATAATAGAATTTAATAATACAAATATTGGAATAGAGAGAATGGTAGTTAGGCAAGGAACGAAGGATAGTCACGAGCGAGGAGATGTTGCGGAAGTTAGAATGGATAATCAAGTGGCGAAAACAATAAATAATTATGATGATATAAAGAATTTTATAGAGAACTCTAAGATACCAGATACAACTGTCATACCCGACTTAATAGCAATTTTATACAATAATATTACTCTTATTAACAATGATGTAGTGTTTGCAAAAGGATACCAGCATCCGATTAAAATAGATAACGAAGACCCACTAATTAGTAAAAATTACCCCATTCCGTATCATTATCAGCAGAAAGTAAGTCAGGAACTGGAACGATTAGAACAGACTGGCATAATAGAAAAGTCAAATACCTACTTTATAAATCCGATAGTAATAGTCCAAAAGAAAGACTTATCTCTACGTATATGTTTAGATGCAAGAGCATTGAACCTAAGAATTAAACCCGAATTCGAAATGCCGCAAAATATTGATGTATTATTAACAAAATGTGGTAATAAGCCCATATACAGCAAGTTAGATCTTAAGAACGCATTTTGGCTTATCAACATAGAACCAGAATCACAATTTTTACTGGTCAGCCACCGCAGAGACCTTGGTCAGATCCAGAAGCCATCAACTTCAACGAACGACTTATAGAAGTAAGAGAGAAATTATTGACAAAGAAAATTAAATGGGAAAGAAAGAGGAATACCGTTGATAAGAAATATAAGACATATAATCTTAATGATAGGGTAATAGTGAAAAGATTGAGAGTAACTGATCTTAAAACTAAAATAATGGGAAAACTGCTAAAACCATATCAAGGACCTTATATTATTAATAAAATCTTAGGCAACAATACCTATGAATTAATGGAAGAAGAAACCGGGTACATAAAGGGTAGATACCATATTTCGATGTTGCAGGATTATTTAACGGAACAGTAATATACAATTGAATAAATACAGTCAGTAAAATTATTATTTACATTGAAAGGTATGTTATAGCTCGCAAAATACATCAATTAAATGAATACTATAACTAAACTATTTTTATATAATTACAAATAAATATACTTAAACAAGAAACATTAATTTAGATTAGATAATTTGAATTTGGACAGCTTGAATAAATAAAGAGAAGTTACAAAGAAACAATAGAATCATATTTGATAATAAAAAAAAAAAAGAAGAAAAGACTTTGGTATACTAATATAATGTTTAGGAAGTTCATGACACAAACAAACACTTCGTCTTTACAATTTATAAAGTTTTTATATTAAGGTGTTAACTTATTTTTCTTTCTAATTGTTTTATTCGAACGACACGTAATAAGTTTAGAAAAACAAGGTTGTTATCTTTCATTTCCTATATCATCTTCAGCGAAAAGAATATCCTCATTTGTACATTCCGACATCTTTTCGACGGGGACATTGTTGTGATGCAAGTTATCCATATAGAGCTGCATCTAAAATAGGAAGAATAAGACATACAAAGTGAAAAAGGGTTATAATATAATGGTTATATAAATAATATTATTAAGTCTTAGTAGTATCGAAGTGCATATGTATTTTTATAACGATCATTTCATTCTTTAAATTTCTATATTTATTTTCCTTTCATTATTTAATTTTATTATATCTTATTCAAATTTTCAAATATTAGCGCGAAAAACATATTCAAATCCATATGCATCTTTGTATTATATCGACACTAGTAAGACACGCCTACAAATTGACATCTCGCTATGCTTACATTTATCATGCGCAGTATGCGATTTGTATCATTCAAATCTATCTTAACCTAACTTGGTAATTTATTATATAATTTTTAAAATCAATTAGATAATCAAAATTAATCAAATTCTTTTTATATAAAATTGTTAAAAGGGTAAATCATCGAGACTTTTGATATCAATAGATAGCGTGTTTGGTAATATTCAGACAAGTGCTGTCGAGATATTCGATCCTTGAATTTAAAAAATAAATAGACGCATCTTTTTAGACCAACACTTAGAAATCTCTTAAAAAACATAAATCTAAATTATAAATTCATCTAAATGTTATTAAAAGTATCCTGAATATTAATTAACTCGATCGACAAGAGAATTACTACAAGAATTTTCGGTAATAACGAACTTTCAAACAACATAGCGTCACAGACGTAGTTCCACCGAAAACGATAGAAAATCAAAGGAAAAATATTCAAGAATCCATCGCCGAACATCAACTAAATAGTCTAACGTACATCTACAACGATACCTGAAATCCTACAGCCAGAAACGAGCGCAGGGAATAATTAGGCACCGAAGACGAAGTCCGAGGAAAATCTTCGATAGCGTCGGCGTAAGCAGCCACCTACACCGCCATCGTTTTGTACTGCACCCGAACATTTTCGGATCACCGAGAATCTTCCCAATTCACACATACGATCTACAAACATACATCCGGATCATTATTATAACAGGTTTTCAGATAATATCTATTTTCCCAAAAATTAAATTCTTTAAACTTTTATTTAACTATATTCTCGAATTATTTACCTAATCTATCACGTCCTGTCATGATTTTTATATTTAATTAAACAATCTATTTATAACTTAGAGATAGCAATAAAAGGGTACTCACCATTATTGTAATAAGAGTATTCACATTTATATTCATATTATTTATTAGTTTAACACACATAACCTCTTTTCACATTAGTAACACCTTGTTGTTTATGCGTATATGCAGTTTCGTTAATATCTCATTTGTAATACGTTATATTTTTACAGTTTCCTTTAATTTAATAAACATCATATTTTTAATTTTACATGAATCTTTTATTTGTTCATATTTGTTTGTAGGAGTTATTATATTAAGCGTCAACATTAATATTATTCTCTTTTTTGGAAGCAACAACCTAAAATTCACGACGAACCTGAGATCACCCACATTTAGTAAAGTTTTTTTAAAAAAAAAATAGTTTCTTGCTTTCCGACTAGTTGGCTATTCGAGATAAAGATAGCGCAGTCTGAGGTGAGATTTTATAAATTAAGGCGCCCAACTAATCTTTTCAAATACATAATTATCTTACACTTTTATTTCATTAACATTTCATTATCTCACCAGGGCTTAAAGGGCTTATCAATTGGCTAGCCCAACGTAGAGGCCTATCTCAGCGCAATTTATCAATATATATATATATATTTATATATATATATATATATATATATATAAAGATAATTATTTCGTGACCATTGTATGTTATGGTAAATTCAATTTGTTGGCGATTTAAGGTCTGGTTTTACTTCAAAATGTACATATTTAAAACAATCCTATATGTTTCGGCAAATGATGCCTTTTTCAAGGAATATAAAATATAATTTTGATATTTTATATTCCTTGAAAAAGGCATCATTTAAATATGTACATTTCGAAGTAAAACCAGACCTTAAATCGTCAACAAATTGAATTTATATAATATATCAATTGATTAATTATATATATATAGTAAACCTAATCAGTAGGCGATTAAAGGTTTACCATATCATACCAAGGTCACGAAGTTATTATATATATATATATATATATATATATATATATATATATGTATATATATGGTAAATTCAATTTTTTTGGCGATAAAGTAAAACCAGACCTTAAATCGCCAACAAATTGAATTTACCATAACATACAAAGGTCACGAACTAATTATCTTTATATATATATATATATATATATATATATATATATATATTGATATATGCGACGCACCCTGCCTGCGGTGAGAGAAAGAAATATTAATGAAATAAAAGTGTAAGATAAAAATTATGTATTGGAAAAGATTAGTTGGGCGCCTTAATTTATAAAATCTCACCTCAGACTGCGCTATCTTTATCTCAAATAGCCAACTAGTCGGAAAGCAAGAAACTATATAAAAAAACAACTTTACTAAATGTGGGTGATCTCAGGCTCGTCGTGAATTTTAAGTTGTTGCTTCCATAAATGAATAATATTAATGTTGACGCTTAATAAAATAACTCCTACAAACAAATATAAACAAATAAAAGATTAATGTAAATTAAAAATATGATATTTATTAAATTAAAGGAAACTGTAAAAATATAACGTATTACAAATGTGATATTACCGAAACTGTATATACGCATAAACAACAAGGTGTTACTAATGTGAAAAGAGGTTATGTGTGTTAGACTAATAAATAATATGAATATAAATGTGAATAACCTTATTACAATAATGTTTTAAGTTTTAAATAGCTTGTTTAATTAAATATAAAAATCAGGACAGGACGTGATAGATCAGGTAAATAATTCGAGAATATTGTTAAATAAAAGTTTAAAGAATTTAATTTTTGGAAAAATAGATAAATATTATCTGAAAACCTGTTATAATAATGATCCTGATGTATGTTTGTAGATCGTAAGTATGAATTGGGAAGATTCTCGGCGATCCGAAAATGTTCGGGTGCAGTACAAAACGATGGCGGCGTGGGTGGCTGTTTACGAAGACGCTATCGAAGATTTTCTTCGGACTTCGTCTCCGGTGCCTAATTACTCCCTGCGCTCGTTTCTGGCTGTAGGATTTCAGGTATCGTTGCAGATGTACGTTAGACTATTATGTTAATGTTCGGCGATGGATTCTTGAATATTTTTCTTTTGATTTTCTATCGTTTTCGGTGGAACTACGTCTGTGACGCTATGTTGTTTGAAAGTTCGTTATTACCGAAAATTCTTGTAGTAATTCTCTTGTCGATCGAGTTAATTAATATTCTGGATACTTTTAATAACTTTTAGATGAATTTATAATTTAAATTTATGTTTTTTAAAAGATTTCTAAGGCTTGGTCTAAAAAGATGCGTCTATTCATTTTTAAAATTCAAGGATCGAATATTCCGATAGCACTTGTCTGAATATTACCAAACACGCTATCTATTGATATCAAAAGTCTCGATGATTTACCCTTTTAACAATTTTATATAAAAAGAATTTGATTAATTTTGATTATCTAACTGATTTTAAAAATTATATAATAAATTACCAAGTTAGGTTAAGATAGATTTGAATGATACAAATCGCATACTGCGCATGATAAATGTAAACATAGCGAGATGTCAATTTGTAGGCGTGTCTTACTAGCATCGATATAATACAAAGATGCATATGGATTTGAATATGTTTTTCGCGCTAATATTTGAAAATTTGAATATGATATAATAAAAGTAAATAATGAAAGGAAAATAAATATAGAAATTTTATGAATGAAATGCTCGTTATAAAAATACATATGCACTTCGATACTACTAAGACTTAATAATATTAATTATATAACCGTTATATTATAACCCTTTTTCACTTTGTATGTCTTATTCTTCCTATTTTAGATGCAGCTCTATATGAATAACTTGCATCACTACAATATATATATATATATATATATATATATATATATATATATATACAATCAGATATATTATTCCTAGCAGATGAATTTGAAAATTTTCGAGACACTTGCCTTCACAATTACCATCACATTATTTTACTAAAAATGAAATCATTTACGACATCCCTCCTAATTGACATTTCCTTCGATGACTATTTCCGCAAATATTGCTTCTGTTTTTGACGCTGTAGTTTTAGTACCAACGTATATCAACCTAAACATTGTTCCTACTGTCAATTGTATCGGTCTCTTGGGATTAAATAGTTCCTTATTAATTTGCAGTGTTGTTAATTCCTCGTTGGAATAGTGGACATTTATAACCTTCCCACGATATAATTTATTCTTATATAGATATGTTTCGCCAATGACGTACTTACATAATAACCCATGAGGTCAATGGAACCGTCACTATATATTTGAATAATATACTTCGAAGTTGCTGTTGCACTTGGGAGGAGGAATATTTCTTCTATGCATTTGTAATACTTCTTGAAATCTAAGATGCTTGCGAAAGTCCGAGACTACGTCCACATCCATTAAATGTTTCTTAAGAACATGCTTGTGTATGTGTCTTCCAAATTTATGTATCGTCATCGTTACCTATCATTTGCGTCGCAATGTAAACTGTCATACAACCAAGACTTTACAGAGTATTTAGTGAGACTATTTTACAATTTTTGACTGTTTCAACTCCTCTATTATTGACAATATCTCGTTCTGGTGCCTAGAGTGACCGGCATCCTCCGAAGCTACTAGTAGCTTCAAACTATCGCACAGTTCATTCAAATCGTCCCAGTACTTATATTCAATTTTACTTTTAGTTACAACCATCTTTTGGATGGATACCTTATTTGACAAACCTAAGCCAGTCTTCCAAGTTTGATTCCACCAAACTTCAGGTTTCTTCCCTTGTATAATTTATTTGTATTTAAAACCTTTACAGGCTGCAAAATTCCTGTCAGGCTCGTAATCAACTCGAAGAGAGTTTGTATCAATGAGAATGAATTTATAATTCTTTGCATCAGCATATAAAAATTTCCCTGGTTTCTTCTTGAAAAGCAATTCTAGTAAACCTTTTGCTGCTTTATACGTGAATTGCCTGATGATAATATTGGGTCCATCAAATATAACATCAGCGTTTCCCATTTTTAAATCCCCACCGACTTCGCGAACACCATACTTTTCATAAAATTCATCATTTTCATTGGTCATTAAACCGATAAGATATGCCGCATAGTACGATCATAATCTCTAAATGATTCTTTAACTTCATCCGTTTCTAGAAGGGTTTTATTCAACGATTTGTTAGCAATTATCGACTTAGCTGGTCGCGTACTCAATAGCGATACGGCATGCGCCATTGATTTATCTAAATCTATACTTCCAGTTGTATCCGTTTCGTCTTCTTTACTTTCATCTCCTTCCCTTCTGCCTTTCTGCATTTCTGGCAACAGGTGACCTATGTATTTTATCTTCTAAGAATGTAGGTTGCGTGAACAACGGTGACATCTGAGGTTTTGGTGCATCTGGTTCAGACTCCGGTGTTGCTAGAACTTTAGATGTTCGAGGTGTAGTACCAACTCCTTCCAATTTGCGCTTGGTCGGGGAAGAATGAGTGTATGGACTAAACCAGGACACATGTTTTCGTGAAGGTGTCCCTTGCCGTATAATACACGTTCCTTGTACTGCTGCATAGCATTTCTCTGGAAAAATTTCAGAACATGTGTCTGGTGTATCCTCCATAGCGTCCTTCGAATAGGTTCTACTTTGCTTCGGAATGGTAGTACCTAATTTCATGGCAATTTCTTGCAAAGGTTTGGATATAGGTGCATACTGTATATTAATATTTGTTTGAAGATTTCGCGATATCAGCTCTTAGTGTTCTCTATTTTTCTTTTAAAACTGTGCGAGCTTTTACTAAGTTATTTATTAATTTATCATCCATGTCTTTTTACTATTTAACGAATATTTACATACTGATTTAGATTTACTAAAGTAGGATCCTTTTAATGGTGTTTTTACAGGAACTTATTGTAAATGTATGTAAGTACCAAAAACCTAAACAGTATCTTCCTTCATTATACTTACAGTCAGTAGCGATAAATAGTAGACCAAGTGATTTCTTCCAATACAATCTGCATACGTTTAAAAATTGTTCAAAGCTTACGTCATGAATGTGATCGTTAAATATGTATTTAAAATTAGTATCATCTTGTTGAAATAAAATTAAAAGATTTATATTATCGCTCAACAATTGCTTAGGAACAGCACTATATGTTTGAATTAAATAAAAACAATCTAACTTCCGATGCCCATCGAAAGAGAAGAACTGCTTTACAATATTCAAATTAATAGTGTGTATGTCGTCGAATATAATGGCTGAATAGTCGGCAACTTGATCTGGTGTTACCATATCAATCGGATCAGTATATTCAAAATAACCTATCTCTGGAATAGTTTCCATTACATGTTTAAGATATTCATATTTCTGTTGATGAAGAGATTCACAGCAGATGTAAATATTTTTGAAGCGCCACCCATTAGGATGTAATAATAAAGTAAGTAGGGCATTAGTTTTACCACATCCTGAAGGACCCACTATTAGTGCTCTCTTACAAGTACCACAGAATAGATTGCGGTGTCGGTTAAAATTTTTCTCATTAAATACAGAATCGTAGTTGTATAGAGGTAGCCATAATGGCTGTGCTTCTAACGGCGTACTGCACTTCATGAATTCACGATATATACTGAACCATATTAGTTTTGTACGCTTCTTATTAATTGAAAAAACAAATGCGGATCGTTCCTAATTTATTAAATATAAATTTTACATTAAATGACACATATAGATTTCTACATCTTAAATGACATTAAATTTCATTATTTTATTTCAAATTTGTGAAATATTTGGTTTATTATTTTCGGAGGTACTAGCTGTACAAGCTTTGGCGTTGGTCATATTCCTGATGGAAATGGTGAAGGTGTCGGTGAAGGTGTTGAAAATGGCAAAGTACAAACGTTGGAAATGGTGAAGGACAAACGTTGGAAATGACGAAGGACAAACGTTGGAAATTATTGAAAAGATGTGAAAATAAACAAAAATCGATTAATTTTGTTTATTATTTTCATATCTTTTCAGTAACTCCTTGATGACTCTCTATGGTATCATCGGTGCCGGTTTCAGCACCGGTTAGTTCTGTGTTTGCGTCTCCGGAACTTGGAGCTCCGGAGCCTGAGGCTCCGGCTCTTCATCATCAAATGATCCCCAATCGGAGTCTGACGGGAGAAATCTCTCCGTCAGAAGTGAATACGGTGGCGGTGGGGGTGTTGGAGTTGACGGCTATGGTGTAAAACCGGTTTAAATATAAAATGACTCCTCTTAAATTCACTATCACAAGTAGCCAACTCCTTAGGCATCAAACTATAATTATTAAATCGATATCATTGAAAATCTATAATTATATATTTCTTTCCACTTAAATCCAAAATCTTTAACTAAACAACCTTCTCACACAATCAGTAACCATACACTACATAACCACATTCTATAAAATATATTAACCGTATCTTTCACCACGCATATTACCTTTCCGTACCTTTCACCACTCCTCAAACAAAGAAAAAATACTAATACTGTCGCTGTACCACCTTGTTAAATGGTGAATACTGATACAATTGATTATGTAATATCAAACAATACATAATCGTATCTTTTGGTATATTATCTTTCGCCGTAAATTGAATTCTAATCTCCACACCACTTCTTTGTATAGCACCTTCCTGATGTGAACAATCGATACCAATTAATGGACACAATTTAAATTGACTTAACTTTAACATCGGCTCAGTATATTCATGACCGTAATAAACTTGTTGAAATCTAACATACATATTATATAAAACAGCTAGGGTAAACCACCCAGTGATTGGCCTCCCATTCTAATAAGTAGATTTAGAAGCCCATTTTATTTCACCCACCCACATAATATAAACGGCACCTTACGTTTTTGATAGGTAATAGATCCAAATTGTTTAAAAATATGTTACTTTTACTTATTTGTTAGTAAATTGTGCAAAATTAATTAATCAGTTCTGTGGACACCACAAGTTAGTCATTGGCCGCACTTACTCAACGATTGGCCTCCGATTTTCGAATTATTGGCCACAAAATGCAAGCAATCAAGAAAAAATAAATTGGTGTTCTTTTTTATTTAGAATAGGTACCTAAATTTTATTTTACTGAAATACAAAAATAACATATACCTAGGTAGGTATGTACATAATATATTAGGTAGGTACTTCCAAATAAAACGCAACTTAACAAAATTTTCAAAAATACCTACGTAGGTAGTTTAGAAACAAAGTTTTTTTTCATTTATATTATTTGTAATTAGGTACCTACATATATTTTTGATTCTTTAAACAGTTTGACACGAAAATATAGTGGAATTCGATTTGTGCAAGTTTAATCGTTCAATGCATAAGTCATGGTAAACACGTCTGCATAAATTACATTTTACTCCAAAGTTTTGATAACTCAAATTTTTAGTGCAAGAGTAACACAACCCGCCGAATAATCTTTGGTTTGTGAAACTAAAAGCAGATTTGACTTCTGAATTATTGTTCTCGAAGAAGAGCCATTTCTTCACCTTTTCAATATTTTTTCTCTCCGCGTCTAGCACTTCTTGGTGTCCTTCCTTTTCATAATTGCTCACAATCTTTTCAGATGACCTGTCAGCTTCTGACAAAATGTCACTCTTTTTTTCATAATTGTTCGTGTGGTCTGGAAAGTTATTTTGATTTTCTTTTTCACAATGTGCAGAATTTTCCTCGGTCATTTCGTCATCAACCTCTGCTAGGAACCTCATCTGATCTTCTACTCTGTTATTTTCTTTAAAGACGTTTGATACATCGTTTTGATTATCATATATCACGCAGCCTGTCAAACTCTTGTCTAAATGGTTTTGAATGATTTCCGCTTCAACTTTTTCTTTTCTTATTTTCTCAATGCTCTTTTGTTCCAGCGTTTTTTCACATGTGTATTTAGAGACCTCCGTCTGTATTTTAAGTTTTTTTGGGCAGACATTAGAAGTTGTCTTCTTTTTGACATTCTTGGTCTTTTTAGTATCTTCAGCCTTCTTTTTCCTATTTTGTTTTTCAAGTCTCAACATTTTTCTCTCTTCCTTTTCAAGCAATTTCTGTTTTTTGTTTCCTCTTCTTCTGCTTTCCTCTTAAGCCATTGGGTAGACGTAATCGCAAAAGGCATTTTTTCCCTTACTCTTTTACCTTTTCTGATAGGTGTTTTGGCGTACCATAATGTTTTGTCTAGAGAAATTGAACAATCTTGATCTGTTTCGTTTTCTTTTACCCCTGCTTCAGAATCCTTCTTTAAACATTCTTGATTTTCTGTTTTCGACATCGTGACTTGTGTAACGGTTTGAATTATTGGAGGGTCTACAGTATCAAGCTGATTTACAGTAGTTTCATCTGTCAGAAACAGAATAGGAATATCATTTATATTAAGCAAATTCCAGTTACTTTCTTCGTTAGTTTCTTCTTTTAACTCCTCAATTATAACATTTTCTGTTAACGGTTGAGTCGACTTCGAATATTTAACAACCTCATTACGTTCCTCTTTTAGTGGGGCAAAATTTTTCCACAGCTTATAAAGAAGACATTGCTCGCTTGGATCATTCTTATACTCCTGTTCACGCAAGGTAAATTCATCCAATATCTCAGATCGAACAATATTTACGAAATCTATGTAGCTCAAATATGTACCATCAAGGTTTTTACTAGTTGAATGAGGCGCTTTATTTTGACCACCGAGACATTTAGAAAAATCTATTGCGTCTGGATTCCAAGGGTGAAGTCCGGAAGCTCGAAATCCATTTTTAATTGTTTCAATTTTAGCAGAGCGTTCTATAGCAAGTTTGAGAACAGAAGCGAAATGCTCCTTGGTCAAAGTTTCCAGAGGATGAGTTCTTCTCCACTCAACAACCGCTTTTTTCCACCCATTTTTTATCGGCTTGAATGCTGCAACATCCGCGGGTTGCATGATTCGCGTAGCGTTAGGGTGTAGACAAACTAAAATTATCTGAAGCTTTACACATAAAGAACTAAGTTTGTATGAGAGATGCGTACAGTGACCGTCTAGGAAGAGAATTACAGGGAAAATCGTACCTATATTCTTTAAATAAGGATGTAAGATGTTTTCTATATAGTCACTCATAACGTCCATTTTCATCCAGCCTGAATCTGAAAGACCGATTCCCCATCCTGGAGGCACGGACTTTGCGATATTAGTGGGGAGCCTTTTGTATGGATATACGATAATTGGTGGCGTTACCTGACCAGAAGCCGTAAAAGTGAACATTACTGTTAATGTGGTCTTGGAAGAAGCATGCTCCACCTCATAAACATTTCGTACTCCTCTTGGAGCGAGTACTTTATTGTTCTTAGGGCATAGATGGAAACACGTTTCATCAGCGTTCATTACTCTAGTTGGGTCATCCAAAATTTCTCTAAATCCTTTTGATGTTAAGTAATCTTCTATTTCCGCAAACCATTTTTTAATATTTGACTCTGATACGTTTGCGCTTGCTGCTGTCACAGCTTCTGACGTACGTTCCGTAACTTCTGGATTCCTTCGAAGAAAAGCTCGATACCATGTCTCGCCAGGGCGATTGTTAACAAATGGGTTTTCTCTTGGCCTTTGGTCCAGAAATTCCTTTACCGATTCTTGGACATCTTCTTTACGTCGGGGAAATCCACGTTTGTGATTTTCAAAGATCCAGTTGACCAAAATTTGCTCTTCATCATTGGAGAGAATTGGGTTAGGTCCAAAAGTTGGTTTCACATAATTTTGACTTTTTCTGAACTGCAAAGTAGCTCTTGGAATTTTGTATTGTCTTGAAACCACTCTTAAGGGTTTTCCAATTTTAATTTCTCCAAGAGCTTTTTGTTTATCGTCTTCTGTGTATTTCTTATAATATTTTTCACCCTGAACAATTTTTGGCATTGTCTCCACCTAAAAATACGTAAGTTTTAGTGAATGTCCTGTAATGAAATTTAGTTATTGGCCCCGGCCAGTCACTAGATCTGAGGCAATTATTGACCAGTTTTTTTAACAAATAGCATTATGCAACATTAGGCGATAGTACACAAACTATAAAATTAATTTAGTCCGATCAGTTAAAAAATTCAGAGATTGGCCATGCGGCCAATCACTAAAAAAACCGTTCAACATACTGTTCAGTGATTGGCCTCCAGATTTTATGGAGAATTTTAGGTTATGATGGAAAATCATATCAGAATTTCATCAAATATATTATTAGAAAGGTACCAAATCCATTTCCCCAACAATAAACTTGTAAATATTTAAAAAAATAACTTACCAGTGGCAACAGACCCTTGTCGGAACACACAATATTTCCAGTAAACACAGCTTGTTTGGTTTACTACCTCTCACACCGTTATATCTATTTGTGAAACTGGCGGGAGAATTCTTAGACCGTTTGACACCAGATTAAGTAGTGTTGCCGGATTGTGCGGATTGTCACAGATACAAGATTAATATCTACAAATTACTAATAATTTGTATTTTAGTGGAACGGCCAATAACTAGAAGCTAAATGGGAAAAGGCCAATTACTGGGTGCTTTACCCTACACGATTTTCATCAAAATCCACCCGAAGATTTTCATATGGATATTTTTTACCATTTATATAGGCTGTCACATCAGTTAAATTAATTGCATCAAATTTGCTAACATTTTAATCCACTTTCCCGTTCTTCCCAGTCTGAAAACCCAAAATAATATATCTAGGTGTCTCTAAATGTGGAGCTGTTTTAATAGCGCAACTATGTTTTGTTGTCTCTAGAATTCCAGGATTTTCATGAATTTCCCATCCTTTAAAGAATATTTCCATTATAGTATGTTTCGTTGTTAATTTAGTTAACGCAAAATCCTGACTTAAACCAACTTTAACATGTGGTACCCGTCATACAATAGCATCAATAGTTAACTTAACACCCTCATTAACAGCAGCATTTGAATTATATATTACATCATTATCATCAGCACATCGCTTCAACACAAGCTTCTGAGACATACTTAAAATCTTCTGTAAAACCCATTAACATCTTCAGTGGTATACATATACTAAAGTTACCTTTATTATCTAAAACCGGAGCCTTTCCAGTGGAAAATTCCCAACCACAATTTTTCAATTTATTTGTATAACTTGGACTATGAGAAAAATAGCCTTTCATAGTCGATGTAATACCTCCACCCTACTAATCACATATCTGACATAGCTGAACATAAAGGCTGCCGTATTATTAATTGAAACCTCCGAAGACTAGCCTTACTTTCATCACTATACAGTCGTAACTTCCCCTGAATTAATAAATCTGACTCCGATGGTAAAGTATTTTTATCTATTTCTGGTACCACAATTTTAATCTCATCATTATATTCATATCTTGGTGAACCAAACGGAGCATGATTATGATATTCCAACTCCACGATAGAATTATCTATTCGAACCCTTCTTAAAACAACTAAAACTTCCATTTTTAAAATTGTTCCTAACACACTTTCACAACAAACTTCATCCAGACAAATCTCTTACTATACTAAAGCAAAATCCTCTCTTTATTTCTTAATATCCCAAAATCAATATACCAAAACTCCATCTCACTTAAATAAATCTATACCAAAACTTTATATCCCATACCTTTCAGAAACCTCCTATTCTCATTTGTTAAATGATTTCGTACCCTCACCCCACCAACAATCCTCCACAATTTATTCTCTAATTTCCGTGAAGAATTTATATTCCTCCTCCACATTTTATTAACACTACTGCCCCTCATTATTCTCTAATTTATAATAATATCAATAATTAACAACCTTGTACAAATTCGTAAGTAAAATATCCAATATTCACCTTTTACATCTATTACTACACATCCTACTTAATCAGCAACTGTACTAATAGTATCCATTAATTATTTAAATATTCACTAATATATACAATCATTTCCCTCAATAAATCATTTACTACATCTGCTTTCAAAACTGACTTCTGCTTTGAAACTTGACATATGCATTCAATAACTGACATCTGAAGCATTAACACTGTTACTTTATAATGCATTTCTAAATAGCTTGAACCAGGGTCTATCGTGGCTTAAGTGGTAAAGCAACGGTCCGGCAAACCGTAGACTTGGGTTCAAGTCTCAATGTAGACAATATTTTTTAATAGAAAAAAATCTCGTATGATTTGCTTTGTAATTTGTAGTCAGCAATGTTTACATCCTCACTTACTTTGCAATTACATACTAATTTGATATTTGTAAATATTTGATATAAAACCCGAAAAACTCCAAGAATTTATCAATTGATATATTTAATGAACGTCTAAGAAATTATCTAAACATATTGTTTCGCCTAGCGTATAGAAGTTTAATTAATTTATTAAATACACATATATTCGTTTTTAAATATCTCATATTAATTATATTTTAACTTAAGACATTTCTTCTGTATATTCGTTTCCAAAGAGAAAGTATTTTCTTTTGTTATATATCTTGAACTGACCGCTGACGACCCTTATTACCTGGACCGTCAACCGATAACCGAAATGTTGAATTTAGAATATCGAATTTCTTCTAGAACATTCTATTTTTTAAATTCTTAATTTAATATTATTTACATCTTCTTTTATGTATCGTGTTTGATATCATTAGGAAGCTTATGTCACAAGGGCTATTTTAAGAATAATTATGACATTGACAGACGACGTCTTCAGGTCGCGCTTTTAATTAACTATAATTCAAGACATCGACCCCCTCTTCGATAGATCATAAACCAACCGTTCTAGGCTTCTCTATCGACACGAAAACTAATAGTTCCTTCTTCTCTTTCGAACCTTTCGTAAATACACACATCGCTCATCGGGCTGTCCAAGTCACGACGCTATCACGCCGACCAGGTGTTCTTCCGTTTCTAAGGTAAATTGTATTGTTCTATACATTACTCTTTTAAGTGAATCCAAATTAATTTAAACTAATTAATTTCTTATTCCCCCGGTAAAACATCGCTCTGCATATACTTGACCAAGGTATATCTTCGAAGACCACGTGGCCACCATCGCCGCAAATCAAAAGGTAAGCTCTGTATTCTTCGATACAGAAGTTATTTTATATACATATTAATTAACCCTTAATTTACTACCCCATTTAACGTTCGTTTCAGAGTATTTTTTGTGTTAATTTTAATCTACTTATCCACCACTCCACGTGTACATATTACTTTGATTTAATTGCTTTTAAATATACGAGTTTCAATTTCTTATTATGTAAATATAAATACAAAATTTAAGGACGCCGCTGTGTTTTATTTTATGTATTAAGTTGTTGTATATTTATTTTAATTAACCAATACCACGCACGTCCTGGACCTTTGATGAGACTTCACCAACACCACAAATTATTATCTTAATTATTACAAAATAACTAAAGTATAATAATTTTATTATTCATCTTAGAATAATTTCCTTATTATTATAAATAGCCGAGCCTTCTATTTGTAATAATATATATATATATATATATATATATATATATATATATATATATATATATTATTATATTTCTGAATGGTGTAGCGAGTAAATTAAAGAATGAATATAATGAGAATAACTGTTATGACTGTTATAAATGCCCCACTAAGTTGGGATCGCCAAATGTAATGTTACGAATTGTTGATAAATAAAATTGTTTCTTACGTACGGTAAAATAAAATGAATGAATGTCATAAAAAAAAATATCATGTAAAATTCAAATTGGGCTCATTCAATACTTATCTGTTTTATTATCTTCGGCTAGCTTCTTTCTCTCTTCAGGGCTAAGGTAGGTTCACTTCTCTCCACTTTTACTTTCTTTACGTAATTTATTAAGTTGGGAACGGAACAATATCTCAAGTATATTACAAAAAAACAAAGTAAAATATTGACAATTAACTTTATTAGGGATAAACGATTTTTCAAAGTTTGAGAAATTTATATTAATAATTTCGTGACACACAAGTAATGTTAAGCGAGACACACTCGACGGTTGGTATTCGTACAGTTTAATAATATGGTGTAAGACAGGTGCAATAATGTGTTGTCTTAGTAAAATAGTTTATAACAGTGACATGGCATCAAGTTTTACAAATACAAATAGTAGATGCCAATATTTAAATAATTTGACTAAAGATTGCAGTGATAAAATATCGGTGAAAGTAATATAAATAGTTAGTTATGGAATAACAAAGTAAAGTTCTAGAAATGTACATGCGCAAGTAAAAATGGCGCGGGAGCGGTTGTTAAAATTAGCAAAAACCTGAATCTTCGTATATGATCTCCGTTGCTTCTTGTGCCTGTGTTCTGGATACGTCTTCACAACGGGAAACGGGAGAATGTTTCTGCTACGGTCCCTCGGGATAACTTGAAATTTGTTGAAATTTCCAAGTCCGACTGCGTCTAGAGCGAATGACCGATTTCGATCGTCAACGATGGTGGTCAAGCTACGGTGAGATTTTTTTATGGCGGTAAAAATCTTTAAAAATTCGTAAGTCTCGGACTATTTGGTCGGCGGCTGTTAAATTTTGTCCACAGGTGGTTGGTATGCAGGTGTAACGTTTGGTAATATTAAAAATCTCTTGCACTTAATAATTTTGCTTAATTATTTTAATTATTACGGAGCACAAAAAAACGTGACCTTTCACTGTGACGACTAATGACCGACGCTTGTTTTTTTCACTTGTTTTTAATTGCATAACTTTCCGCTAAATCGCCCCATTCTTTACTTGCATTAAATTTGTTAATATTATTAAATTAGACAATTTTACAGTGTAAAATAGTAAAAAAAATTACAATTCGATTTATAAGATAATTTTAGTTGCATAACATATGTTTTATGTGTTTACAAACACTCCGTCAATATTGGTTTTTTCCTCGGGTTATTGCACCGTTGACATTGTGGGCGGGGCTTCATCGTTCAAATGCATTTGAAAATAAATACGTTACATTTGTTTGAATAAACACGCGTTAAATATGAATTTGAAAGAAAAATGAATATAAACATTATAATAAAAAAAAATTAGAAAAATAAGTTAATTATTTCAAGGTGAATTGGTCGACAAGATAACGTATTTATTCTTTGAATCGATCTTTCCCCTTCTTAATATTAACGTACAAAGTAGAAATAAACATTATGGTATAAACATTATGGTTACATATATTCTTTGTTTCTTTCAGAGAGCGACTCCTTCTTGCAATGCCTCAATTTCCCCCTTGATTAAAAGATAGAGACTTATTGAGAGCTTTTAATCAACCGTATCTAGGAGTAAGACAGAAATATATAAATGCAGTATAGTGATCAATGAAAATTTAATGAATGTGTGTGTTCACGTTAAAAATATTTCAAATTCTATAAGTAGTTCTTTATATTATTCTAGTTAATAATTCCCTATTTAGTAATTGTCATTAAATGGTTAAAGTTAATTGTTTTATTTTGTTTGTTCGGGTTCTTTTGTTTGAAAACCCCTTTTTAATATTAAGTAGTTATTTTCTTCTTTCCCTTCTTTTTTTTTTCCTTATTTCTTATTTAATAATAATATGATTAATTTAATTAGTCTAGTCTAAATGTAAACTTGTGATTAATATAGATTATATAATACAGTAATATAGTACTTGTTATTGTTTTACGGACTATAACATGCTTGGCGGGTTTGTTCTGGAAGTTATTTCGGCTTGTTATGTACATATATTTATATAAAAAAAATTACTTTATTTTTTTTTAAGTGTGGTAGTCTTGTAACATAGTTATGTGGTATCTACCTTTAATGTAATTTGTTTCGGGTTCAAAAAGTTCGTAGGTGTTGTTTCCAATGATTCTCTTAATCGTATAGGGACCTTGGTAAGCTTTCAGTAGCTTTCCCATTATTTTGTGTTTTAAATCTGTTACTCTTAATCTCTTAACTATAACTTGGTCTCCTACATTGTAAGTTTTATACTTTTTAATTGCCGTATTTCTCTTTTCCTCCCATTTTCGCTTTCTTAGTGATAATCTTTCTCTGACTTCTTGTAAACGGTTACGTAAATTTATATGCTCAGAATCAGTCCATGGTCTTTGTGGTGGTTGTCCAGTGAATAACGTTATCGGACAGTGATTATGCACTGTGCTAGGTGTATTGTTTATAGTAAATTCTATCTGTGGTAACAGTCTGGCCCATTTTCTGTGATTTTCGTCCAGTAATATACGTAAATATTTTATCGTTTCGCGTATATATCGCTCGGTAGGATTTCCTTGTGGGTAGCGGATTGATGTATAGACGGTGTGGATGTCGTGTGAATGTAAGAACTCCTTGTAGCGATCGTTAGTAAAATAGGTAGCGTTGTCCGAAAGTATTGTTTGTGGTTTTCCATACTGTGCGAAGTAGTCCACTAAAGCTTGTAAAACGGTGTTGGTATCGCATTTCTGCGTAGGTATGAGTTTGATGAACTTAGAAAATATATCACATATTACCAAAATGTGGCGATAACCTTTGGTGCTAGGAATAAGGTTGGATAGAAAATCAATAGATATTAACTCTAGTCTATCATATGCAGTTATATTGTGGCTTATGTTGGTGTTAGTGAAAGTTTTATCTTTGGTTATTTCGCAGAGTCGACATTGTTTTACCACGCTGTTTATTATTCGTTCGTCATTTATACAGTAGAAAGCTTCTCTGTAGAGTAACCAGCATTTTCGTGCACCTATGTGTGTGTATCTTCGGTGTATATATTCTGTTATTTCTCTGGTGTGTTGTTCGTTTGTCACGTATACAGTAGTTCTTCCTATTTGTTTTACTATGAATCGGTCCCTGATTGATATACCTTTGTATTCACCTACCGTTCTTAAATGTTGTCTTATTTCATCGAAGTCTGGGCTTGATTGTATTTGTAAGATTTTTGTTTTCGAGAAAATGCCTCTCCTTTGTAGATTTATTAAGTTGATGCAAATATTCTGCCTCTTTACGTCCCCCTCCTGTCTCGTGAGTGCATCGGCCGTTACCATTTCTTTTCCAGGTTTATATTTTATTATAAACTCGTACTGTTGTATTAACAAAGTCCAACGATAAATGCGACTGTTATTAAGTTTGCAGCTCATGATGTTGACTAAAGCTTTGTGATCCGTTTCTAATACGAATGACTTTTCTATCAAATAATATCTGAGTTTCGTTAACGCAAACACGATAGCAAGCATTTCCTTCTCGGAAATCGTGTATCGAATCTCGCATGTTTTCAAAGTGCGTGAAATAAAATAAATAGGGATTTCTTGATCGTCTTTCATTTGTACTAGCTCTGCTGCAATCGTCTTGTGTGAAGCATCTGTTCGCACAACAAACGGTAGAGTAAAATCTGGGTGATGTAAACGAAGATTTTCTACAAAGTTCTCTTTTAAAGTTGTGAAGCATAATTCGCATTCAGCTGTCCAATTCCATTTCTTCCCCTTTTTGATTAGTTCCAACAAGGGTAACGTTTTCTCGCTATAGTTTGAGACAAATTTCCTATAATAATTTAACACTCCTAAAAAACTTCTTAACGTTTTTAAATTCTTCGGTCTCGCATACTCCTGAATGATATCTAACCGTGTCGGGTCTAATAAAATGTTATTCTGATTAATCACATATCCTAGATAGTTAATTTCATGTCTAAAGAATTGACATTTCGCTAAGTTAAGTTTCATTCCATGAGTTTTTAAAGTGTTAAGGATAATGTTAATATGTTGTAGGTGTTGTTCCACAGTTTCGGAAAATATAATAATGTCGTCTAGGTAATGCAAAGCGAATTCATCATATCGGTCTAGTATACGATGCAGAAAACGTATCAGAGCGGCTGGTGATGTCTTTAAACCAAATGGACATACTCTAAACTGATATACTATTCCATTCACTAAGAAACCACAGTATTTTCTGGATTCTGGTTCTAAGTTTATTAAACAAAAAGCATTCTTTAAGTCTAATTTACTATAAATTTGTTTACTTCCGCATTTCGTTAATAAGATGTCTATGTTTTGCGGCATTTCGAATTCTGGCTTAATTCGTTTATTCAGAGCTCTCGCGTCTAAGCATATTCTTAATGATAAGTCCTTCTTTTGAACTATTACAATGGGATTAATAAAATATGTGTTCGATCTCTCAATAATTCCGGATTGTTCTAATCTCTCTAATTCTAAACTAACTTTCTGTTGGTAGTAGTACGGGATCGGGTAATTCTTACTTATTAATGGGCAGTCATTGTCAATATTAATTGGATGTTCATATCCTTTTGCAAAAACAATATCGTTATTTATTAAAGTGATGTTTTCGTTTAAAATGTTAATTAATTGCGGTACGACGTTTGAATATGGTATTTCCTGTTTATCAATTATATTCGTTATATCATTTTTATTATTTATGTCAGTTGTCTGTAAATCCTCCTTAATCTTTACTTCTCCTTCGCCCTCGTAACTATCTCGCGTTCCTAACAAATCTGGCCTATTATTCACTCCTATATATTCATTATTTATAATATTATCATTTCCAACTCTATCAATAAACCTTTCTTCGGCTCTTCTATAGTACGGTACATTATATTCTAATAAATTATTTATTACAACTGCTAAAACTTCTTTCTTATACGTATTATATTCTTGCACTTCCTCTACGGACAAATGTTTGTTAAATGTTAAATTATTCTTTCCAATTGATAAAATACCCTTTTCAAAATTCAATATCATTTTCAACCTGTTGATATTATCTATACCCAATATACAGTCATATTGTAACTTCTCTATTACGTAACAGTGAATTAAATAACTGAATTCGTTTATTCTTATTTCGGTATTGAGTTGCTTTGTGACAGTGCCCATTCTTCTTCCGTTCGCAGTAACTATGTCGGTACCCTTGGTTTGAACAACTTGTTGTTCGTATCCCTTTATTTGTTTTGCGAGATCTTCTCTAACTAATGTAATCTCGGCTCCGGTGTCGATTAAACAATTTAATTTTATGTTGCTGAATTGTAAAATAATAATGGGTAGAGAATATACTTCATTTACGGCGTCCCCTGCGTCTTCTATGTTTAAGAATTCCTCCGGTGATTGGTAGAATTTTATGTTTTGTAACTTCCAGAGCATGTTATAGCCGTTGTCATTATTTAGTTTTGTTGGTTTGACGGTCCGGGTGTTGGGTTCAGATATGGATCGTCTTGTAAAATTGAAGTTTTTTTTTGTAGCCCCTCTATGTTCGTTCTGTCAGGTGATAACGATCGATATCGCCGGTAAGCATTATTACCTCGACCTCTTCCTCTGCTTGCGTAATGATTTATTCCGCGTCTCGATTGGTGAGTTTGTGCGCGCTGCGTGTTATAAGTATCGTTATTGTCGGGTCGGTTATTGTTATAGTTATTATTTGCCGAGTTATTCTGATAATTGTTCGGATAAGGTCGGTTATACGCATGTTGTGTATTCGGTCGATTCTGATTGTTATAATTATTATGAGGACGATTGTTGTAGTTGTTATTATGATTGTTATTCGGGTTGTATGGTCGAGAGGTTGCTGGTTGATAGCGATTGTCTTGAGCATAATTATTTGTGTGGTTATTGTTCGAATAGTTGTTAAAACGTGGTATGGGGTTGGGAATGTAGTTCGGTGCTTGTGGGTTCCTAGTGTTGTTCGTCGGATTATTAGGCTGCTGTTGTTGGTTGGTTTCAGCGAAATCGTCCAGTCTTCGGAGTATCTCGATGAGGGAGTCCATGTCAGTGACCTTCTGGCAGATAATCGCCTGAGTATCCGTGAAAATAAAGTGGTTTAACAATAGGCGCGCGATCATTGATTCACTCATGTCGCTGATGTGTTTGCACTGGTTGTATACGCGAGACGCATACATTTCCCTCGTCGCTTGTCCCAATCTAAATTTCCCTGTTAACAAACGAACTTTGGCCCTGTTCTGCTGGTTTTCGTCCCAGTAGTTCTTCGTAAATAACGCAACAAATTGATCTAAAGTATGGCAATGTTCCTCTATCCTCTGAAACCATTCTTGTGCGCTATTCCGCAATGTTGCTCGCACTACTTCGATCCGGTGTTTCTCGTCCATCACGTCCTCTAAATACCGTAGTATCCCATTTAAATACGCCATGGGGTGTACTTTGGTCATATCTCCGTCAAAATGTTGTAAGTTTTCGATTTTTATTATCGAATTACCTGTATTTATGTTATGTATAGGTACCGTGTACGTTCTAAGTTTATTTTCTAATTGGTGTAAGTTGTGCTGCGTTTCATTATAGTTTTCGGTTTGTACGGTTTTCATATTATCTAGATTTACGTTCACCGCCTGTATTTCTTGGTTATATATTTCTTTATTTTCGTTAATTTGTGTAGTAAGTTCGCGTCTTAGATGTTGGTTCTGTTCCTCATTGATTTGGTTATATGTTGTTAATTTTGTATCTAACGTACAATTATTTTCGAGTATTATTTTATTTAAATCTTTGTGAAGTTCTTTATTCGCTGCATTAATTTTCGATTCGGTTGTTTCGTAAATTTGAGTGGTAGAAGTTTCTAGTTGTTGTGCCCACTGTAAATTTTGTGCTTTGACGGTCTCATCCAGTTTTAGGAGATACTTCAATTCATTTTGTTCCATGGCCTTTTGTGTGGCGGTGATTTCTGCGATTTGTACGTCGATATCCCCCTTGAATGTATTAAGTTTTATTTCTATGTTAGCGTTGTTTAATTCTATTTTTTCATTTATGTTAATGAGGTTAACTTCTAATCTCGTTGTAAGTTCGTAATTTAAGTTATTTAAATCTTGTTTTAATTCTTGGCTGTTGTTGTCTAATTTGGCATTTAAATCTTTATTTGAATTGTTTATGTCTTGTTTTAGTTCGCGGTTATTAGTATCTAGCTTGTTATTAAGGTCTTTATTTGCCGTGTTCATGTCTTGATTATTAATATCTAATTTGTTATTTAAATCTTTGTTGTTGGTGTCCAATTTGTTATTTATATCTTGTTTCATTTCTTGCATCTGTGCCATTAACATATTGAACATGTCCATGAATTTACTGTCAGGCGAAATACTGGCTTCCCCGGAAACGGACGGTTGCGGTATTGTAATGTCCCCCTGTTCACTCCGGTCTTCTTCTACTGCGTCTTTCGGGGTCTTAGCTCTGTGTCTAGTATCCATTTTAGAGTATAGTTAATTAGTTTGTAAATTATATTAGTATTTGTACAGGTAGTTGTAATTATATTATTAATATTTTGGTTTCAAAATATTGTTGTTTATAGTGTTATTGGATTTAATGTACACACGTAAATGCAATGACAAATAACAAAATATATGTATATAAAAGAAATATGAGTCTGCACTTTAATATTTCCCTGTAACAACCTTTTGAATATCTTACCGATGGTCTCGAATACAGCAATCCCCTGAAATGCAAAACCGTGCTCTCTCTCTGAAGTTCCACAAAGACAAAATAACAAATACATAAACAAATAGTATAATATGGTAAATGCGAATACAACGGTTCTCCTTGTTTTTATTTTTTATTTTTATGGTTTATTTATTGATTCTTTGCGCCACGAAACTTTGCTACTTGAGAAAATGTTCCTTCTTAATATTTTTGACAATAGAGTGACTTTTTATTGAAATGTGGAGTAGAAGTACGCCCCAAAACGTTCGGGTGCCATATATTATATTTCTGAATGGTGTAGCGAGTAAATTAAAGAATGAATATAATGAGAATAACTGTTATGACTGTTATAAATGCCCCACTAAGTTGGGATCGCCAAATGTAATGTTACGAATTGTTGATAAATAAAATTGTTTCTTACGTACGGTAAAATAAAATGAATGAATGTCATACAAAAAAAGATCATGTAAAATTCAAATTGGGCTCATTCAATACTTATCTGTTTTATTATCTTCGGCTAGCTTCTTTCTCTCTTCAGGGCTAAGGTAGGTTCACTTCTCTCCACTTTTACTTTCTTTACGTAATTTATTAAGTTGGGAACGGAACAATATCTCAAGTATATTACAAAAAAACAAAGTAAAATATTGACAATTAACTTTATTAGGGAT